>ML780950.1:135848-146195 GCA_009831015.1 Picea engelmannii | reverse complement strand
CTTGGCTAAACTATTGGGGAATCATGGAAGAAACCATTTTGCAGAATAAAGATACTATTAAAAAAAATGTCAAATCAAAATTTAAGGAAAAAATGTGGTGTGATAAAGAGTTAGAGGGAAAAAGAAAATTAAGGTATTATAAATATGTAATCAACCCTAATCTAGAAGATCAAAATTATCTATATGTTTTGCCAAGTGTAAAGAAAACAATAAGCATTGCTAAGATAAGAACAAATTCTCACGAGCTCCATAGTGAAACTGGGCGTTGGTCAATTCCTAAAACACCATGGGATGAAAGAGTGTGTCAACTTTGTGACACTAAGAAGGTTGAATATGAAAAGCACTTTCTCTTAGATTGTCCAGACTATACCCATATTAGATCTCATTTTCAAAATATTGATCACACTACCAACCTTCCTAACCTCTTAACTCAACAAAAGTATGGTAATCTTGGAAAGCTTCTCTTAATGCTTTTCGAGCACAGAAACAAAATTCTAAAGAATCACAAGTAATCACTTACTGTCTTAAGTTACGATAGACCAATTAGGTCTTAGTGGACGTTAATCATAATCATAATCATCATTAAAATTTATTTAAAATTTAGTTGAATTTATTGAAATTTATTTACCTATAAAATAAATATAAATATTTGAAATTTATACATTTTAAAATTAATAAAAACGGAGAATAAATATAAAGTGAATATACATGTGTGATAAGTTGTGAACTTGTGAGTTGTGGCCATGTAAATCGCTGAAATAATTGCAATGAAAGTGTGCCACGTGAGTCAATTGATAGGCGAATGTAACCATCCTAATTTAATTACACTAAATTATAGAAAACATGTGCCTCGCGATGATTTAAATTTCACTACTTCTAGTCGAGAGGTTTGGGGTGATTGTGTCAGAGTGGATCCTTTGCATATTTTTTTTAGTCATATGATTCAAGAGGGGGGGATGGTAGATGTTGAGCCTACAAAATTACTCCCTACCTGGAGGAATGGTAGGGGTGGCAAGAACTACATTGCTAAGAGATTGGATAGGTTCTTATTGGACGAGAGGTTGGTTTTGGTTGGGATAAGATACAGATATTGGGTCTACAATTTCAAGATATCGGATCATATGCCAGTCATACTTCACTTGGAACATGATAAAAGGAATACCAGCTATCCCTTTAAAATTAACTTGTTATGGCTTGAGGATCCATAGTTTTTTGAGCTAGTTAAATCAAATTGGAAAGATCTTTTGGGATCAGAGGTACTAAATCCTATGGATTCATTGGTGAAAAAATTAAAAAATTCCTAAGGCTTTAGTATCTCGATGGGAAAAGAAGAAAAAGGCCGATTCAAAAGTTGAACTTGTTCAGCTAGAATTGGATCTGGAGACTCTCTATTCATATTTTCCTGGGGGTTTTCAGCAAGTTGATTTAAAGGATAAGGTATTAGAAAAAGAAAAAAGAAAACTTCACTTGCTAAAGCAGGAGGAGGAGACCTGGAGGAAAAAGAGCAGGGTGAATTGGCTAGCAACAAGTGATAGGAATACAAAGTTTTTTCATGCATTCACAAACTCTAGAAAGAAGATAAATACTATCTGGGAGATCTCAAAGATGATGTCACTGTAATTAACAAGACACCAGACTTACAAAAGGAAGTTGTCTCATATTTTCAGAATGTTTTTAAGGCACATGAAAACATTACAATTTCTGATCAATTAGGAGTTCTAAAGAACTATCTGAGATTTTTCTCTGTGGAAGAAGCAATAAAAGTGGCTGAGCCTATTACCCTTGCTGAAATTTTGAATACCTTAAAAGGCTTTAAGGCTTCAAAAATCCCTAGCCTAGATGATTGGTCGGTGGAATTCTTCCTGGCCTTTTTTGAGCTCTTGGGAGAATATATCTTAGGATTGGTGGAGGATTCCAGGAGGAAGGGTAGAGTTTCTGGGGAACTAAATTCTACATTCATAACTCTTATTCCTAAGAGTGATAAGCCTGATACTTTTGGATGGTTTAGGCCAATTGCACTATCCAATTTGGTATACAAGATCATAACTAATATTATTTCAACCAGAATTAAGAACTCTCTTTCTGTTGGTATCTCAAAAGAACAATTTGGGTTCCTAGAAGGTAGACAAATCATTGATGAAATTGGAATTGTGAAGGAATATCTTCATAGCATTAAGGTTTAAAATATCAAAGCATTGGTAGTGAAGCTGGAGTTAATAAAGGCATATGATATAGTGGACTGGGGGTTCCTCAAGCTGGTATTATTACAAGTTGGCTTGATCTTGGAGGCAACAGATTGGATTATGGTATGTGTGACAACTACAAACTTTGCGATTTTGATTAATGGAAAACCAACAAGTTTCCTCAAGAGTTTCAGGGGTTTAAGGCAGGGATGCACCTTATCACCTCTACTTTTTCTTCTTATTGTGGAAGGACTAAGAAGAACATTAAAAGAACAGGTTGAATGATGAAAAATATATATTGTTGTGGTCTTGGGATACAAAAATGGGCCAGGTGAGTGCAAAACTTGCATATAATGCTTTACTGTTAGAGGAGAGAGTAGAAGTACATATGTTATGGTTTACTAAACTTTGTAAATGGAAGATTCCCCTAAAATTTCAATTTTTTATCTGGTTAATGTTGGAACAGGAGATCCTCACTTGGGACAATTTGAAAAAAAGAGGTTTTATTGGACCAAGTAAGTGTGTCTTGTGTGGGAATTGTGAGGAAACAATGAATCATCTGTTTATTGAGTGTAGATTTTTGAAAGATACTTGGGGTATAATTTCAAAGGAATTAAATATACATAATGTATGGACTGGAGAAAAGATTGATGACTTCTTTCAAAGATGGATTGTGAAGAAGGAAAACAGGGAAGAAATTCCATGCTTCATCTGGTTGGAGGTATGGAAATATACAAACCTAATTATTTTTGAAAATGTTGTTCCTAGTTTGGGTAGAGTATGTAATAGTATATTACAGGACTTGGGAGAATTTAAAGTTGTCCAGAAGATAAAGGAATTAAGGTTAGATAGGCCACCTATTCTGGACTGGGATTTAGAAGTGGGTTTCTTTAATGGAGCCTCTCAAGAATTGGGTAAAAAGTGTGGGGCGGGGGTTGTGCTAAAATGCCCAGTTTTGGGCACATACAAAATCAAAATGAATTGTGGGAGCATGACCAACACTAAAGGAGAAATTCTAGCTCCGTGGTGCATATTATATTTTGCTAATGTAATGAAGGTTTCAATATTATTAATGGCTGGAGATTCCAATATTATCATTGACTGGTTTAATAATACTAATAACTTACAGGTGCTCTCTTTACAGACTTGGATGAAAAAAATCATAAGGTTGAGCAGAAGATTTATACAACTCAAAGCTCAAAATATCTACAAAATTTTTAACAAGGAAGCAAATCAGATGTCCAAGGAAGCTTTACAATGGGATGAGGAGGGTGTTTTTTTCACAAAGGTAATTGATGGGCACCCAACGATATTTGAAAGAGTTACAACCAAATAAAGACTTTGTTGATGAATAAAATCGTAATGAAGTTTTCTCCCGCAAAGTATTGCTAAAGCCTATTATTATAAGCTAACAAGATAAATAATACTAGTAGGCGGGACCCCTTTGTAGATTGGGAGATAATATCCGGTTCTTATTTTATGGTTGTGCCATTTTTTGACACTGCTTACATGGTTGATGAGATCTTTTTTTTATTGGTGATGGATAGGGCTTATTATGGGTTGGTTATAATTGTGACCATTGGATGATGAATAAGGCATGTTATGTGTTTTTTCTACTGCTCTAGGATCAAATTTTATGTTACAACGACATATGTTATCCATTGTTATCATTGCTATCTGTTCTTGGATCCATTACTGGGACACCTGCACAAGAGACATGTTAGTAATAATACATAAGAGCAGTGGAAAAGAAATAAAATCATGTAACAAAATGCAAAAGGAATGAATTAAACTGTGCTAATATACTACTCTACATGCATTGAAATTGAAATGATCATAGTTAATCCTAGCTAACAAGTTAATAGTTATGCGATTTGATTGAGTTATATGAAACATGGTTAATTTATGTTATGGAATAAGTTGGAAATGGATAAATGTGATATGGATCGCGCTATTGGCAATTAGTGGGTGATGGTTTCGATACATGGTTTAATTGAATGAGTTAATGGGAAGCTAGCTGGCATGTACTAAGGAATTAATTCACTAGGGGTGGAGGCGACTTGCATTTACTGCACGTCACCCTTACTCTTTCCACTGGACGCCACCCTATTCGGGATATTGTTCAACTATGTTTGATGTAGTTAGGCTCTAACTTTCAAGCAGAAGAAGAATCGCTCGGCTAACTCGTGTTTTTAAGGTGCTCTTGGTTATAGGTATGTCTTTTTTCCATCCATGAATTTGCTCTAGTTATGAAATAGATAGTGGCTCGATATGTATGGGTCTGTGCTTTCCTTAAGTCTGGAAACTATATAAATTGGTGATATTTTTCTGGAATGGATGGTTGGTGTGGGTTTCATTGCAGTAATGTTGGAGTCACAATTTTATTGATCATTCTGGGTGTTAGAAACCATGAAGGCCCTCTGTCATCCTTGTTGGTCTTGGTTAAAGGTTTTTTTATTTAGTCTAGATTGGTTGGCCATCTCCATGCTTTCTTATCACCTTACCCAGTCTTTTGTTGTTATGGGGTTTACTGGGTTTGAAACGCCTTGTGTCACTGCGCTTTGCTTCACTTGGGTATGAGTTTGTTGCTGTTACTAATGTTGCACAGTGGGTTGTGATGGGTGTTTTGCCAAAGGGATTGCTTAAGGTGACTATTATTCCTTGTCCATATCCTATCTCAACATTCTCGGGTTGATTGGGAAAGCCACAAGGGTTATAACCAACATGTTCTAAGTGTTGTTACAGAACCAGAATGAAGCCTTGCCCCTCTGTTCATAGTCTCTCCTATCACGAGAATTATCACCATGTCTGCAAAGTTAATTGTGGTATACCCTGTGTGTGCAACATTGGTCTCAGAGGTTCTCACACGATGATGATAATTAACTCCATGTCTCCCTATGTTGGTCCATAGAGCAAACCCTCGATTTCTCAAGCCTAGGTTTTGATAGAGGAAACCGTTATGGCCGTCGGGTTACTGTTGGTTGTTATGAGTTGTTGGTGTATTGTCGACAGTGTTCGATTTCTGACTCATCTCTTTTGATTATGTTGACAGTGTTGTTGGTTTGGTATTTGGTCATTTCATTAGTTATTATGACAATCAAATTGACAAACTCAGCATGGTAATTGGTTGATTGGGGAATTGATTTGAATGCACAGTCGTTGTCTCTTACATTACAATTGTTGAATTGTTAACCCAACTTTAGTTTACAATTGATTAATGCACAACGATGCTTCGTGCGTGATGTGTGGGTATGTGTGTGGCGTTCCTACAACAAGTTAAGATGAGTTAATGATTGTTGTGACTATGTGTTTTAATTTCCAAATGGAGTGTTACGATCATGGTAATTATGGCATGGCCATCCACTGTATATGTTATAGATATTATTTGATTGCGCCATCAAAGAGGGTCACGAGTTTTTAAATATGGATTTGTTGCAATTTGATCAGTGTATGTTATCATATTGGGCATGTTGTTGCTACCTTGGTGTATTAGATTGATAGCCCAACATTGTAGATGTTTAGATTCATAATGATTGAACTTATACAGTCACATAAATTATCTTGCGTTTTTGTCGGATGTTTGTGTATTCCACAACATAGTATGTGTTAAATGGTGATGGTTTTCTATGAGGTTAAATGGCAAGTCAAGATCTTTGCATTTAAAATATTGATGGTTGTATTTGGTTGTTCGTTATGTGTATTGATGAATATCATGTTTCGTAGCAGAGATAGGCACATGATCTATGCCAGTATAATCTTATTACAATTCAATTATTAAATGAATTAGAGGACGAGATTGAGCACAATTTTTGTGTCTATATTTAATGATTGAAATAATTTGTGGGCAGTGGTTGATAAGTTGGCACTGAACATAGTGGAAATAATTGACTGTGTATTCATTTGGGAATTGTTTTTAAATATTAAATGGATAAGTGAGATGAAACAGAGCTCCCCTACAGGTTGTTGTGGAATTCATATTGTCTTGTTTGATGACGTTGTGTTAAATATTTGATTACAAACAGTGAGCAAGTTAATGCACAAATTGTTTGGACTGTGCACAATAGTTGTTTTTTGGGTTACAATGGTCATTTGGTTGGTGTTATTTCCTTTTACAAAATGGTTTTATGGATTACTTAATTAATTTTATGAATAATATCTACTCTCTTTCCCAATCATTATTTCGCTTTTCGCTAATTACAACCCTATCGCCTTCCCACATTCATTTTTCACTCCCTGTTCTAAAATTTAATTATATTCAAGAAGAGTTATGTATTAAAGTAGTTTGAAGTCGCATTTCCTTGGTTGGATCACAGTGATCTTTTATTTGGTTTGCATTACAGTTGATTGTTGTTGTCTTTGAGCAATAACCATGTTTCTTTTCCCCCTCATTTTATCATTTTTAGCTTGATACAAACCCCTCGTATATCCCAGAACCATTTGTTTACCCCCTTCTCATCGACAATAGTTAAAAAATTTGTATGGATTGGATTCCATAAGTTTGATATGTTGTTGAGCCAAAATATATTTCATATTTTTAAAGAGTTTTCATGTATGGTTGTTAAAAGGACTATTTTCTAATCAATCATGCATGCAGGAATGAGATTTTTCAGTCGAGGTAGCCATGGCAGAGGAAACTGAGGAGAGGTAATTGGAACAGAGGCCCAAGAAGGACAAGATTCTCCATAAACTTTGAATATGACTTGCAAGAGTTAGACCAGTTGTTTCAGGCCAGATTTTTCAATTGGATTGGGCAAGGGGTGGTCCAACCTAGGCTTGAAAGGCCTCCCTTCCAAGCTCCACAATCCCCTAGTATTCTCGTGCCCCCTCATGTCTCATTGCAACCCGAGGTTCCCAAAAACGACGGATGGCAAGAGATTGTCCACCCAACATTCTCCCAACATCGTGGCTGGCCCAATTTGTTGTTACCTGCTCCCCCGCTTGTTAACCAGATTTCCCAAGCTGCACCTATCCACTCACCAGTTTAGTTCTCTCATGTTAGTGAAAGGTTGAAAACCAAGGCCCACGCTGCCCTTGAAAAAGGAAAATCCATTGTCGTACCTTCCTCACCCTCCAATGGCTCTGATAAATTCGTGTCTTCCCGGATGCATTTGAGGGATGATTTTTCTCACGTGATCAACGAGATTAGCTCTAAAGGCTCAATGCAGCCAAAGGAAAATTTAGAAAAATCGAAGGGTGAAAGTAGCAATCAAGGAAAGATTGCATCACAGAGTGGGAAATATGGTTTTTGAGTTTTTATGTTATTTATTGTTGATGACAGTTGACTTCAAAATTTTTGGACAACATGTTTTCTTTGGATATATGAGTAATATATTTTTTGAAAATAATTTCAAATATCAATGAGCTAAATTGTCAAATGTTAATGTGATGATGGGAGTCACAAGGAGGGGTGTTTTTCTTAATTAACTAGTTATGTTATGATTGTTAAGAAGTTAAAGGGAGTCACAAGGGGTCCCACCTACTAGTTATTATTTATTTATGACCCTTATTATGATTATTACTTTTCCCCCTAACTAAAAAGTCTTTAGTTAAATTAACTAATGAGGTAGTTCAAGTACTTCAACCAATTCTAATTTGCTTAAAGACAAAAAGAAAGGGAGGAACAAGAGGAGGATAGAAGGAGAAGCATACTAAGGTTTTCTCTTTGAGTTTATGCTGAGATAGTTCAGTTTTCATTCATTCCTTAATTTATCACAAGCCTAATTCTTTTTTATGATAGCAGGGTCTTATTATAGACAAAAAGATTCAAGGTTGAATTACATCATTCAGACACTTGTTTTTCAGAGGTGTTGATCTATCTTTAATAGTCTGTGTAGACTTGTCTGTTTGTGAATTATTTTTCATGATTGACAAAGGATATTGTGCAGAGTTGAGTGGGAAACAATCTGTGGTAAGCTGATCCAGCTTTTAGAGTTCACTTTTTTATTTTTTGTCAGAGGTCCTTTTGTATGTTCCATCGGGGATGTCTAAGTTTGACTTTGGTCCAAAATTTTGTAAAAAGAATGACTCTTTGGTGAATTGGAATGAATTAAAGGATTGCTTTATGTCTCATATGTCTTGATTATCATCTTGGTGCCTTTACTTCTGTCTCTACATTTATTTCAACAGCTGTTATATTCAAAAAATCATATTAACATGAATTTTCCAGCAAGCTTTTAATTGTGAAAAGACTAGCCTAAGCACTTGTAATCAGTACATGTGAGTTAGGATTTTATTTTTGATGGCTATAAACATAGGGTGATATTCCCGTCTATTTTTCTTTAGCCAAGCAGAATCTGAAAATGCTTGAGTAAGATAATTTCATATATTTTCGTCAACATTTATTTGGCGACCATACTGGGGAGATATTCAATATCTCTCTAGTTAATTTTTATACTCGATTTTCATCGACACGTCTATTTTTCTGATATTGATTCTTGATTTTTTTATTTCTTAATGACTATTCCTATTGCAAGGCAACCCAATATTGAGCCTGGTCTTCAAGATCAGACCAACATTGCTTTGAACCTATTTAATACCATTTTAGACACTGCCAATACCCGTGTTGAGCTTTATCATTCATGGGAAGCAATTGAACGAGATATTAGTGCCCAAGAACGTTTGGAAGCCAGACGTAGACAACCTATAAATCAACAATAACCTTCTTGTTTCTTCATTTTTGGCCTTTCTTTCATGTCCTTAGACTCTCATGCTTCTACAAGAAGTAGAGGCTTATCACCTGAAATTAATCCTATTGTTGAAATAGGAAGAAGGAACGTTGTTTTATCCACCCAACAAAGTTCTCTAAGGATAAATTTGTCTAATTCATCTAGTTTGTCTTTCTTTCCCTCATCTATCATCCACAAGATGGCATCTAGTGGTGGCTCTGGTGGCACTGGAAGTTCTTCCTCTTCTCAGTCTTCATCTTCGTCAGTGATTGGTAGCTTATATAGCCACCATATCCCTGTCCAATCTACCACAAATCCCACCAAAGTCATTAAAAATTATGGGATTTTTCAATTTGAAGAAGATGCCACAACCACACCGTCGCATGTGTCCTCTCCTCTTAACCTAGCACCTACTACCTGTCCACTTCCTAAATTCAAAGAACATCTTCCTAGGTTTTCAAGAAATAACACTGTCACTACAAATGAACACCTGGTGGCATTTTCTAATTCTTGTCATAACATACACTACTACATATGGGCGGATTATTCCACGAAAATTTTCCACGCTTCCACTAGTCTAATATTTTTTTTAAACAAGGAGGGATTTTCGTCGCTACTGCCACGAAAGTTAGTGGCAATATCGACGCAAATATTAATTTAACCTAGTCAGGATTTTCGTCGCTATAGCGACAAACTTTCATGGCAATAGTGACGAAAATTTTGTCTATCTCATTGGGCGGTGTTAACGGCTAGTTGACTATTTTATCTATATATACGTGACTTTAAGAGACTTTACGACACAGTTGCTATAGTTGTGACATTGTTCTTGGCTTTTGTTGGAGTTGTTTATTTTTTCCATCACCCACCGGTTGAACAAATCCAATTCTCGATCTACATAGCTCGAATTTTGAACTTGCAAGGTTAGTATGTTATTTTTTATTGATGTACTCATTTAACTTGTAAATTTTTTTTCAAATGTCCAAATTGCATTTAGCTTATTTTTTCCTTGATAATATATTTATATAATATGTGTAGTTATACCATATTTCATGTCTTTGGTTTTTGGATATAGTTAGTATATTCTATGGCAAAGGGTATGTAGATTCCATAATATTCTAGGTTTATGGAATCCACATACCCTTTTCCCTTCAATTGTAGCTATAATCTCTCTCTCTTTTCATTGATAAAGATATGAAATTGCTCTTGAAACTCAACCCTAATCGGTGAAATGATAGTAATTGATTGCTATATTCCCTGCTTTAGCAGGGACTAATAAGATACATAAACACTAACCCTAAACTTATATTAGGTGTATATGTCATTATTATATAAATAAAACATTTGTACACATATGATCTTATTATAAAGATGTTATATATGTCGTCATGATGTTGATCCTCTACACATATGATCACCTTATTATAAAGATGTTGACCTTATTATAAAGATGTAGGTCACTGTAAATAAACATATCATAATCGAAAGGAGTAGCCAAAATA
>ML780950.1:90106-126441 GCA_009831015.1 Picea engelmannii | reverse complement strand
GTTTTCCCAACAAATAATTCATGTAGTACTTCAATGCCTAAACTATGATGTACAATTCCTTATCTTATTTGGGTATATTATGATTGAACCAACAAAAGTTTCAAGTGTTATGTTATCCAACTCCTTCATTGTATCAAAGGTTCTGCCATTGTGTATCATGTGAAATTTTCTTTGATTTCAAATGAAATTTCAAGTTTCATAAGATTTAATATTGATGCATTACAATTCTTTCAAGTCAAAGCTTCAGTTACTTGGTTTTCAATTGCAATGAATTGAAAGGTTATACTTGCCCTTTCTAATGTGCATTGAAGAGACGCTTCATTCCTAAATAATTTGCTAACCCCATGAATTACCTTGGTTCAATTAAATTACTCTGCTGCAACTTGCTATAACTCGGTTGCAACTCACTATAACTATGTTGTAACTCTGCTGCAACACTATGTTGTAACTGTACTTTCTCCTTCGAGTTTTGTGTTGTTACTCCACTTGTTGTTACTCGCTATTACTCTGCTACAACTCGCTATAACTTTGCTGCAACACTTTCTGTAACTCTGTTGCAACTCACTATAACTATGTTGTAACTCTGCTGCAACACTATGTTGTAACTGTACTTTCTCCTTCGAATTTTGTGCTATTACTCCACTTGTTGTTACTCACTATTACTCTATTTCAACTCGCTATAACTCTGCTGCAACACTTTCTGTAACTCTGCTACAACTCACTATAACTATGATGTAACTCTGCTGCAACACTATGATGTAACTGTACTTTCTCCTTCGAATTTTGTGTTGTTACTCCACTTGTTTTTACTCACTATTACTCTGCTGTAACTCGCTATAACTCTACTGCAACACTTTCTTTAACTCTGCTGCAACTCATTATAACTATGTTGTAACTCTGTTGCAACTCTGTTGCAACTCACTATAACTATGTTGTAACTCTGCTGCAACACTATGCTGTAATTGTACTTTCTCCTTCGAATTTTGTGTTGTTACTCCAAGGAGGCTACAATAAACAAGTTCGAGAAATGGTCTTAAGATATCATCCATAAATCTTATAAGTGTTGTCCTAGTATTGTGTAATATAAATTTCATAATGACTCGCTCATGCAATCCATGTGTTTTTTTGAAAGTAATATTCCAAATTATTCTTTGTGTATATTGTCATATTGGTATCCTTACTTCTAATCCAACTTCATGATAACACATGCTTACAATATTTGGTTGATTAGTGCCTTGATTATTTGTA
Organism: Picea engelmannii; assembly: GCA_009831015.1. Classification (NCBI taxonomy): domain Eukaryota; kingdom Viridiplantae; phylum Streptophyta; class Pinopsida; order Pinales; family Pinaceae; genus Picea; species Picea engelmannii. The sequence continues at coordinate 125,193 of ML780950.1, read as the reverse complement.
GGGGATATATATATTACAATATATTAGAATATTACAATGTAATAGTAATTCCATATTACAATATTACAATGTAATAGTAATGCCATATTACAATGTAATATGGAATTACCATATTACATTGTAATATTGTAATATGGCATACAATATGGTATACCATATTTGATGTTATTTTTTTTTTTAAACCTAAAGTCATCGTGGAAATATCGACGCAAGTTCGTCGGAATTTGCCACGAATATTCGTCGCATATACAGCATGTGCGTCGTAAGTTATTGGCTTGGCATAACTTTTTGTCCCAATTGCGACGAAGTTTCGTCATAATTACCACATTTCTTCGTTGTTATTTCGACGATATTTCGTCGTAATTGCGAAGATGCATAGGGTTAACCGATATTGAAGGTGGTGACAAGTGGAGAGCTATTTTCGTCGATGTTTCCACGAACACTTGGATTGTGGATATAGCGACAGAATTATTCTGACAAAAAAAAATACCAGCTTTCATGGAAATTGTGACGGATAAGTGTGGTAATATCAACGAAAAATCGTCGCAAATTTTCTCATATGTACTAGTGATAGGGGTTAATGACAATGATACTTGCATGTGCTTATTCGTCAATTCCTTGGAAGGAAAGGCTACAGCTGTTTTCTTTGACCTTCCTTCTAAGATTATGTCTACTTACGATGAGTTAATATATTGGTTTAGATCCACTTATGGGAAATCTAAAATCCCACCCGAGAAGTTATGGAAATACAATAGTATCACCTATAAGGATGGTGATACCATCAAGTCCTTCAACTTGCATTTAACCAAGTTATACAATCAAATCCCTAAACTCATTTGACCTCAGAACAAAGTTGCTTTCATGCATTACTACAATGCATTACCTTCCCCCTATCGTCATAGGCTTGAGGAAAAAGCAATTGATAATCTTGGTTCCACTCTGCATACTTGCTCTGGGTATGAAGAACAACTTGAAAGAATAGGTCTTCCCCAGGGAGAATTAGTTAAACAGATGGATATGCCGAACCTCTTACAGCTAGTACAATATTTGAACAATCATATGATAGCGTTCGAGCTAAAGGGAATTGTTTCCCCTCTCACCCCTGGAGCTTCATCCTCTTCTGCACCCCCATTTATAAATCTGGTTGAAAATAATTTTCAGGCTAAAGATATCTTGCATTGAAGTTGGTGTAACTTCTGCGAGGAACACCACGAGGAAACCACATGTGAGGTAAAGAAGAGTGCCAGAGATAAGATCTTTGGTAAGAGACTAGAAGCTACTATCATTGTCCTAAATTTTGCAGAGCCCGAAGATGTCATGGTAATCAATACTAAAAACAAAGCCTATGCTCCCAAGGGAAAATTTGATCCTCCCCGCAGTTATTCTAGCTTGAGCTCATCCTCACCCACTGCTACTTTTCAGGTTCCTGAGAGTCAAGGAATTAGTTCCCCTCTCCCCTCTTCCAAGTACAATATATTAAATCATTTGGCCAAAATCAAAGCAGATGCAATCCTTTTGGACATGGTTGTCGTCCCTAAAAAACATATGCATTTGAAAAAAATCATGGAAGGGAAAGCTTTCGTTGTATCCAACCTCTCTGAAGAGGTAAACAAAGAGGACTCATCTGTAAATAAATTAGGTGTACATAACTTTATATACCCTGTAAAAAAACACCCCCTTTTATATTTCTGTAAATATTATGGATAAGATTGCCCATTATTGCCTTATTGATGGCGGTTCGAGCCCAAGTGTGATGTCAAAGATTATTATGGAAGAGCTAGGCTTGTCTTGTACAAATGAAAACACTAGAATCATGCTCTCCTATAATATCCTACAAAAAACGACCATAGGTGAGATTAAATATGTAACCTTAGTTTTGTGTGCACACCCTAAAATAAGGAAAACCCTTAGTATTCAAGTAATAGATATGCCTGTAAGAAATTACTCAATTATCTTGGGAAGATATTGGAAAACCTTAACAAGTGGATACCTCTCACTTGACAATACACATTTATCTATTCCTCGGAATGGTAAGAACATTATAGTCCCTAGAGAGGGAAGGATTTCAACCTACATAGAGAGTGTTCCACAACTTAGTGTAAACTATATCGAGGAAGACCTAGGAGTATATTCCATATTTGTTGAGGAGGATAATATTCCTTTGGAACAAATCAATTTAGATGATGATATGTGGCACATGCACTTTGATGGTTCACACTCTAATGAAGGTAATGGGGCTACCATTATCTTGGTTTCCCCTATATGAAAAATTTGTAATTTGTCTTACAGGTTAGAGTTTGCTTGTACAAACCATGTCATTGGATTCAAATATTTATTATTAGGCATTGAAAACGCCTATAATCTCGGTTGTGGTCATATTTCAGTTTTTGGAGATTCCGAGGTTGTTGTGAACCTGGTACATAAAATTTTCTCTGCTAGCAACAAGTTGATGGAACAATACACCCAAACTGTTTGGGAAGTTATCTCGAACCTATTATCTTTCAACATCACTCATGTTAAGAGGGAGTTAAATTAAATGGCTGATCAATTAGGTATCTTTGCAGCTTATCCTAATCAACAACCTTTGCCTCACAAACCTGATTGTTCTTTTCAATCTCTATATCGTCCACATATCCATGACAATGTAGAATCTTGGCAGGCCTTCACTAACGATGAGAGCGGTTGTGATTTCATTCAATATGAACCTCCTAAGCCCATGGAAATTATATCCATAGAAGATGAAAATATTCCTAAGGGCTTGAATCCTCTTGAGAGTTCGTCTTCATCGAGTGGTGTATGCAATAAGGAAGAACAAAAAGAAGAGGAGTTACGAAGGAAGGTGGGTGAAACCATCTTCTTGAACATTGGGGCACTCGAATCTTCAAAGAATGTTAAAACAGGTGCCAAATGTTCTGATAAAGAAGAAATGAGGTTTGCCAAATTACTTGGTGGATTTCAAGCTATGTTTGCTTGGTCTTATGAGGATCTTCGTGGTTTTGATCCTGGTCTTACATAACATGCTATTCACATCAAGGAAGGCATGAAACCAGATAGGCAAAAACAAAGACTTATTAACTCTTCATTTTAAGCAACTTTTCAAAGGGAGTCAAAAAATTTCTTAAAGGCTGGGATTATTTTTCCAGTCTACTCTGAATGGGTTTCCAATTGGGTACTTGTTACGAAGACCGTTGATTGTATTAGAAAATGCATTAGTTTTCGCACTTTCATTCAAGCTATTATAAGAAATCCTTTTCCTCCCCTCAATATGGAAACAATTCTGCAAAATTTTGTAGGGTCACAGATGAGGCCCTTGCTTGAAATTTTTTTGGGTTACAGTAAAATCAAGCGAAAAGGGGCAGATGTTCACAAAATCACTCTTATCACAAATTGGGGTACCATGATTTATAAATGCTTGTTTTCTAGTTTACCTGATGCAAGTACATCTTTTAAAAGACCTATACACACAACTCTTGATTAATTGATCAGTACCCATATCTACCTTGATGATATAATCATATATGTTAAGGGGCTGATGATCACTTCGGAGTTCCAAGTATTATTTCTGGGTCATTTCAAAATTGCATTTGTCATGGACACTAACTCTTACATTCCAAAGTATTTCCAGAAGAATTTGTTTTCCTGCAGCACTAACGATTCTCGTTTGAAACATTACAAGGGACCGACGTGAAAAGTTCTAATGTTGTTCGGATTTTCTGTAGACTAGTAGCTTAGCTTTGCTTTCAATTTTGCGCTTCTCTTTTCTGCTTTACAATAGTTTGACTTCTTCCTTCTATGTTAAAACATTTCTTGCTCCTTTTTCATTCTATCTTTTATTGTTGTTGTTTTAAACTTGCAATTTTTTCTGTCATGATTTTGTTTCCTACCATCTTTTAATTAATTTGGTCTAAATAAGACATTGGATCAGTCTGCCATAGTGACACTCCTGCAAAGCATTGTTAGTCAATAACAATCAAGCTTACACAATTGTTACGATGTTTCCCCTGAAGTAACCCTTGAATTTTTTTATCTATTTCCACAATTGTCTTATAAAGAATTGGTTACCTCCCGCTTCTTCTTGCCATTTCTTCATCCATTTGAGATTTTAAAGAGAAAATTTCCATGTGGAGTCGCCGGTTTGATGACGATTAAAATCACAAAGAAGTTTTCTCCCCCAAAGTATTGCTAAAGCCTGTTATTATAATCTAACAAGATAAATAATACTAGTAGGTGGGACCCCTTTGCAGATTGGGAGATAATATCTGGTTCTTATTTTATGGTTGTGCCATTGTTTGACACTGCTTACATGGTTGATGAGATCTTGTTTTTATTGGTGATGGATATGGCTTCTTATGGGTTGGTTCTAATTGTGACCATTGGATGATGAATAAGGCATGTTATGTTCTTTTTATACTGCTCTAGGCTCAAATTTTATGTTACAACGACATATTTTATCCATTGTTATCTGTTCTTGGATCCATTGCTGGGACACCTTCACAAGAGACATTTTAGTAATAATATATAAGAGCAGTGGAAAAGAAATAAAAGCAATGTAACAAAATGCAAAAGGAAGGAATTAAACGGTGCTAATATACTACTCTACATGCATTGAAATTGAAATGATCATAGTTAATCCTGGCTAGCAAGTTAATAGCTATGCGATTAGATTGAGTTATATGAAACATGGTTGATTTATGTTATGGAATAAGTTGGAAATGGATAAATGTGATATGGATCACGTTATTGTCAATTAGTGGGTGATGGTTTCGATACATGGTTTAATTGAATGAGTTAATGGGAATTTGGATGGCGTGTACTAAGGAATTAATTGACTGGGGGTGGAGGCGATGTGCATTTACTGCATGTCACCCTTACTCTTTACATTGGCTGCCACCCTAGTCAGGATATTGTTCAACTGTGTTTGTTGTGGTTAGGCTCTGAATTTCAAGCAAAGGAAGAACCGCTCGGCTAACTCGCATTTTTAAGGTGCTCTTGGTTACAGGTATGTATTTTTTCCATCCATGAATTTTCTCTGGTTATGAAATATATAGTGGCTCGGTATGTATGGGTTTGTGATTTCCTTAAGTCTGGCAACTGTGTAAATTGGTGATATTTTTTTGGAATGGATGGTTGGTGTGGGTTTCATTGCAGTAATGTTGGAGTCACAATTTTATTGATCATTCTGGGTGTTAGAAACCATGAAGGCCCTCTATAATCCTTGTTGGTCTTGGTTAAAGGTTTTTTTATTTGGTCCAAATTGGTTGGTCATCTCCACGCTTTCTTATCACCTTACCCAATTGTTTATTGTTATGGGGTTTACTGGGTTTGAAACGCCTTGTGTCACTACGCTTTTCTTCACTTGGGTATGTGTTTGTTCATGTTACTAATGTTTCACAGTGGGTTGTGATGGATTTTTTTCCAAAGGGCTTGCTTAAGGTGACTGTTATTCCTCGGCCCTGTCCTATCTCAACATTCTCGGGTTGATTCAGTAAACCACGAGGGTTATACCCTGTGTGTTCTAAGTGTTGTTATAGAACCAAAATGAAGCCTTGTCCCTCTGTTCATAGTCTCTCCTATCACAAGAATTATCATCCTGTCTGCGAAGTGAATTGTGGTATACCCTGTGTGTGCACCATTGGTCTCAGAGGTTCTCACCTGATGATGGGAATCGACTCCATGTCTCCATGTGTTGGTCCATAGAGAAAACCCTCAATTTCTTAAGCTCGGGTTTTGATAGAGGAAATTGTTATGGCCGTCGGGTTACTATTGGTTGTTATGAGTTGTTGGTGTATTGTCGACAATGTTTGATTTCTGACTCGTCTATGTTGATTATGTTGACAGTGGTTTTGGTTTGGTATTTTGTCATTGCATTAGTTATTATGACAATCAAATTAACAAACTCAACATGGTAATTGGTTTATTGGGGAATTGGTTTGAATGCAAAGTCATTGTCTCTTACATTACAATTGTTGAATTGTTAACCCACATTTAGTTTACAATTGATTAATGCACAATGATGTTTCGTGCGTGATGTGTGGGTATGTGTGTGGCGTTCCTACAACATGTTAAGATGAGTTAATGATTGTTGTGACTATGTGTTTTATTTTCCAAATGGAGTGTTACAATCGTGGTAATTATGGCATGGCCATCCACTGTATATGTTATTGTTATTATTTGATTGGGCCATCAAAGAGGGTCACGGGTTTTTAAATATGGCTTTGTTGCAATTTGATCGGTGTATGTTATGAGATCAGGCATGATGTTGTTGCCTCGTTGTATTGGGTTGATATCCCAACACTGTGGATGTTTAGATTTAGAATGATTGAACTTATACAGTCACATAAATGCTCTTGCATTTTTGTCGGATGTCTGTGTATTCCACAACATAGTATGTGTTAAATGGTGATGGTTGTCTGTGAGTTTAAATGGAAAGTCAAGATATTTTCATTTAAAATATTGATGGTTGTATTTGGCTGTCCGTTATGTGTATTGATGAATATCACGTTTCATAGCAGTGATAGGAACAGGATCTGTGACAGTATAATCTCATTACAATTCAATTATTAAATGAATTAGAGGACGAGATCGAGCACGATTTTTGTTTCTATATTTAATGATTGAAATAATTCGTGGGCAGTGGTTGATAAGTTGGCGCTAATCAGAGTAGAAATAATTCACTGTGTATTCATTTGGGAATTGTTTTTAAATATTAAATGGATAAGTGAGATGAAACATAGCTCCCCTACAAGTTGTTGTGGAATGCATATTGTCTTGTTTGATGACATTGTGTTAAATATTTGATTACGAACAATGAGCAAGTTACTGCAAAACATTGTTTGGAATGTGCACAGTAGTTTTTTTTTGGGTTATAGTGGTCATTTGGTTGGTGTTATTTCCTTTTAAGAATGGTTTTATGAATTACTTAATTAATTTTATGAACAGTATCCGCTCTCTTTGCCTATCATTATTTCTCTTTTCGCTAATTACAACCCCATCGCCTTCCCACATTCATTTTCACTCCTTGTTCTAAAATTTAATTACATTCAAGAAGAGTTATGTATTAAAGTAGTTTGAAGTCACATTTCCTTGGTTGGATCATAGTGATATTTTCTTTGGTTTGCATTATAGTTGATTGTTGTTGTCTTTGAGCAGTAACCATGTTTCTTTTCCTGCTCATTTTATCATTTTTAGTTCGATACAAACCCCTCGTATATCCAAGAACCTTTTGTTCACACCCTTCTCATCAACAACGGTTAAACAATTTGTATGGATTCGATTGCATGAGTCTGATATGTTGTTGAGCCAAAATCTATTTCATATTTTTAAAGAGTTGTCATGTATGGTTGTTAAAAGGACTATTTTCTAATCAATCATGCATGCAGGAATGATATTTTTCAGCCGAGGTAGACATGGCAGAGGAAACCGAGGGAGAGGTAATTGGAACAGAGGCCCAAGAAGAAAAAGATTCTCCATACACTTTGATGATGAATCGCAAGAGTTAGTCCAGTTGTTTCAGGTTGAATTTTTCAATTGGATTGGGCAAGGGGTGGTCCAACCTAGGCTTGAAAGGCCTCCCTTCCAAGCTCCACAAGCCCTTGGTATTCATGTGCCCCCTCATGTCTCATTGCAACTTGAGGTTCCTGAAAATGACGGATGGAAAGAGATTGTCCACCCGACAGTCTCCTAGCATCGTGGCTGGCCTAATTTTTCCTTACATGCTCCCTTGCCTGTTAACCAGATTACCCAAGCTGCACCTGTCCACTAACTAGTTCAGTGCTCTCATGCTAGGAAAAGGTTGAAAATCGAGGCCCACCATGCCCTTGACAAAGGAAAAGCCACTGTTGCCCCTTCCTCACCCTCCAATGGCTCTGATAAATCCGTGTTTTCTCGGATGCATTCGAGGGATGATTGTTCTCACGTGATCAGTGATATTAGGCCTAAAGGCTCAGCGCAGCCAAAGGCAAATTCAGAAAAATCGAAGGGTGACAGCAACAATCATGGAAAGATTTCATATCAGAGTGGGAAATATGGTTTTTAAGTTTTTATGTTATTTATTGTTGATGGCAGTTGACTTCAGAAGTTTTGGACAACATGTTTTCTTTGGATATATAAGTAATATATTTTTTGAAAATAATTTAAAATATCAATGAGATAAATTGTCAAATGTTAATGTGATGATGGGAGTCACAAGGAGGGGTGTTTTTCTTAATTAACTAGTTATTCTATGATTGTTAAGAATCTAAAGGGAGTCACAAGGGGTCCCACCTACTAGTTATTATTTATTTATAACCCTTATTATGATTATTACTTTTTCCCCTAACTAAAAAGTTGGTTGATTCTTTAGTTAACTTAAATAATGAGGTAGTTCAACTACTTCAACCAATTCTAATTTGCTTAAAGGCAAAAGGAAAGGGAGGAAAAAGATGAGGATAGAAGGAGAAGCATACTAAGGTTTTATCTTTGAGTTTATGCTGAGATAGTTCATTTTTCATTAATTCCATAATTTATCACAAGCCTAATTATTTTTTATGATAGCAGGGTCTGATAGTAGACAACAAGATTCAGGGTTGAATTACATCATTCAGACACTTGTTTTTCAGAGGTGTTGATATATCTTTGATAGTCTGTGTAGACTTGTATGTTTGTGAATTAGTTTTCACGACTGGCAAAGGCTATTGTGCAAAGTCGAGTGGGAAACAATCTGTGGCAAGTTGATCCAACTTTTAGAGTTCAGTTTTTTATTTTCTGTCAGAGGTCCTTTTTTATGTTCCATCGGGGATGTCTAAGTTTGACTTTGGTCCAAAGTTTTTGCATGAAATTATGTAAAAGGAATGACTCTTTGGTGAATTGTAATGAAATAAAGGATTTATTTATGTCTCATCTGTCTTGATTATCATCTTGGTGCCTTTACTTCTGTCTCTACATTTATTTCAGCAACTGTTATATTCAAAAAATCATATTAAAATTAATTTTCCAGCAAGCTTTTAATTGTGAAAAGACTAGCCTAAGCACTTGTAATCAATACTTGTGAGTTAGGATTTTATTTTTGATGGCTATAAACGTAGGGTGATATTCCCGTCTATTTTTATTTAGCCAAGAAGAATCTGAAAATGCTTGAGTAAGATCATTTCATATCTTTTCATCAACATTTATTTGGCGACCATACTGGGGAGATCTTTAATATCTCTCTAGTTAATTTTTATACTCATTTTTCATCGACACATCTATTTTTCTAATATTGATTCTTGATTGTTTTATTTCTTAATGAGTGTTCCTGTTGCAAGGCAACCCAATATTGAGCCTGGTCTTCAAGATCAGACCAGCATTGCTTTGAACCTGTTTAATACCATTTTAGACACTGCCAATACCCATGCTAAGATTAATCATTCATGGGCAGCAATTGAACGAGATATTAGTGCCCAAGAACGTTTGGAACCCAGACATAGACAACCTAGAAATCAACAGTAACCTTCTTGTTTCTTCATTTTTGGCCTTTCTTTCATGTCCTTAGAATCTTGTTCTTCTAGAAGAAGAAGAGGCTTTCACCTGAAATTAATCTTATTGTTGAAATAGGAAGAAGGAACGTTGTTTTATCCACCCAACAAAGTGCTCTAAGGAGAACTTTGTCTGATTCATCCAGTTTGTCTTTCTTTCCCTCGTCTATCATCCACAAGAAAGCATCTAGTGGTGGTTTTGTTGGCACTGGAAGTGCTTCCTCTTCTCAGTCTTCATCTTCGTCAGTGAATGGTAGCTTATATAGCCACCATATCCCTGTCCAATCTACCAAAAATCCCACCAAAGTCATTAAAAAGTATGGGATTTTTTAGTTTGAAGAAGATGCCACAACCACACAGTGGCATGTGTCCTCTCCTCTTAACCTAGCACCTTCTACTCGTCCACTTCCTAAATTCAATGAACATCTTACTAGATTTCCAGGAAATAACACTATCACTACAAATGAACACATGGTGGCATTTTCTAATGCTTGTCATAACATAGGGGCCAATGGCAATGATACTTGCATGCGCTTATTCATTAATTCCTTGGAAGGAAAGGTTGCGGTTGATTTCTTTGACCTTCCTCCTAAGATTCTGTCTACTTGGGATGAGTTAATCTATTGGTTTAGATCCACTTAAGGGAAATCTAAAATCCCAGCCGAGAAGTTACGGGAATACAATAACATCACCTATAAGGATGGTGAGACCATCAAGTCCTTCAACTTGCGTTTCACCAAGTTATACAATCAAATTCTTGAACTCATTCGACCTCAGAACCAAGCCACTTTCATGCATTACTACAATGAATTACTTTCCCCATACCATCATAGGCTTGAGTAAAAATCCATTGATAATATCAATTCCACTATGCATACTTTCTCAGAGTATGAAGAATAGCTTGAAAGAACATTTCTTCCCCGGGGAGAATCAGTTAAACAGATGGACATATTCGCCCTATTACAGCTAGTACAATATTTGAACAATCGTATGATAGCGTTCGAGTGAAACAGAATTGTTTCCCCTCTCACTCCTGGAGCTTCATTCTCTTCTTCACCCCCCTTTATAAATCCGGTTGAAAATAATTTTCAGCCTAAAGCTATCTTCCCTTGAAGTTGGTGTAACTTTTGCAAGGAACACCATGAGGAAACCACATGTGAGGTAAAGAAGAGTGCCATAGATATCTTTGGTAAGAGACTAGAAGCTAATGTCATTGTCCTAGATTTTGCAGAGCCCAAAGATGTCATGGTCATCAATACTAGGAACAAAGCCTATGCTCCCAAGGGAAAATTTGATCCTCCCCACAGTTCTTCTAGCCCGAGCTCATCCTCACCCGCTACTATTGTTCAGGTTCCTAAGGTTCTTAAGAATCAAGGAATTACTTCCCCTCTCCCCTCTTCCAAGTACAATATATTAAATCAGTTGGCCAACATCAAAGCAGATGCAACCCTTCTGGACATGGTTGTCATCCCTAATCAACAGATGCATCTGAAACAATTCATGGAAGGGAAAGCTTCTGTTGTAGCCAACCTCTCTGAAGAGGTAAATGAAGAGGACTCATCTGTAAATAAAGTAGGTGTACATAACTTTAGATACCTTGTAAAAAATCCCCCTTTTTATATTGTTGTAAATATTATGGATAAGATCTCCCATTGTTGCCTCATTGATGGTGGTTCGGGCTCAAGTGTGATGTTGGAGATTATTATGGAAGAGCTAGGATTGTCTTGTACAAATGAAAACACAAGAAGCATGCTCTCCTATAATAGCCTACAACAAACGACCATAGCTGAGATTAAAGATGTAACCTTAGTTTTGTGCGCACACCGTGAAATAAGGACAACCCTTAGTATTCAGGTAATCGATATGCCTATAAGAAATTACTCAATTATCTTGGGAATATATTGGAAAGCCTTAACAGGTGGATACCTCTCACTCAACGGGACACATTTATCTGTTCCTCGGAATGGTAAGAACATTATAGTACTTAGAGAGGGAAGGATTTCACCCTACATAGAGAGTGTTCCACAACCTAGTGTAAACTATATCGAGAAAGACCTAGGAGTATATTCCATCTTTGTTGAGGAGGATAATATTCCTTTGGAACAAATCAATTTAGATGATGATATGTGGCACATGCACTTTGATGGTTCACACTTTGATGAAGGTAATGGGGCTAGCATTATCTTGGTTTCCTGTGTAGGAAAAAATTGTAATTTGTCTTACAAGTTAGAGTTTTCTTGTACAAACCATGACACTAAATTCGAATCTTTATTATTAGGCATTGAAAACACCTATAATCTTAGTTGTGGTCATCTTTTAGTTTTTGGATATTCTGAGCTTGTTGTGAACCTGGTACATAAAATTTACTCTCCTAGCAACAAGCTGATGGAAAAATATACCCAAACTAATTGGGTGCTTATCTCGAACCTATTATCTTTCAACATCACTCATGCTAAGAGGAGTTAAAGTCAATGGTTGATCGGTTGGCTATCTTTGCAGCTTCTCCTAATCAACAATCTTTGCCTCACAAGCCTGATTTTTCTTTTCAATCTCTATATCGTCCACATATCCCTGACGATGTATAATCCTGGTAGGCCCTCCCTAATGATGAGAGTGGTTGTGCTTTCATTCAATATGAACCTCCTAAGCCCATGGAAATTATATCCATAGAAGATGAAAATATTCCTAAGGGCTTGAATCCTCTTGAGAGTTTGTCTTCATCGAGTGGTGTATGCAATAAGGAAGAACATAAAGAAGAGGAGTTACGAAGGAAGGTGGGTGAAAACATATCCTTGAACATTGGGCCACTCGAATCTTCAAAGAATGTTAAAATAGGTGCCAAATGTTTTGATAAAGAAGAAATGAGGTTTTCCAAATTACTTGGTGGATTTCAATATGTTTTTGCTTGGTCTTATGAGGATCTTCGTGGTTTTGATCCTAGTATTACACAACATTCTATTCACATCAAGGAAGGCATGAAACTAGATAGGAAAAAACAAAGACTTATTAACTCTGCATTTAAAGAAACTTTTCAAAGGGAGTGGGAAAATTTCTTAAAGGTTGGGATTATTTTTCCAGTCTACTCTGAATGGGTTTCCAATTGGGTACCTATTTTGAATATTATTGATCGTATTAGAACCTGCATTAGTTTTCTCACTTTCAGTCAAACTATTATGAGAAATCATTTTCCTCCCCTCAATATGGAAATGATTCTGCAATAGTTTCTAAGGTCACAGATGAGGCCCTTGCTTGACAAAATTTTGGGTTACAGTAAAATCAAGGGAAAAGGAGTTGATGTTCAAAAAACCACTCTTATCACAAATTGGGGTACCATTACTTATAAATTCTTGTTTTCTGGTTTACCTGATGCAAGTACCGCTTTTAAAAGACCTATACACACAACTCTTGATGAATTGATCAGTACCCATATCTACCTTGATGATATAATCATATATGTTAAGGGGTTGATGATCACTTCGGAGTTCCAAGTGTTATTTTTGGGTCCTTTCAAAATTTGTTTTGTCCTGGACACTAACTCTTACATTCCAAAGGATTTACAGGAGCAATTGTTTTCCTGCAACACTAATAGTTCTCATTTGAAACATTACGAGGGACTGACGTGAAAATTTATAATGATGTCCGGATTTTCTATATACTAGTAGCCTAGCTCTGCTTTCAATTTTGTGCTTCTCTTTTATGCTTTACAATAGTTTGACTTCTTCCTTCCGTGTTAAAACATTTCTTGTTGCTTTTTCATTCTGTCTTTTGTTTCTATTGTTTTAAACTTGCAATTTTTTCTGTCATGATTTTGTTTCCTACCATCTTTTAATTAATTTGGTCTAAATAAGACATTGGATCAGTCTGCCATAGTGACACTCCTGCAAAGTATTGTTAGTCAATAACAATCAAGCCTACACAACTGTTACGATGTTTCCCCTGAAGGCACCCTTGAATTTGTTATATATTTCCACTGTTGTCTTATAAATAATTGGTTACCTCCCGCTTTTTCTTTCCATTTCTTCATCCATTTGAGATTTTAAAGAGAAAATCCATCAATTTTCTCTTTGAAGTAAAGAGCAGACTCTGGTTGAAGGATTATGCATACAATGGTAAAACCCCTCATACTTAACACTTTTCATGAGTTATTCCCAAATTCCCGATCATTTTTCCATTAAATCCGTTCACTTCCCCTTGTTGCATAATATTCCTAGTCATATCTTCTTGACCTGTTGTTCTCGGTCTACGAAACCATGAGTTTTGAGTTCTAAATCTGTTGAAAACAAATTTCCCTTTGGAGTCGCTAGTTTGTTGACGATTGAAATCGCAACAAAGTTTTCTCCCGCAAAGTATTGCTAAAGCCTATTATTATAAGCTAACAAGATAAATAATACTAGTAGGTGGGACCCCTTTGTAGATTGGGAGATAATATCCGGTTCTTACTTTATGGTTGTGCCACTGTTCGACACTCCTTACATGGTTGATGAGATCTTGTTTTTATTGGCGATGGATAGGGCTTATTATGGGTTGGTTCTAATTGTGACCATTGGATGATGAATAAGGCATGTTATGTGTTTTTTCTACTGCTCTAGGCTCAAATTTTATGTTACAATGACATATGTTATCCATTGTTATCATTGCTATCTGTTCTTGGATCCATTACTGGGACACTTGCACAAGAGACATGTTAGTAATAATATATAAGAGCAGTGGAAAAGAAATAAAATCAATGTAACAAAATGCAAAAGGAAGGAATTAAACTATGCTAATATACTACTCTACATGCATTGAAATTGAAATGATCATAGTTAATCCTAGCTAACAAGTTAATAGCTATGCGATTTGATTGAGTTATATGAAACATGGTTGATTTATGTTATGGAATAAGTTGGAAATGGATAAATGTGATATGGATCACGCTATTGGAAATTAGTGGGTGATGGTTTCGATACATGGTTTAATTGAATGAGTTAATGGGAAGCTGGCTGGCGTGTACTAAGGAATTAATTGATTGGGAGTGGAGGCGACATGCATTTACTGCACATCACCCTTACTCTTTCCACTAGATGCCACCCTAGTCGGGCTATTGTTCAACTGTGTTCATTGTGGTTAGGATCTGACTTTCAAGAAGAGGAAGAACCACTCCGCTAACTCATGTTTTTAAGGTGCCCTCGATTTCAGGTATGTCTTTTTTCCATCCATGAATTTTCTCTAGTTATGAAATAGATAGTGGTGCAATATGTATGGGTTTGTGATTTCCTTAACTCTGGCAACTATGTAAATTGGTGATATTTTTATGGAATGGATGGTTGGTGTGGGTTTCATTGTAGTAATGTTGGAGTCACAGTTTTATTGATCATTCTGGGTGTTAGAAACTATGAAGGCCCTCTATCATCCTTGTTGGTCTTGGTTAAAGGTTTTTTTATTTGGTCCAGATTGGCTAGCTGTCTCCACGCTTTCTTATCACCTTACCCAATCATTTTTTGTTATGGGGTTTATTGGGTTTGAAACGACTTGTGTCACTGCGCTTTGCTTCACTTGGGTACGAGTTTGTTCATGTTACTAATGTTGCGCAGTGGGTTGTGATGGATGTTTTTCCAAAGGGGTTGCTTAAGGTGAATGTTATTCGTCAGCCCTATCCTATCTCAACACTCTCGGGTTGATTGGGAAAACCATGAGGGTTATACCCTACATGTTCTAAGTGTTGTTACAGAACTAGAATGAAGCCTTGACCCTCTGTTCGTAGTCTCTCCTATCATAGGAATTATCACCTTGTCTGCGAAGTTAATTGTGGTAAACCCTGTGTGTGCACCATTGGTCTCAGAGGTTCTCACCCGATGATGGGAATCGACTCCATGTCTCCATGTGTTGGTCCACAGAGCAAGCCCTCAATTTCTCAAGGCCGGATTTTGATAGAGGAAACCGTTATGGCCATCGGGTTACTATTGGTTTTTATGAGTTGTTGGTGTATTGTCGATAGTGTTCAATTTCTGACTTGTCTCTGTTGATTATGTTGACAGTGGTGTTGGTTTGGTATTTGGTCATTGCATTAGTTATTATGAAAATCGAATTGACAAACTCAGCATGGTAATTGGTTGATTGGGGAATTGGTTTGAATGCACAGTCACTATCTCTTACATTACAATTGTTGAATTGTTAACCAAACTTTAGTTTACAATTGATTAATGCACAACGATGTTTTGTACATGATGCGTGGTTATGTGTGTGGCGTTCCTACAACATGTTAAGATGACTTAATGAGTGGTGTGACTATGTGTTTTAATTTCCAAATGGAGTGTTACGATCATGGTAATTATGTCATGGCCACCCATTGTATATGTTATAGATATTATTTAATTGCACCATCAAAAAGGGTCACGGGTTTTTAAACATGGCTTTGTTGCAATTTGATCGGTGTATGTTATGAGATTGGGCATGTTGTTGCTGCCTCATTGTACTGGATTGATATCCCAACACTGTGGATGTTTAGATTCATAATGATTGAACTTATATAGTCACATAAATGCTCTTGCATTTTTGTTGGATGTCTGTGTATTCCACAACATAGAATGTGTTAAATGGTGATGGTTGTCTATGAGGTTAAATGGAAAGTCAAGATATTTTCATTTAAATATTGATGGTTGTATTTGGTTGTCCATTATATGTATCGATGAATATCATGTTTCATAGCAGAGATAGGCACGGGATCTGTGGCAGTATAATCTCATTACAATTCAATTATTAAATGAATTAGAGGATGCAATCGGGTATAATTTTTGTGTTTGTATTTAATGATTGAAATAATTCATGGGCAGTGGTTGATAAGTTGGCACTGAAGAGAGTGGAAATGATTGAATGTGTATTCATTTGGGAATTGTTTTTAAATATTAAATGGATAAGTGAGATGAAACAGAGCTCCCCTATGGGTTTTTTTGGAATGCATTTTGTCTTGTTTGATGACGATGTGTTAAATATTTGATTACAAACAATGAGAAAGTTAATTGCACAAAATTGTTTGGACTGTGCACAGTATTTGTTCTTTGGGTCACAGTGGTCATTTGGTTGGTGTTATTTCCATTTACAAAATGGTTTTATGGATTACTTAATTAATTTTGTGAATTGTATTCGCTCTCTTTCCCTATCATTATTTCGCTTTTCGCTAATTACAACCCCATCGCCTTCCCACATTCATTTTTTACTCCCTTTCCTAAAATTTAATTACATTCAAGAAGAGTTATGTATTAAAGCAGTTTGAAGTCACATTTCCTTGGTTGGATCACAGTGATATTTTCTTTGGTTTGCATTACAATTGACTGTTGTTGTCTTTAAGCAGTAACCATGTTTCTTTTCCCCCTCATTTTATCATTTTTCGCTCGATACAAACCCCTCGTATATCCCAGAACCTTTTGCTCACCCCTTTCTCATCGACAACGGTTAAACAATTTGTGTGGATTGGATTGCATAAGTCTGATATGTTGTTGAGCCAAAATCTATTTCATATTTTTAAAGAGTTGTCATGTATGGTTGTTAAAAGGACTATTTTCTAATCAATCATGCATGCGGGAATGAGCTTTTTCAGCTGAGGTAGCCATGGTAGAGGAAACTGGGGGAGAGGTAATTGGAACAGAGGCCCAAGAAGGACAATATTCTCCATACACTTTGATGATGACTCACAAGAGTTAGACCAGTTGTTTCAGGCTGAATTTTTCAATTGGATTGGGCAAGGTGTGGTCCAACCTAGGCCTGAAAGGCCTCCCTTCCAAGATCCACACGCCCCTGGTATTCCCATTCCCCCTCATGTCTCATTGCAACCCGAGGTTCCTGGAAACAACGGATGGCAAGAGATTATCCACCCGACAGGCTCCCAACATCGTGGCTGGCCCAATTTGTCCTTACCTGCTCCCCCACCTGTTAACCAGATTTCCCAAGTTGCACCTGTCCACTCACCAGTTCAGTCCTCTCATGCTAGCAAAAGGTCTAAAATCGAGGCCCACCATGCCCTTAACAAAGGAAAATCCATTGTTGCCCCTTCCTCACCCTCCAATGGCTCTGATAAATCTGTGTGTTCCTGGATGCATTTGAGGGATGATTGTTCTCATGTGATCCACGCGATTAGGCCTAAAGGCTCAGTGCAACCAAAGGAAAATTCAGAAAAATTGAAGGGTGACAGCAACAATCAAGGAAATATTGCATCTCAGAGTGGGAAATATGGTTTTTAAGTTTGTATATTATTTATTGTTGATGACAGTTGACTTCAAAAGTTTTGGACAACATGTTTTCTTTGGATATATGAGTAATATATTTTATGAAAATAATTTCAAATATCAATGAGCTAAATTGTCAAATGTTAATGTGATGATGGGAGTCACAAGGAGGGGTGTTTTGCTTAATTAACTAGTTATGTTATGATTGTTAAGAAGCTAAAGGGAGTCAAAAGGGGTCCCACCTACTAGTTATTATGTATTTATAACCCTTATTATGATTATTACTTTTTCCCCTAACTAAAAAGTTGGTTGATTCTTTAGTTAACTTAACTAATGAGGTAGTTCAACTACTTCAACCAATTCCAATTTGCTTATAGGAAAAAGGAAAGGCAGGAAAACGATGAGGATAGAAGGAGAAGCATACTAAGGTTTTCTCTTTGAGTTTATGCTAAGATAGTTCATTTTTCATTCATTCCTTAATTTATCACAAGCCTAATTATTTTTTATGATAGCAGGGTCTTATTGTAGACAACAAGATTTAGGGTTGAATTACATCATTCAGACACTTTTTTTTCAGAGGTGTTGATAGATCTTTGATAGTCTGTGTAGACTTGTATGTTTGTGAATTAGTTTTCATGAATGACAAAGGCTATTGTGCAAAGTCGAGTGGGAATTAACAATCTGTGGCAAGCTAATCCAACTTTTAGAGTTCATTTTTTGATTTTATGTCAGAGGTCCTTTTGTATGTTCCATCGGGGATGTCTAGGTTTATTTATGAATGACTCTTTGATGAATTGGAATGAAATAAAGGATTTATTTATGTCTCATCTGTCTTGATTATCATCTTGGTGCCTTTACTTCTGTCTTTACATTTATTTCAGCAACTATTATATTCAAAAAATCATATTAAAATAAATATCCCAGCAAGATTTTAATTGTGAAAAGACTAAACTAAGCACTTGTAATCAATACTTGTGAGTTATGATTTTATTTTTGATGGCTATAAACATAGGTTGATATTCCCGTCCATTTGTTTTTAGCCAAGAAGAATCTGAAAATGCTTGAGTAAGATCATTTCATATCTTTTTCTCAACATTTATTTGGCGACCATACTGGGGAGATCTTCAATATCTCTCTGGTTAATTTTTATACTCGATTTTCATTGACACGTCTATTTTTCTAATATTGATTCTTGACTGTTTTATTTCTTAATGACTGTGCCTATTGCAAGGAAACCCAATATTGAGCCTGGTCTTCAAGATCAGACCAGCATTGCTTTGAACCTGTTTAATACCATTTTAGACACTGCCAATACCTGTGTTGAGCTTAATCATTCATGGGAAGCAATTGAACGAGATATTAGTGCCCAAGAACGTTTGGAATCCAGAAGTAGACAGCCTATAAATCAGTAGTAACCTTCTTGTTTCTTCATTTTTGGCCTTTATTTCATGTCCTTAGACTCTCGTGCTTCTAGAAGAACAAGAGCCTTATCACCTGAAATTAATCCTATTGCTAAAATAGGAACAAGGAACATTGTTTTATCCACCCAACAAAGTCCTCTAAGGAGAACTTTGTCTAATTCATCCAGTTCGTCTTTCTTTCCCTCATCTATCATCCACAAGATGGCATCTAGTGGTGGCTCTAGTGGCACTGGAAGTGATTCCTCTTCTCAGTATTCATCTTCATTAGTGATTGGTAGCTCATATAGCCACCATATCCCTGTCCAATCTACCACAAATCCCACCAAAGTCATTAAAAAGTATAGGATTTTTCAGTTTGAATAAGATGCCACAACCACATCATGGCATGTGTCCTCTCCTCTTAACCTAGCACCTGCTACTCCTCCACTTCCTAAATTCAAATAACATCTTCCTAGGTTTTCAGGAAATAACATTTTCACTACAAACGAACACCTGGTGGCATTTTCTAATTATTTTCATAACATAGGGGCCAACGACAATGATACTTGCATGTGCTTATTCATCAATTCCTTGGAAGGAAAGGCTTCGGTCGATTTCTTTGACCTCCCTCCTAAGATTTTGTCTACTTGGGATGAGTTAATATATTGGTTCATATCCATTTATGGGAAATCTAAAATCCTAACCTAGAAGTTACGGGAATACAATAACATCACCTATAAGGATGGTGAGACCATCAAGTCCTTCAACTTGCATTTCACCAAGTTATACAATCAAATTCCTAAACTCATTCGACCTCAAAACCAAGCCGCTTTCATGCATTACTACAATGAATTACCTTCCCCCTACCATCATAGGCTTGAGTAAAAATCCATTGATAATATCAATTCCACTATGCATACTTTCTCGGAGTATGAAGAATAGCTTGAAAGAACATTTCTTCCCCAGGGAGAATCAGTTAAACAGACAGACATACTTTCCCTATTATAGCTAGTACAATATTTGAACAATCATATGATAGCGTTCGAGCTAAACGGAACTGTTTCCCCTCTCACTCCTGGAGCTTCATTCTCTTCTGCACCCCCCTTTATAAATCCGGTTGAAAATAATTTTCAGCCTAAAGCTATCTTCCCTTGAAGTTGGTGTAACTTCTGCGAGGAACACCATGAGGAAACCACATGTGAGGTAAAGAAGAGTGCCAGAGATATCTTTGGTAAGAGACTAGAAGCTACTATCGTTGTCCTAGATTTTGCAGAGCCCGAAGATGTCATGGTCATCAATACTAGGAACAAAGCCTATGCTCCCAAGGGTAAATTTGATCGTCCCCGCAGTTCTTCTAGCCTAAGCTCATCCTCACCCGCAATTCTTCTAGCCCGAGCTCATCCTCACTCGTTGCTACTGTTCAGGTTCATAAGGTTCCTGAGAGTCAAGGAATTACTTCCCCTCTCCCCTCTTCCAAGTACAATATCTTAAATCAGTTGGCCAACTTCAAAGCAGATGCAACCCTTTTGGACATGGTTGTCGTCCCTAAACAACAGATGCATCTGAAACAAGTCATGCAAGGGAAAGATTATTTTGTAGCCAACCTCTCTAAAGAGGTAAATGAAGAGGACTCATCTGTAAATAAAGTAGGTGTACATAACTTTAGATACTCTGTAAAAAAAATCCCCCTTTTTATATTTTTGTAAAGATTATGGATAAGATCGCCCATTGTTGCCTCATTGATGGCGGTTTGAGCCCAAGTGTGATGTCGAAGATTATTATGGAAGAGCTAGGCTTGTCTTGTACAAATTAATACGCTAGAAGCATACTCTCCTATAATAGCCTACAACAAACGACCATAGGTGAAATTAAATATGTAACCTTAGTTTTGTGCGCACACCCTGAAATAAGGAAAACCCTTAGTATTCATGTAATCAATATGCATGTAAGCAATTACTCAATTATCTTGGGAAGATATTGGCAAGCCTTAACAGGTGGATACCTCTCACTCAACGGGAAGGATTTCACCCTACATAGAGAGTGTTCCAAAACCTAGTGTAAACTATATGGAGGAAGACCTAGGAGTATATTCCATATTTTCTATGGAGGATAATATTCCTTTGGAACAAATCAATTTAGATGATGATTTGTGCCACATGCACTTTGATGGTTCACGCTCTGATGAAGGTAATGGGGCTAGAATTATCTTGGTTTCCCCTATAGGTAAAATTTGTAATTTGTCTTACCGGTTAGAGTTTGCTTGTACAAATCATGTCATTGAATTCAAATCTTTATTATCAGGCATCAAAAATGCCTATAATCTTGGTTGTGGTCATCTTTCATTTTTCGGTGATTTTGAGCTTGTTGTGAACATGGTATGTAAAATTTACTCTCCTAGAAACAAGTTGATGGAACAATATACCCAAACTATTTGGGCACTTATCTTGAACCTATTATCTTTCAACATCACTCATGTTAAGAGGGAGTTAAATTCAATGGCTGATCGGTTGGCTATCTTTGCAACTTCTCCTAATCAACAACCTTTGCCTCACAAGCCTGATTATTATTTTCAATCTCTATATCGTCCACATATCCCTGACGATGTAGAAACTTGGCAGGCCCTCCCTAATGATGAGAGAGGTTGTGCTTTCATTCAATATGAACCTCCTAAGCCCATGGAAATTATATCCATAGAAGACGAAAAGATTCCTAGGGGCTTGACTCCTCTTGAGAGTTTGTCTTCATCGAGTGGTGTATGCAATAAGGAAGAATAGAAAGAAGAGGAGTTACGAAAGAAGGTGGGTGAAACCATCTCCTTGAACATTGGGGCACTCGAATCTTCAAAAAATGTTAAAATAGGTGCCAAATGTTCTGATAAAGAAGAAATGAGGTTTGCCAAATTACTTGGTGGATTTCAAGATGTTTTTGTTTGGTCTTATGAGGATCTTCGTGGGTTTGATCCTGGTCTTACACAACATGTTATTCACATCAAGGAAGGCATGAAACCAGATAGGCAAAAACAAAGAATTATTAACTCTCCATTTAAAACAAGTTTTCAAAGGGAGTTGGAAAATTTCTTAAAGGCTGGGATTATTTTTCCAGTCTACTCTGAATAGGTTTCCAATTGGGTACCTGTTTCGAAGACTGTTGATCGTATTAGAACCTGCATTAGTTTTCTCACTTTCAGTCAAGCTATTATGAGAAATCCTTTTCCTCCCCTCAATATGGAAATGATTCTGCATCAATTTGTAAGGTCACAGATGAGGCCCTTGCTTGACAAAATTTGGGGTTACAGTAAAATCAAGGATAAAGGGGCAGATGTTCACAAAACCACTCTTATCACAAATTGGGGTACCATGACTTATAAATGCCTATTTTATGGTTTACCTGATGCAAGTATTGCTTTTAAAATACCTATACACACAACTCTTGATGAATTGATCAGTACCCATATCTTCCTTGATGATATAATCATATATGTTAAGGGGTTGATGATCACTTCGGAGTTCCAAGTGTTATTTCTGGGTCCTTTCAAAATTGATTTTGTCCTAGACACTAACTCTTACATTCCAAAGGTTTTATAGGAGCAATTGTTTTCCTACAGTACTAACGGTACTCGTTTGAAACATTGTGAGGGACCGACGTGAAAAGTTCTAATGTTGTTCAGATTTTCTGTATAATAGTAGCCTAGCTCTGCTTTCAATTTTGCACTTCTCTTTTCTTCTTTACAGTTGTTTGACTTCTTCCTTTTGTGTTAAAACATTTCTTGTTGCTTTTTCATTCCGTCTTTTATTGTTGTTGTTTTAAACTTGCAATTTTTTCTGTCATGGTTTTGTTTCCTAACATCTTTTAATTAATTTTCTCTAAATAAGATGTTGGATCAGTCTGCCACCATGACACTCCTGCAAAGAATTGATAGTCAATAAAAATCAACCTTACACAGTTGTTACGATGTTTCCCCCGAAGGCACCCCTGAATTTGTTATCTATTTCCATTGTTGTCTTATAAATAATTGGTTACCTCTCCCTTCTTCTTGCCATTTCTTCATCCATTTGAGATTTTAAAGAGAAAATCCATCAATTTTCTCCTTGAAGTAAAGAGTAGACTCTGGTTGAAGGATTATGCATACAGTGGTAAAACCCCTCATACTTAACACTTTTCATGAGATATTCCAAAATTCACGGTCATTTTTCCATTAAATCCGCTCACTTCCCCCTATTGCATAATCTTCCTGGTCATATCTTCTTGACCTGTTGTTCTTGGTATACGAAACCATGAGTTATGAGTTCTAAATCTGTTGAAAACAAATTTCCCCATGGAGTTGCCATTTTGTTGATGATTAAAATCGTAACGAAGTTTTCTCCCACAAAGTATTGCTAAAGCCTATTATTATAAGCTAACACAATAAATAATACTAGTAGGTGGGACCCCTTTGTAGATTGGGAGATAATATCTGATTTTTGTTTTATGGTTGTGCCACTGCTCAACACTGCTTACATGGTTGATGAGATCTTGTTTTTATTGGTGATGGATAGGGATTATTATGGGTTGATTCTAATTACGACCATTGGATGATGAATAAGGCATGTTATGTGTTTTTTCTGCTCCTCTAGGCTCAAATTTTATTTTACAACGACATATGTTATCCATTGTTATCATTGCTATATGTTCTTGGATCCATTACTGGGACACCTGCACAAGAGACATGTTAGTAATAATATATAAGAGCAGTGGAAAAGAAATAAAAGAAATGTAACAAAATGCAAAAGGAAGGAATTAAACTGTGCTAATAAACTACTCTACATGCATTGAAATTGAAATGATCATAGTTAATCCTAGATAACAAGTTAATAGTTATGTGATTTGATTGAGTTATATGAAACATGGTTGATTTATGTTATGGCATAAGTTGGAAATGGATAAATGTGATATGAATCACGGTATTGGAAATTAGTGGGTGATGGTTTCAATACATGGTTTAATTGAATGAGTTAATGGGAAGTTGGTTGGCGTGTAGTAGGGAATTAATTGACTGGGGGTGGAGGCGACGTGAATTTACTGCACATCACCCTTACTCTTTCCACTGGCCGCCACCCTAGTCGGGCTATTGTTCAACTATGTTTTTTGTGGTTAAGATCTGACTTTCAAGCAGAGGAAGAACCGCTCAACTAACTCACATTTTTAAGTGCTCTTGGTTACAGGTATGTCTTTTTTCCATCCATGAATTTTCTTTGGTTTTGAAATAGATAGTGGCTCGGTATGTATGGGTTTTTTTATTTACTTAAGTCTGGCAAATGTGTAAATTGGTGATATTTTTCTGGAATGGATGGTTGGTGTGGGTTTCATTGCAGTAATGTTGGAGTCATAGTTTTATTGATCATTCTGGGTGTTAGAAACCATGAAGGCCCTCTATCATCCTTGATGGTCTTGGTTAAAGGTTTTTTTATTCGGTCCAGATTGGTTGGTCGTCTCCACGCTTTCTTATCACCTTAACCAATCATTTGTTGTTATGGGGTTTACTGGGTTTGAAACACCTTCTATCACTACGCTTTGCTTCACTTGGGTATGAGTTTGTTCATGTTACTAATGTTGCGCAGTGGGTTGTGATGGATGTTTTGCCAAAGGGATTGCTTAAGGTGACTATTATTCCTCGGCCCTGTCTTATCTTAGCATTCTTGTGTTGATTGGGAAAACCATGAGGGTTATACCCTACATGTTCTAAGTCTTGTTACAAAACTAGAATGAATCCTTGCCCCTCTGTTCATAGTCTCTCCTATCACGGGAATTATCACCCTATCTGCGAAGTTAATTGTGGTATACCCTGTGTGTGCACCATTGGTCTCAAAGGTTCTCACTCGATGATGGGAATCAACTCCATGTCTTCATGTGTTGGTCCACATAGCAAACCCTTGATTTCTCAAGCCCATGTTTTGATAGAGGAACCCGTTATGGCCATCGGGTTACTGTTGGTTGTTATGAATTGTTCGTGTATTGTTGACGATGTTCGATTTATGACTCGTCTCTGTTGATTATGTTGAGAGTGATGTTGGTTTGGTATTTGGTCATTGCATTAGTTGTTATGACAATCGAATTGACAAACTAAGAATGGTAATTGGTTGATTGGGGAATTGGTTTGAATGCACAGTCATTGTCTCTTACATTACAATTGTTGAATTGTTAACCCAACTTTAGTTTACAATTTATTAATGCACAACAATGATCCATGTGTGATGCGTGTGTATGTGTGTGGCGTTCCTACAACATGTTAAGATGAGTTAATGATTGGTGTGACAATGTGTTTCAATTTCAAAATGGAGTGTTACGATCGTGGTAATTATGGCATGGTCATCCACTATATATGTTATAGATATTATTTGATTGCGCCATCAAAGAGAGTCATGGGTTTTTAAATATGGCTTTGTTGCGATTTGATCGGTGTATGCTATGAGATCGGGCATGCTGTTGTTGCCTCGTTGTATTGGATTCATAGCCCAACACTGTGGATGTTTAGATTCAGAATGATTGAACTTATACAGACACAGAAATGCTCTTGCATTTTTGTCAGATGTCTGTGTATTCCACAGCATAGTATGTGTTGAATGGTGATGGATGTCTGTGAGGTTAAATGGAAAGTCAAGATCTTTGCATTTAAAATATTGATGGTTGTATTTGGATTTTCGTTACTTGTATTGATGAATATCATGTTTCATAACAGAGATAGGCACATGATCTGTGACGGTATAATCTCATTACAATTCAATTATTAAATGAATTAGAGGACAAGATCGGGCACGATTTTTGTGTCTGTATTTAATGATTGAAATAATTTGTGGGTAGTGGTTGATAAGTTGGCGCTAAACAGAGTGGAAATAATTGACTGTGTATTCATTTGGGAATTGTTTTTAAATATTAAATGGATAAGTGAGATGAAACAGAGCTCCCCTACAGTTTTTTGTGGAATGCATACTATCTTGTTTGATGACGTTGTGTTAAATATTTGATTACAAATAGTGAGCAAGTTAATGCACATAATTTTTTGGACTATGCATAGTAGTTGTTTTTTGGGTTAAAATGGTCATTTGGTTGGTGTTATTTCCTTTTACATAATGGTTTTATGGATTACTTAATTAATTTTATGAACAATATCCACTCTCTTTCCCTATCATTATTTCGCTTTTCGCTAATTACAACCCCATCACCTTCCCACATTCATTTTTCACTCCCTCTTCTAAAATTTAATTACAGTCAAGAAGAGTTATGTATTAAAGCAGTTTGAAGTCGCATTTTCTTGGTTGGATCACAGTGATATTTTCTTTGGTTTGCATTGCAATTGATTGTTGTTGTCTTTGAGAAGTAACCATATTTCTTTTCCCCCTCATGTTATCATTTTTCGCTAAATACAAACCCCTCGTATATCCCAGAACCTTTGGTTCACCCCCTACTCATCGACAATTGTTAAACAATTTGTATGGATTGGATTGCATGAATCTGATATGTTTTTGAGCCAAAATATACTTCATATTTTTAAAGAGTTGTCATGTATGGTTGTTAAAAGGACTATTTGCTAATCAATCATGCATGCAAGAATGAGCTTTTTCAGCCGAGGTAGCCATGGTAGAGGAAACTGAGGGAGAGGTAATTGGAACAGAGGCCTAATAAGGCCAAGATTCTCCATACAATTTGATGCTAACTCACAAGAGTTAGGCCTCTTTTTCACGCCAGATTTTTCAATTGGATTGGGCAAGGGGTGGTCCAACCTAGGCCTAAAAGGCCTCCCTTCCAAGCTCCACAAGCCCCTAGTATTCCCGTGCCCCCTCATGTCTCATTGCAATACAAGGTTCCCAGAAACAACAAATGGAAAGAGATTTACCACCTGGCAGTCTCCCAACATCGTGTCTAGCCCAATTTGTCCTTACCTACTCCCCCGCATGTTAACTAGATTTCCCAAGCTGCACCTGGCCACTCACCAGTTCAGTCCTCTCATGCTAGAAAAAGGTTTAAAACCGAGGCCTACCATGCCCGTGACAAAGGAAAAGCCATTGCTGCCCCTTCCTCACCCTCCAATGGCTCTGATAAATCCATGTCTTCCCGGATGCATTTGAGGGATGATTGTTCTCACTTGATCAACAATATTAGGCCCAAAGGCTCAACGTAGCCAAAGGAAAATTCTGAAAAATTGAAGGTGACAACAGAAATCAAGGAAATATTGCATCTTAGAGTGGGAAATATGGTTTTTGAGTTTTTATGTTATTTATTGTTGATGACAGTTGACTTCAAAAGTTTTGGACAACATGTTTTCTTTAGATATATGAGTAATATATTTTTTGAAAATAATTTCAAATATCAATGAGCTAAATTGTCAAATGTTAATGTGATGATGGGAGTCACAAGGAGGGGTGTTTTGCTTAATTAACTAGTTATGTTATGATTGTTAAGAAGCTAAAGGGAGTCACAAGGGGTCCCACCTACTAGTTATTATTTATTTATAACCCTTATTATTCTTATTACTTTTCCCCCTAACTAAAACGTTGGTTGAGTCTTTAGTTAACTTAACTAATGAGGTAGTTCAACTACTTCAACCAATTCTAATTTTCTTAAAGGAAAAAGGAAAGGGAGGAACAAGAGGAGGATAGAAGGAGAAGCATACTAAGGTTTTCTCTTTGACTTTATGCTGAGATAGTTCAGTTTTCATTCATTCCTTAATTTATTGCAAGCCTAATTTTTTTTATGATAGCAGGGTCTTTTGTAGACAACAAGATTCAGGGTTGAATTACATCATTCAAACACTTGTTTTTCTGAGGTGTTGATCTATCATTGATAGTCTGTGTAGACTTGTCTGTTTGTGAATTAGTTTTCATGACTGAAAAAGGCTATTGTGCAGAGTCTAGTGGGAAGCAATCTGTGGAAAGTTGATCCAACTTTTAGAGTTCAGTTTTTTATTTTCTGTCAGAGGTCCTACATATGTTCCATCGGGGATGTCTAAGTTTGACTTTGGTCTGAAATTTCTGCATGAAAGTTTGTAAAAAGAATGACTCTTTGGTGAATTGGAATGAAATAAAGGATTGTTTTATGTCTCATCTGTCTTGATTATCATCTTGGTGTCTTTAATTTTGTATCTACATTTATTTCAACAACTGTTATATTCAGAAAATCATATTAAAATGAATTTTCCAACAAGCTTTTAATTGTGAAAAGACTAGCCTAAGCACCTGTAATCAATGCTTGTGAGTTGGGATTTTATTTTTGATGGCTATGAACATAGGGTGATATTTCCATCTATTTTTCTTTAGCCAAGAAGAATCTGAAAATGCTTGAGTAAGATAATTCCATATCTTTCCCTCAATAGACTTTATGAACAAAGGAGAAAAACATAGCATGGATTTCTATTAATGCTCATTGATATAGACTAGTATTTTGTTTTTCATATGATATGTAAAAAAGGTATTAACATTTTGGCTTAAAGTAGTATTATGGAGGACCATAAATGTATGATTGTAGGTATAATGTGAAAGTTTAGAATTGTTTTGGATTGATGGACAGTATGGTCCTACAA
Organism: Picea engelmannii; assembly: GCA_009831015.1. Lineage (NCBI taxonomy): Eukaryota > Viridiplantae > Streptophyta > Pinopsida > Pinales > Pinaceae > Picea > Picea engelmannii. The sequence goes on along the minus strand of ML780950.1, from coordinate 96,548 downwards.
AAGAAGTATGGATTTTGGAGCAGAACATTTATATTCACTAATATGAGACTTTTTTCTTTTGAAAAAAAAAAGAATACAACGAAAGTGTTCTTTGGAAGAATACTTAAATGAAGAATTTAACATACTTCACTCATCTTTTTATTACAAAGTGATATGTTAATCAGTTATTTGGAATATGATTGACCTTGTTAGACTATGTCTTAACTGTTAAACCCTTTGGTGTCCTTAAGCAAACAACATTATATGAACGAGTAAGTCACCTTCGTTTTTCAACATAATCAACAGAGAGGAGACAAAGTACTAATTTTGAGTGATCGTATTTTGTATAGATGGGTAAAAACAAATCTAAAGATATTGTGCGCTATGTGAAAATGAAAATAGTGATCTTGAGAATACCATCGGAGCGATATTTCTAAGGAATTAAAGTTGTTGTGTTAAATATGTGAAAGGAACATTCAAGAAGCTAATTATGCTTGAGATGTGTTGCTGCTACAATAACGTTGTGCTGTAAAATTGAAGATGAGTGAAACATGAAAGAAGTAGCGCTTAGGTCCTAGAACTTCCAAAGTATCCATGTGATCAGGGCCTAGGAACCCTGTGCTAGTCCAGAAGGGGATAAATCTTCGGCTTCGAGACTTCAGGACTTGTGACTTCACAATCCTCTAAATTAGCTGAAGGCCAAAGTCACGAATCAACGAGGACCGTCGATATGGGGATCCAGTATGGATCTCTCTCAGTCGTTAGATCGAACATAGGAAGGGAGGCATTAAGCATTTCGGTGAAGTCGTACTTCGGTAGATTTGGAATGGTCTTGTGCTGAAACTCCTAAATGTTGGAGTCACAGAGTTAATCTGAGCCGTTGAAACTGGAGGGACATGTTTCCATAGATCAACTATTATCCAGGATTCTGGGTATTCAATGATATAGGAACAAGTGATTTTTCCCCGAAGCTCTGCAAGCCAGAGTAAATCCTATCCGTAGACGCTAGGTACACATGGTGATATATCTGGCATGGTCTGGAGGAAAATTTGGGAGACACCCTCACCAAACTCCCGAATGCCGAAATGTCTAAGTAACATGGACCGTTGATCCTCGGATTCTTCGGGATCCTTCTAAGTTGTTGATATAAGGGACCCACCTTTGACTACCCAACTAACCGAGAACATGTCGTGGAGGGACACATGATCCCTACTCGTTCCTCATCAAGTGTTGACCGTTGAACTAGGACCGTTGGATGAGTGGGTATGTGGAAAGAGATCCCATAGTCCAGATATTCTGTACTCCGGAGGAAACCGACCAAGAGTTTGTAATATTCCAAATATAAAAAAAAATATGCAAAACATAAATAAATAGCTAGAAATGGAAGATGAACAACAATATAACCAAAACAACACCACAATAATACCAAAATGATACCATAATAACACCAAAAAGAAAAATTTGATTACTAAGAGCAATTTTGACTTGCCTCTTCGAGGGGGAAACCTCCAGCAGAGCAGATCTCTATTACAATAATATCCAAGACAAAACTTCTCATACCCTCGACTCTTATATATACTAAATATGTCTATCAAAAGAACAATCTAGAGGAAGATCCTTCTAGAAGCGAAAGATTCTATTAGGTCTTCTTACATTGGACTTATTCTTCCTTATTGTTAGGCCTTATTAATATTGAACTTTATTACATGGAAATATATTATTCTACCTACGTGAGGGGTTAGGTCCCTAACATGTCCTCCCCCTTAAAAACAACCTTGTCCTCAAGGCTTGAGATGAGGAAATTGTTGCAGAATAGTAGTTGGTTCCCAAGTGGCATCTGCTGCAGTTGTATCTTTCCACTGGACTAACACTTCTTTGATGGTTCGTTGACACAGACGACGCTCACGCTGGTCCAAAATTGCTTGTGGTTGTAGACAAATGGAGCCTTCTTCGTCCAACTCGAGAAGGTTGGTTTGAGTTTGGCACTTAGTTCCAATCACCTTCTTTAAGCAGGAAACATGAAAAACATGATGGAGCTTAGAATGACTGGGAAAATCTAACTGATAGGCCACTTGTCCCACCCGCTTGAGAATGGTATAATGACCATAAAATTTGGGCTCCAATTTCTGACAATGGTCAGCCTTTAGGAAATTTTTCTTGTAAGGTCGTAGTCGAAGAAACACTTGATCCCCTTCTGCAAATTGACGTTCAGAGAGACCTTGATCTGCTTGTTGCTTCATGTGATTATGGGCCATGACCAAATTATCTTTGAGGGTACAGAGATTATCATCTCCAACTGTAAGCGTTTGGTCAACTACCTAGACCTTCGAGACACTTGGAAAATATGAGAGAACTGAAGGTGGATTTTGTCCATATACCGCTTCAAAAGGATTCATGTGGGTAGTTGTATGGTAAGAAGTGTTTTACCACCATTCAACTAGTGGTAACCATTGAGCCCACTGATTTTGCCTTTCCGAGGAAAAACACCTCAAATATGTTTCCAAACACTTGTTGACCACTTCATTTTGACCATCAGTCTGGGGATGATAAGTTGTGCTGAGATGAAATTGGGTGCCTTGGAGCTTGAATAGTTCTTTCCAAAAATTTCTAGTGAAAGTTAGGTCGCAATCAGAAACAATAGAATGTGGCATGCCATGAAGTTTTAAGACCTAATCCATGAAAAGTTGAGCCACGGTGGATGTTGTAAAGGGGTGTTGAAGAGCACAAGAATGAGCATACTTGGAAAGACAATCAACTACCACCGTGATGAATGATTTATTGCCCGATTTAGGTAAACCTACAATAAAATACATAGATATATCCCTCCAAATAGCAGGTGGAATCGGAAGCGGTTGTAGTGTGCCATGAGATTTGACTGTTTCTCCCTTGTTGCATTGAAACACATCACATTCAACCACAAAACTATGAATGTCCTATTTCATACCATCCCAGAAAAAAGAACATTTGATCCGGTCATAGGTTTTGGTAAACCCTGAGTGCCCAGCTGTGGGTGTAGCATGAAGCTCAGAAAGTACCGTGGATTTAATTTTTGACCGTGTACTTAAATACAAACGACCTTTGTATTGAAGCTCATAATTGAGCCAAGAGTACCCTGGGGAGACTGGATAATTGGACTGCAATTGTTGTATCAGATGCGAACTTTTGGAATCTTGTAGCCATTCCTGGCGAACAACTTGGAGCCAATCTGGTACATTGAAGGAGAGAGAAAAAAGGGACCCTTCATCTTCATATTTTCTAGAAAGTGCATCAACCACCACATTGTCTATTCCTTTCTTGTAAATGATCTCATAATCATATCAAAAGAGATTAGTCACCCATTTTTGTTGCTCGAGGAAGGAAAGGCATTGTTCCCAAAAATACTTGAGACTTTGATGATCTGTCTTAATTTAGAAGTGTTCAACATGCATAATAGCCAACATTTAATTTTCATAGATTGATTTTCCCAAATTGTGCTCTGACAGTTGTTTGTTGGTAAAGGCCAAAGGCCGACCCTCTTGCATAAGGACGACGCCAATTTCTTTCCTAGAAGCATCACATTCCAGGACAAAGGTCTTTGTGAAATAAGAAAGGGTCAGGACTGGAGTGGTGCACATGGACATCTTCAAGGTTTGAAAAGCCTGAGCAGTTGTTGGAGTCCAAGTGAAAGAATTCTTTTTAAGGAGAGCAGTGAGAGGTGCTGCAATCTTTCCATAATTCTTAACAAACTTGCGATAATAACATGTTAAACCCAGAAATCCACGCAAGCTTTTGAGAGTATTTGGGTGAGGCCAATCTTGCATAGCTTCAATCTTTTTAGTATCCACCCTGACACCGGCCTTGCCAACAAGATGACCCAAGTACTCAACTTTCGAGGTGCCAAAAGAACATTTAGATTGTTTGAGGAAAAGTTGGTGCTGCGAGCGTAGATGGGGAATTTGATCCACATGGGAAAGATGAGATTGCCAAGTTTTACTATAGATGAGAATATCATAAAAGAAAACTAAGACAAAATGATGGAGAAAAGGACGGAAGACATGATTCATGAGGCTTTGGAAGGTGGAGGAGGCATTACACAAGCCAAAGGGAATGACCAAAAACTCATAGTGACCCTCGTGAGTTCGAAAGGAAGTCTTGGGTATGTCAGCTTCTTGCATATGTATCTGGTGGTAGCCAGAACACAAATCAAGTTTAATGACGTACTAAGCACCACTCAGCTCATCCAAGAGATCATCAATGATAGGAATGGGGAACTTGTCCTTGATGGTGATCTTATTGAGAGCACAAAAGTTGGGACACATGTGCCAAGTACCTTCTTTCTTAAGTACCATGACCACATGGGAAGAATAGGGGCTAAAAATGGGGTGGATAACACCCGCTTGGAGCAATTCCTGCATTATTTTCTCAATTTCACTCTTTTGGGGAAAGGGGTGGAAATAAGGGAGAACATTGGGAGGAAGACTATCAGGAACAAGGGGAATGGAATGATCATGAAAACCACAAGAAGGAGGAAGTCCTTGAGGAGTGGAAAAAACAGCTTGATGTTTGGAAAGGATAGCTTGGAGGTCAGGATGCATAGAGGGTGTCTCAACGGCTTGAATAGAATGGAGTTGAGAAATGATACCAGAGTAGTCTTTCTTAAAGAGATTTTCCATACGATGTGAACTAATGATCTCAGGAGAACCAGCTGTGAGACCTTGGAATCGATACTTTTGTCCTTCCTGTTGGAATTGCATGGTCAATTCCTTAAAATCCATAAGAATGGGACCCAAAGTGTGTAACCATTCAACACCTAGCACAATGTCACAACCTCCCATGGAAATGGAAAACATATGATATTTCAGTTGGTAATGTCCAATTTGAAGAAAAACATTTTCACACTGCCCAGGACATTTCATGGACCCACCATTGGCTATCATGATTTGAAAATTATTGATAACACAAATATAGCAATTGGGTTCCTCGGCAATGCAACGATGAATAAAATTGTGGGTGCTACCACTATCAACAAGGATGATGACCTTTCTGTGATTAATGTAGCCAATGAGCTTGAGCATTTGGGGGGGTGAGAAGCTAGTGAGGGAATGCAAGAAAATAAGGGTTCAACTTCAGGTGGGTCAGAAGTCTCTTGGGTGGCATCGGGAAGGGAGGGTTCTTCAACAAGGGGAACTATCACATCCTCTTCAGGAACATCTTCGGAGATGGCCATAAATAGTTTTTGTTCCTTACACTTGTGCCCTAGAAAATATTTTTCATCATAATTATATTAAAGACCCTTCAGTTGGTGTTCAACCATTTCATCCCTAGTTATTTTATGGACCTTGAGGGGAGTAACAGGGGGTTAGGATTAGCGAGTCGAGGGCAAGGAACAAAAGGGGTTTTTTTGTTCTGGGACAAAACAACTTGTTGGGCCTCTTTATCACGTTGAGTAGCTTCCAACCAAGTGGGAGGGTGGGCCATGAGAACCTGGGATCAGATTTCATCCTTGAGACCACTGATAAAGCATTCATGGAAGAATGGATCTGACATGCCCTGTATTTGAAAGGCCAAATGCTCAAAAGAAGTGATGAAGTCTTCCACTATTCCTAACTGTTTCAACTTGGTCAAACAACCTAGATAGTGGGAATCAATATTGAAGTGGGCATAGATCTCAACAACAAAATGGGTCCAGGCAATATACCCCTAACGTGAATTTTTTCTCCATTGCCACCATTGCCAACGTTCAGGATCTAGATAGAGGAAATCATAGCGAAGTTTGGCCAACTCGTCAATACTACCATGTAGAGAAAAATAATGCTCCATTTGAGTGACCCAACCTATAGGATCGGAGCCGTCAAATTTAGTCACCTCTACGTGGGGAAGACGGGGTTCAAGATGAAAGGAGTTGGAGTGAAAATGTGGAGACTGAGAGGAATCAGCAGCATCAGGTTGTGTTTATGAAGAAGGACCCGTAGGGCAGTTCAACAATTGATTGACAACAAACTGGAGGGAGGTCAATTGGGTTATGAGTTTGGCTTCCAAGTTGTCAATGCGGGAATTGGTGGAATCCACCTGAGATGTTCGATCTTCGATGGAGACATGGGCTTGATTGACAAAAGTTTGGAGATATTGGTTGCGAGTGGTGGCCATTTGGAGAGCGGAAGTGCAGGTAAGGAAAACAAATGGGTTGGTGGGACCACAAAGAAAAGACTTAGAAGTGATAGGTACCACAATGATTAGTGCTTGAATGGAAATATAATGGGATAGACAGAAAAATAGGGAAACTAGGAAGGGGTCGGGTCCACTAAAACAAAAAGGATTAAAAATGAAGGGTGTGACTGCAATCAGGGAGAAAAGGGAAATCCAATGGAATAGGTCCCAAATAAGTGTGCCTGCGGGACCACTATCTCAGGGCTCCAACAGTCATACTAGACCCAATATATCAGGGCTCCAACAGTCATACTAGACCCAATATATCGGGGCACCA
>ML780950.1:72937-86734 GCA_009831015.1 Picea engelmannii | reverse complement strand
AGGAAGGTGCTCTGATACCACTTGTAATATTCCAGATATAAAAAAAATATGCAAAACATAAATAAATAGCTAGAAATGGCATATGAACAACAATATAACCAGGACAACACCACAATAATACCAAAATGATACCAGAATAACACCAGAAAGAGCACTTTTATTACTGAGAGCAATGTTCACTTTCCTCTTTGAGGGGGAAACCTCCAGCAGAGCAGAGCTCTATTACAATAATATCCAAGAAAAAACTTCCCATACCCTTGACTCCTATTTATAATAAATATGTCTATCAAAAGAACAATCTAGATGAAGATCCTTCTAGAAGCAGAAGCTTCTATTAGGTCTTCTTACATTGGACTTATTCTTCCTTATTGCTAGGCCTTATTAATATTGACCTTTATTACATGGAAATATATTATTCTACCTACCTGAGGGGTTAGGTCCCTAACATAGTTTATGAAGTATGAGCTCACCAAAGTCGTGAGTGGCAAACTGGATCTCGATCGTTGGTCGAAAAGGATACGTGGCGCAATATCATGTAGTCCGGAGACTTACTTCTTCGAGGAATTTGTGTCGAGAGGGTTTTGTAAGCTCTGAAGCCAAAGCCGTGAAGTAATGAGAGCTACAGATATATGATCTATGTGGGATCTTGTGGACCTTTAGATTAAAGGACTGAAAAGTTATCGGTCTATGATGACGTGGCTTGATGACATCATTCAATGTGATGTGGACGATTCACATACCCATTGTGCCTATTAGAGCATGACATGTGTCACCACTATTGAGGACACATGTCTCCCTTTGAACCTTGTTGCATGTCAGTTTCTAGTTCGTGGACACCTAGATGATGTGGCTGGTGAAGTATACAGGACTCCGAGAGCTTGGATAACTTTGGGAGTTTGGAGGTTTTGGGGCGTGTTATAAATTAGGAACATCCAACATAATCATCGAATGTCGAACGTCGAAGGGCCAAGGCCACGTGGCGAGCTATCGGGAGTTTGAGAGTTTGGGCATTGTATGGTAAAAAGAAAGATTCAACGAGAATCATCAATCATCGAAGGCCAAAAGTCTAATGACGATAGTCGATCGTTGAACGCTGAACGTCGAACGGATATGGAACGTGGAAAGATTATGGGTCTCCGGGGATTAGGATATGTGAATGTTTCACGCCAAATGCCGAAGTCCCCTTTCTAGCTGTATATCTCAGTGGAGGATGTGAACCATTGATCCCCTCTGTTGTTTGGCGATCTGAGAATTTCACAACACATTTGAAACTCTTGAAGTCCGGGAACTACCGAAGTGTCGAAACCTTTGATAACGGAGGATTCTTAGCTCCTGGTTTTCAGCCCAAGGTCACGAGGAAGACCATGCTCGCTGGTTCAAGMACACMGTGAGAGATGTAAGTCTCGRGGGAGYKGTCGAAGAGGGTTTTGCTTAAGTAAGGGACCAAAAAATCAGGGAAGGCTAAAATTTGATGCYCCATCCCTAGAAAGGCTATTTAGGGGTTGGGTGTGTTACACCCTACCTACAATGATCATTTGTTTCCTTGAACCAATGTATTGTATGATATACCCCATARTGCCACTCCCTACCTACAATGGTCATTTGTTTCCTTGTGTTAATGGGGTGGTAATTAGTTTTTGGATTTTATGTTTGTGCCAAACCCACATTATTTTTTCTAGTTCCAATCACCTAAAATTTTACTCAACACTTTAAGAAGCCAAGGCCTAATCTATTCCCAACATTTATACAAAGTGATGTGTCTTTTAAAATTTTTATAAGCCGACAAAAATATAATGGATAAAAGTGAAATCTCTTATTGGAAAGGGATCATTTTTTGGTACAAATGGATGATTAGAGAGGAAGACATGCATGGAATGTGACCTATCCATATTATTATAATTTTGGAGTTATTTATAAACAAAATTATGTCATATTTGGGAATGATGAACTTGTTTGAAGAGTCCTTTCATAATTGATGAATCAATAATAAAGAATTAATAATATAAGTGGTAGAGAAAAGATTAATGTATCCTGAGCTTGACACGAGTGGTGGTCAGGATCAACACATATAAGAACTTTGTGGCAAAATATTATCAAAACTGGTAGAGGGATATGCAAGATTGTACAACAAGAACTTTGACAAACATAATTCCCGATGCGTACAACATTGTCCGAAGGAGGGGAAAATTCTGTTTCTTTCTCAAAACATGTAAAATGAGTATATTATAGTTTAATCAATATATTTTCCTATTATTATATATGGTTTTACATTTTATCAAAAAATTTGCTCACACTTCACAAGGTTTTATACTTTAGTAAAATATTTTTGAAGACTTTACAAGATCTTATAATTCAATGAAAGATTCGCCAAGATTTTACAATTTAGTGAAAGATTCGCCAATATTATACAAGATTATATAATTCAATAGAAGGTTCGCAAAAACATTATATATACATATTATATTATTGAAAAAATAACCTTCAAATTTTCCTATGTATCATGGGGATTCACCCATTTATTATACATATAAATTTAGGGGGGGTTCTTAAAATTACCCCTGATATAAATTACCATTATAGATGACATAAAATTACATTTCACGGACATTAATATGTGTGTGAGAGAGAGAGATAGAGAGTGAAAATAGAGACATCAATTACAATAAAAAAAAATATAGGCAAATATATTGTCCCAAAATACATAGACATCAATTACAATTAAAAAGTATAGATAAATCAAAGATGTTTTTCAAGTACTTATATATAGATGTTTTCAAGTTCTACTATAAATCATAACAATTTATGACTGAGTCGTGTTCAGTTATGGTAGAAGATCATGGATTGAATCGATGTTTGGTGTAAGCGGGAAAAATTATAACGATGTTGGTGCATTGATTGTCTCTTGGAATGGGAAGAGGATTATCTCCAGACATAGATAACTCATCTACTACTAGATGATTTATTCTTCCATTGTTCATATAATAATAAACGAATGGAATTTGAGCATACTTTCACATGATTATAACACTTCCGAGAGCTCGAAATGGAAGATATTTGAGGCATTCCATGTTGATTTTTGTTGTCACTTTAGCTGTAATAGAGTCCATCTTAAGCCTCTTCTATTCTCAAAATATCCTTCTTCTTGACGCCTTCGACATTGACCATGTTTAAATTCTTCTATTGCGTCAATGCACCAGATAGATGTAGAACATATATATATATATATATATATATAGATATAGATATATATATCAATTGGTTTAAATGTATGGTTAGACATATAGATCACTTACTACGTATTGTGTGAGTGGAATGGATACCCAATTTATTATTTTCAATATCCAATGAATACATTCTATATGCATATAAAGCATCTTCCTCATAAACTATTCTCATATGTACCCAATATAGTTTACCTTTAAAAAGAACTGCATCCTTTGGAGGTATCGGTTCACCATCGGAAGCAATAACATGCCTCCAAAACATACTCATGTTGCTATAGATAAACTATTTATAACCATATTCATCATATATTGATTTTACAAGTATCCATCCATACTTCATCCATACTTTTGTTGACCAATATTTCCCATTAAGGAAAAGAAACCAAAATGTCGAGTTTCAATGAAACCAACATGTGTAAAAAACTTTGCGAATGGATTTACTATATAGTAATCTCTATATTGAAGTATTGGAGTATGTATGTGTAGAAAAACCATGGAATGGACCGTAAATTCAATTGAGTATAGTTTGGTTGGGAAAGGAACAATCAAACGAGATGTGTGCCCTATATGATTAACATAATTATATAGGATATGATCTTCTTCTAAATCCCATAGTTCAAATAAGAATCCAATTTCTTTTATGTGGTTAATTCGCCAAGCATCCACAAATTATTGTCCGCATATGATTTGATTACATTGTTTAGAAATTGAATGAAATTGTATCAAAGTCAAGAAAGGGAGCCATAAATATATCATTTCCACTATCTCCATAGGTAAAAACATCCATACGCCATGATCCATAGTCAATTAACTAATATTTTCATGATAACAATATAATTATTAGTGAAGATAGATAATATTTAAACAATTGAAAATGCATGTTAAAAAAACAATTATATTTATTATGTATAATTCAAGTAGTCAATTTAAATAATTGAATATCCATGTTAAAATAAAAAGTATATTTATTATGTATAGTTCAAATAGTTAAAATATGTACATAAAAATCATATTATTTTGATAGGTAAAAAGTGTTAATAATTATATTTATTATTTGTAATTAAAAGTACACTATTTTGATGGGTAAAAAGTGTTGCAAAATAATTACAAATTTTTTTATTGAGCAAAATGGAGCGTGCTTTTAATTATTTTATTTTTTTCTTAGCATAACTCAATGGTTTTTTTTCTTTCTATTTTTACATTTTTTAACACATTTATTACCATGTTCATAAATTTAATTTTTGAGCAATCTAGATTTTTGTTCATACTTGAAATATCTTCTTTCAGTTTAGGATTTGAGAGGTTTCTTGTCATGGGCTTGGGGACCTCGGTTGGGTTTTGGATGCCCAACATCCTCAACGACGTGTGGCACCAGTGCCTTTCATTCGATCGCAAGGCCAAATCGAAGTACTTGACCAAGGCTATGCCTTCACTCAGTTTTTGTTTCTTATTTTAGTTATGTGTGTGTTTCTTATACTTAGTTAAAACAACAGTAAATAATAACATCCATACACAAGTACAAATGAAAGATATGTGCAGGAGGCCAAACCGGCCTAACACCCAAAATATTGATAAACAAAAACAACAGTGTGTCGAGCTAAACTCGTGCCACACAAAGAAAGAATTTACAGGGAGCCTTGCTCAGTTACAAAGAACATGTTGTAACAACCGAACATCTCTAACTCAACAAGCTACCCTTGGGAACTCTTCCTTCATCAACTCAATTGAAAGAACCAAAGAGTTCGTCTCATTTGTGCTTCATCTTCTTGGTTCCTGTAGTTCCTTTCCTTGCTTTCCTGCCCCCTTAGCTCGGTTCATACTTTTCATCAAACTTATATTGTTTGAAATGGCTCACATCCTTTGGTTTATATGGAGTCCCAACGGGAACGCCCTTTCACCAAGATGAGATGCAACTTTTCATTTCGATCGATCCAACCTTGACAAAAAGTGTGCATCCCTTTGGTGAGTTGGCCAACTCACCCAAGCGCGCCTTTCATTACCTAGCTGACTTCTTCGTTTTCAATTTTGGGCGCCTAAGTTGCTTCACGTCTGTTCATTGGCCAACCACTTGGCTTGGCATCTGGTGCAAGTCATCTTGTTGTGATCCTTTTGGAACAACGTGCACCCAAGGTGACCAAGCTCACCTCATATAAGTTTTCTTTGTCTATTGAGTGGATCGGGTGTCCTCCTCGCCCATCCGTTCCATGGTTTCACTACGATTGAGTGCATAGGTTTTGGGCATGCACTTACGCTTCTTACCAGTGGTGTTACACCCTCCCCGACCCCAAATCATTGTCGACTACGACAATCCAGATGTTGGATCTCCCTTGTGCTTCAACCTAAACTCATGGATCTTGTGCTTCCATCTTCACAATGACTCTTCCCTTTCCCATCAACCATATTATTTGGATCCTCCCTACCAACGAACGAAATACTCATGATGAAGATTCTTGACAATTCATGTCATTATATATGCCAAGATCTCATCACCCTCCAACTTTGGTTGATCAACAATCATCATTGGACTGTGGGTGGGCTTAGCTCTCTCTGGGTCCTCCACATCCATTCAACATGGTTTCAATTGACTGAAGTGAAAAACAGGATGATGGGATCTCATGTGAAATGGGAGATCCAACTTGTAAGTGACTTATCCAATCTTCTCAAGTATCTTGAAGGGACCTTCAAACCTTCACACTAGTGATGAATCCATCCCAGTTGGTGGTGTGAATTGGTTTCTTCCCAGCCTAATGAAGGCCTGAAATCCTACATTGAGCTACACATCACATATCTCTTGATCTTCCCAATGTTTCATCCTCTCTTTCACATCGTCGATTGTGCACGATCCTCCTAACCTATAATGAATCCCAAGGCTGATGGGTTCGACCCATAATAGCCTTGTATCATCGTGTGTGGAGTGATGGATTTTTGTTCATTTGTCAACTTGTCCATCGTTCAACTCTTTTGCAAGTTATAACTGAACTATGCCGCATCCAACCAATTGGGCTAGTTTGTTTGATCCATCCTCACATAGTGCCATGAGTAGTCTCCAAAAGTCTATATGTCTATCCATTTGTCTGCGGATGGAAGCTGGAGCTCATCAATAACTTCATTCATGGGTGGCCAGCTGAGGGAGAGTCATGGAATTCATTCAAGAGCTCCTCGCAGATATGACCTGACTTAGGAATGTAGAGGTTCCCACTAAAGTATAAGAGCTCATCACAAACAAAGAACCTTCTCATCTTCCTCTCCTCTACTTGGTTCATAATGCTCTTCATTTTTGGATCGACCTGTAGTGCTTAATATTTTCTCGCAACTCTGTAAACTCATGAATTTGGATCCAATTCATCATTGTAGGTGATTCGTCTTCCTCAAGTGAAGCTAGTTGAGCCTTCCTACTCAAGGCATCGATAGAAAAATTGAGTTTGATGGGCCTATACTCGATGGTCATGTCAAATTCGAGCAAACATTCCTACCAACGCACCTTCTTGGGGGGAAACTTGGGTTGTGTCACAAAGTAACTCGTCGCCACATTATTCGTCTTGACCACGAAGGGCCTTCCTAACAAGCAGTTCCTCCATACTTTTAAGCAGTGCACAATAGTGGTCATTTCCTTCTCATAGACTAGATACCTTCGTTCACGATCCTATAGCTTCCTGCTCTTGAAATCCATGGTGTTGCAATCCTAGATAAAACTCCTTCTGTGGAAAATTATGAGGCGTCAATCTGCATTTCAAATGATTGCTCAAAGTATGGTAGCTTCAACACTGGGGAAGAGACAATTATGTGTTTTATCTCTTAAAATGCATCCTTGCTCGTTTCTATCAAATTCCAAGTTCTTTCCTTCTTCAACAAATATGTTAGTGGTGAAACGATCTTGGAATATCCTTCTATGAATCTTCGATAGTAGTTGGAAATCCCAAGGAAGACCCTCACATCATGCATGGTGTGCGACTCCTCAAAATCTATAGTTGCAACAATCTTCACTAGGTCTATGTGAATGGTTCCTTGTCCCACCCAGTGACCAAGAAAAGGTATTTTGGTCTGCCCAAAAATGTACTTGGACTTCTTCAATAACAATTGATTCTTTTACAACACCTCAAAGTCTTCCTCCAAATTTTTTTCTTTCTCCTCCATACTCTCAATGAACACAACAATATCATTTAATTACACCACCACAAACCTGTCTAAGAACAACTTGAGCACGTCATTCATCAATGTGCAGAAACTGGTTGGGGCCTTGCATAGAACAAATGGAGTCACTAGAAACTCAACGCTTATGTAATGTGTCACCATCATTGTCTTCTATTCGTATCCCTCTGCTATCTTCACCTGATAATAATCATGTCTCAAGTCCAATTTCAAAAATACCTTGGCTTTAGCTAGCTTGTCAAAATACTCTGCCACTAGAGGAATTTGATAGTTAGGGTTTTGTTGGTGCGTTGTTGAAGTGTTGAACCCTGGGTCTGTCCCTATGCCAACAAATGGTTTTGTTGTCGGGACTTGAAACTGTGGTTGTTGGGAACTGAGGAAAAGAGAAAGCTATGTGCGTACATCTTCTACTGTAGTGAGTAGTACTCTACTTGGCTTATGAAGCTCTATGCCAAGAAGAGAAGTCTGATCTGAAGAAAAGAGGTAAGATATTAAAGCTTGGTGCTCTGATAAAGGTAAGATAAATGGAAATTTTTGTTTCGAAAGAATGGATCAAGGTATATTTGATAGATTTATTCCTAGTCTAAAAACTAGGGCACAACTAGAATAAAGAAGATGTGATATGAATAGATCTGATAGAAATAGTGAAAGATATGTTATTCCTATGCATAGAAAGAATTTTTGGACCAACAAGTGGATGCAGGATCCTAGAAATAATTTTTTGCATGTCTATCACTGTGATCCCAGTGCCCAGTACAGGAAAGGTTGGGGATCGTTTAAGAGAAAGAGAGGATTGACATTATGTTATAATTACAGAAGACTGAGACATCTTGCTAAGGAATGCCCTGGTAGAGATCCTATTTTTCTTTGTTGTAAGGCTACTGGACATGAAGTTTTGGATTGCCCTAGAATGATTGCTAAACTTGAAAAGATGAACATGAGACAAGAAAACCACGAGGAAGGTCAAGAGACTAAGAATATGCCAAAGAACCAGAAAGAATTAGAGGATATATTATTGCAGATGAAAGAAACATTGAATGATCACAGAGACATCAGTTTATCAAAGATCTTAAAAGAGAAAGAGTGCATAGAAACAAGAATAGGAGACTTCGACATAGATTGTGTATTGGATGTAGAAACACGGGTGAACATCATGATAGAAAGTACTTGGTAAATCTTAGGAAAGCCTGTTATGATTCCTTCATTGGGAGGAATAGGATTGTTTAAAGGAAAGATGATAACCCTATGTGGAAGACTTACTGATGTACCTATGAGTGCTCATGGAACATCCACAGAAGAATAATTTGAGGTCATTAAGTTTGTTGAGAACAATGCCCCTTTTGCACTTTTATTAGGAAGGAATTGGATTGAGAGAGATCATATATGAAGGAAAGAAGAAGAGGAATCTATAGAATAGAAAAATCAAGAATTAAGGGATTTCATGGCTAAGAGAATAACGTGCTTAATACAAGAACAAGAGGGCAAGTCAAAGAAACTGAGGGCCAGAGACTTAGCTGTCAAAGTTGAAAGAATGAAAGAAGGCTTAAAGAACCTATCCCTGCAGGAGAATAGAGCACCTACTCTAGAAACAGTAAGAGAAGAAGTATTATCCTCGAACCTTGTAAAAGATCCTCAGCAGTGAGAAGTTACTATGCTAAGAAAAGATAAGAACAATAATGGAAAAAGGAATCCAGAGATGTAGATCACCTGAAAGAAAGAAAGAAAGCTCAGTAAGAAGAAAGCAAAGCGAGAAAAATTGCAGGAGGTTCTAGAGAGGACTTCACAGAAGGAAGGTTTGCAGAACTTGAACCTCGCTGGAATAGCATAACAACACCGACTAGCACTTCACCACGATGAAGCAATATGACCGTTGGAGATGTCCCGACCGTTAGAACGACGCTCTAGAACAAATAGAAACTCATTTATTGCTGGAACGTTCGCCATTGGAACATTGGAACCGCGCCATAACGGATGGAATTGTATTTATTGAGGCATTCCTTCTCGTTAGATGATTTCGTTAAGATGTTAGCTATTTAACCCATCGAATGTCTTACCGGGGACACTTTTTCCAATTGTGATTATCCAAGCCCATAGAGAAATAATTGCTTTCGCACAATGCTTATTGAGACCTAACCACCTATTCTATTTACCTTGAGCGTTTGTCCACTTATCCGATATATATTATCTCGAGTGTGTATGTCGAGCGACCTTAGCATAATAGAAAGAATCAAGGCATTGTTCTCATAATGCAAGCAATTAAGCAATAGAAGTGTGCATACTTATGAGTGCCTTGTAGAGGATCCAGAACTAAGGACATTGGAGTCACAACTCTAGGAAGCAAAGAAACAAGAAGTGACAGTGCAAGCACAGTTGAAGGTACTGTCAGCAGTTGAGAAGATGAAAAGGTCACAAGAACAACGCGCAGTTCAGCAGCAAGTCCATGCCATCCAAAATAAAGTCATGGAAGTGACCTAGAGACTTCAGCGGTACATGATGAAGCCTGCACACTTTTTGAGGAGATTGAAGGACAAGGTACACAGTTGGAACAAGTGGTCACCTCAGTGGAACAATGCTTGGAAGGACCTGTCACCGAGAAGGTCATTCAGGAGTTCGTTGAGCAGGAGGCTCTGGCAAAACAACAGCTCGAGGCCTTCAAAGCAGAGTTGCCCAGGTCAGAGTGACTTGGGATGAGTCACAGGTGAGTGTTGAGGGCCTGTTGGTTCTCGACCAAGTTTTGGAGAACCTTGGTCATGTTTGACCATTTTTGGGACTTCGACAAGTCGGTCGAAGACAGAACACCCAGGTGAAGCTAAGATCGCGGGATCTTGCCTCCTTTTGTGGGATTTTTGGGAATTAGGGTTTATGCAACGGGTATGGGATGTCGACCCATGGGTCTTACCCATGTTTAGGCCCCTTTTGTAATGTATAAATAAGTAGCTAGGCGATGTAAGAAGGAGTTAGTTGTAAGCCAGTAAGCTAAGTGTGATTAGTTGTAAAGGCTATCTGCATACTATGTGTTAAGACTTGCAAAGCTAAGTGCAAGTGATTGTAAGAAGCTTGTGTGCAGACTGTGTAAGAAGGCTTTGTGTTGTGACCTAGATCGGGGAAGGAGGATCTGGCGAGGTGCGTGCAAATATCCTGTCCTATGTGGAGTGGGTTTTGTGGCTCTGTGCATGTAAGAATATTGAGAGAAGATAATAAAGAAGAAGAAGAATTGGTGGATGTAGCCCCACGCTGGGGGTGAACCATGTATATCATGTGTTGTGATTGCTTTGTGTTATTGATGTGATTTATGCTTAGTAATGAATCTTTACATATGTTAGATGGATCTGATGAAGTAGCTTAGTGCTTAGTGATATGAATGAATTCTAGATCTGATCTATTTCTATGTGCTAAGTGCTTGGATGTGTTAGATCTTGTTGAATACTGTGTTGTTCTGTAATTAGGGTTTTAACCTGCGATGTGAATAAGGATTAAAGACTAATGAATCTTAACTGCTAAGTGCTCTATTAAGTATTGTGATCACGGATCTGTGCCCTAGCCAGGTTGTAGACACTTGAGTCCTGCAACCCCCCTGCCTCTACCTCGAGTGAGACTTCATCTTCTTCGCAGGTGTTGCCGAAAGGGCTGGTAGTTAGGGTTTTGTGGGTGCGTTGTTGAAGTGTTGAACCTTGGGTCTGCCCCTATTCCAACAGAAAGCTTATTGTGGGCTTGAAAACAATTGTAAATCAGTTGATGTTTGGAGTTGGGATAAGAAGAAACTCCTCTTTGAGACTCTTGTTACACCTGTTATTCTTTATGGATGTGAAGTCTGGGGTTGTATTATCTCTCGTGAATCCTAGAGAAAGATAGAGAAAATACAAAATAATTTTATAACCTATAATCTCAAAATTAAAGGAAATATGCCATATCCCATCCTCCTCTTATAAACAAGCCTCTCCCCCATTGAGA
This sequence comes from Picea engelmannii, assembly GCA_009831015.1. Lineage (NCBI taxonomy): Eukaryota > Viridiplantae > Streptophyta > Pinopsida > Pinales > Pinaceae > Picea > Picea engelmannii. Next base: position 75,410 of record ML780950.1, on the reverse strand, counting down.
GCATGGCTATGGCTAGATACCTAATGTATAAGAACAAGTTAAACAACATGGAAGACAAGAGGCTACCTAAAATTGCTTCAAAATCAAGTCATAACCACCATCGACTCAAGCGAGGATGGCATAAAGACGCCCGGTCTTGGCTAAACTATTGGAGAATCATGGAAGAAACCATTTTGCAGAATAAAGATACTATCAAAAAAATTGTCAAATCAAAATTTAAGAAAAAAATGTGGTGTGATAAAGAGTTAGAGGAAAAAATAAAATTAAGGTATTATAAAGATGTAATCAACCCTAATCTAGAAGATCAAAATTATCTATCTATTTTGCCAAGTGTAAAGAAAAAAATAAGCATTTCTAAGATAAGAACAAATTCTCACGAGCTCCATAGTGAAACTGAGCGTTGGTCAATTCCTAAAACGCCATGGGATGAAAGAGTGTGTCACCTTTGTGACACTAAGAAGGTTGAATATGAAAATAATTTTCTCTTAGATTGTCCAGCCTATACCCATCTTAGATCACATTTTCAAAATATTTATCACACTACCAACCTTCCTAACCTCTTAACTCAACAAAAGTATGGTGATCTTGGAAAGCTTCTCTTAATGTTTTTTTAGCACAGAAACAAAATTCTAAAGAAACATAGGTAATCACTTACCCTCTTAAGGTCTGATAGACCAATTTGGTCTTAGTGGACATTAATCATCATCATCATCACCTTACTGTTAAGAAATGTGTTTCTTTATTGGAAAATATATGTTCGAATAAAAAATAATATATATACATTTTCCAAAAAGGTTTCCAACAATCTCAGTTATCAATTTAAAATTTATTTACATGGTCATTTTCTGAAAAACTATAAAAAAAATACCGAGATCATGTAATAAGGAAGCATTATCACCAAAAATTCTATATTTTTCTAAAAATGAGTATTCAATTGCATGAGTCATGTAATCAGAAAGTGTTATCCCATAAAAACATTCACATTTTATTATAGATTATTATTCAATTACCTGGGTCGACCTTGAATGTAGAAAGCCCCTTGTCCTGCTCGTTTATGTGAACGTCATTAGGCATGCCGAGAGCTCTTCCACTACCAATCCATCTTCGAAGAACCTGGAAAAATAATGCAAATAGATATAGTGTGAGCAGGTATTCTTGTATTTATCAGAGAAGATTACGTAGACCTTTATTAGGGTGCACAATGTACAAATTTAAGTTTTGGATCCTTTCATATTTCTCACTAGTCAGTTGAAGTCTGGCAATGTTGGAGGGCATAGCTCTTAGAAGCAATCCAAATTACAAGGTATTGAGAAAATCCTACCCATGGATTGCACGGAAAGTCCTAACTGACAGTTATCCTCGACTCAGATCAACCTCGAGCATGTCCTCTTCAGTAATCTGGCCATACACATATCGTAGTGAACATACACATATCGTAATGAATTGGTTGGCATTTTCTCTGAAGACTGTGAAACTAGGATCCAACTCTAGAGAGACCGGTGAACCAGCACTCAAAACCCTAAATAAAACATGTTGAATGTCACAAAGAAAACTAACCTCAACCGCAGAGAACAACACTTCCACTTATGATTCCAAACCAACCCAACATGGAAAAATTACTTTGCAACGAGACATATATCTATTCATTGATTGTTTTCAAGGAAAAACTCGACGAGATTTAAAAAACCATAAAACCAAAGGAATTTAAGTCAGAGCTCTTACCAAACCATGTAAAGAGAACACTGCAGCAAACTTGGCGGAGCTCTTACTAAATCGTGTAAAGAGAACACTGCAGTAGCCAACATTGTAACGACTTCAAACTGAGAAGCTACAGGAAGTGTTTCATGTGAGGATCTCTTACCAAACTCAGAGGAGCTCTTACCAAACCTGTTGTGACAACTACGCTCCTTGAGACAATAGAGACTCCAACTGTCTGCACTGGTCTGATGAGCCCAACCACTTGTTTTGACAACCCCCTGCTCCACTTGTTCTAAAAACCCTTGCTCCCTGACAATGTGTGACGACATACCGCCGCTACCCCCTTAGATCCAGTTCTCGATGTGAACATAACACAATAAAACCATAGTTTAAACCTTGTATATATGCCTCGGGAACTATGCAAGCACATATTGCAAATTGCCCAAAACTTAATGTCTCTACTATGGTAGGGATATAAAAAGATAAACAAATTAGTTTTATAAAAACTTAAGTCAACTTTTTAAATTATTGTTTTGAAAAATGTGTTCATATACATATTACTAAACTAATATCAAATTTAAAGAATTATGTATAGAAAAAACTATAACCTTACTTCTATATGCTTTTTTTTTTTCTTATTTTCTAAATTTTATTTAAATGAAAACTCCACTTTTTTTTTCATTAAAAATTTATTTACATTGTTACAATGGTTTTGAATTAGACATCCAAATAATAATAAAGCTTAGGACTTATTACCTTTATATCAAACATGAAA
>ML780950.1:29298-72820 GCA_009831015.1 Picea engelmannii | reverse complement strand
ATATATATATATATATATATATAAAATAAGTAAAACACCCAATGTAGATTAAATTAAAGTTAACAACCACATTATGGAAAGACAAATAAATTGGTTTTATAAAACTCAAATAAAGTATTTTAATTATTGTATTGAAAAATGTATTTATACACATTATTAAACTAATATCAAATTTGAAGAATTCTAGATATAGAGTAGAAAAGAAAAATAAACCAAATGTAATTTTGTAAATTAAAAGATAATATTTAAAATGTGTTAAAAATGAAAAAAATTGTAATGTGTATAACTATAATTGTAATGTCTCATTTTTCCTAGGCAGTGGAGATACCGTGATGGTTTATACAGTTTCTCGTAAACCATTAGACGGATGAGTCAGGGAAATGATATTGGTAAAGTCACTTTCAAATTATAAAGTGAAAACTTAGGAAAAGTGAGTTTATTAATATTAAACCCCTCTTTGAGGGTATTTCTCTCCAATTATTAATTAAATGAATATTTTAATGGAGAAAAAGAAAAGTAAAGGGATAAAAGGACAAGTGAGGGTTGGAAAGCGCATTATTGACTATTCATTTTGAGAAAATTATTTTGGAGAAAGCTTGCGAGCTTGAGACAAGGGTTTCGAAACCCTTGGAGAGAAAATTCAGTTTCGAGGTTGAAACAATACCTTCCTAGTTGAAGATCGGAGAAGCCATCCAAGCTTTTCATTTGTAGGTAATTGGCATTGTGATCCAAAGAGATTTGTCTGAGAAGGATTGCATTTTCAGTTGGAGAAGGAAAGGTGTTTCCTTTGGCACGTGTGGAGAAGATTGGGTGTTTTCTTGTGCTGGGCGCACTCTCCATATGTGGCTATGTGTTTTTCATCATAACTGAGCCATTCTAGTCATGGCTAAAGTTGTTGGAGCATGGATCTTCATTGTGGCCTTTGTTGGCTGAGTCTCCTTCTGGCTGCGTGATCCTTGCTGGCCGTGCCTCTGTTTTTCTGTGGCTGCGTGATCTTTGATGGTTGTAGCTGCATTTCCTTTGGTGCTGCGTGGAGGCTAGTGTGAGGTTGTGGATGGTTGACCTCCTATTTGTGGGATGTTCTTTGCATTGCTGGGAGGTTTATTGTTGTGTGGGGACTGTCATCTCCTTCAAATCGAATAGCAAAACCATATTTACAAGAATCGCCCCTATATCAACTCGTGGGGACAGTTTGGAGCTAATTTCTTATGGCTGGGTGAGCTGTGAGGATTCCAGCTTCCTATAGCAGTGATATTCATCACTATTGAGAGGTATTCCTACCTCTATTCAGATTGTTATTGGCTCAGCATTATTTTTCAATAAAATACAGTCAGAATTTAGGAAAGTTGTCCTTTTAAATGTGAATGTTTGCATCATTAATTTGTGGGTTTTACTTAAAATCAAAATAAGACATTGTGCACTTCATTAGGGAGGTATAAGGGGTTAGAAACAATCATATCAGCAAACAAAACCAAGAGACAGATTGCTGCCCAATTAAATTTTCACCTACAACCATAAATACAGAAGCATGCAAAGTGTTTGACGAAAGTCCAACACCAAAACCAGGAGGTTTTTCCCAAACTTTACAACCTAGAATATTTCAGTGGTATCAGAGCATGATCTTGGCTAGTTGTGGGCGACATTGATGACTGAGGAAGGGCTGCAGAACATCACTTATAGATGCAGGAGGTATAGAAGCGTAGAGGGCAGAGAAGAAGACATGGAGGACACTCCAGGAAACAATGCAAATCTGCCAGAGGACAGAGAGGATGGTTTGATCAGAGGGCTTATGAAAGCCTTACAGGATATTGCAGAGGGCTAGAGAAAGAACCGAGAGTTCATGGGAAGAATCACAGGTTATGCTCTAGGGAGCAAGCATGGTGAAGAAAGGGGGGAGAGTAGCAAGAGAGGGCAGATGGAAGAAGGGGGAACCACACACAAACCTCATGTTGAGATGATCACTTCCAGGACCATCCCTCAAAACCGCCCTCACGACTACAGTGATATTCCTAGATCTACCCTGCCAAAGTTCTTAGGACCAGCGGAGACAGGTACAGGAGGGCAGGTAGAGCAGGATGAGCCATTGGCAGCTTATTTCCAGGAATATAAGGCCATGGATCCAGATTTGAGAGAAGCTATGACTTTTGCCGAGTTTTGTAGCTTCAAGGGGAGAAACAGGCCAAGGTTCTTCAACAGGGGTCCCACGTAGAGCTATGAGTTACAACACACAGTGGGCAAGCTCACTTTGCCATACTTCGATGGGACGTCGAAGTGCACTGCACGAGCTTGGGTACAGAAGCTCGACACCTACTTCCAGTTGAACCCCATGGCAGAGACTGATGCCATTAAGTTGGCGACATTTCACTTGGAGGGTGAGGCACAGGACTGGTGGTACCATAGGATGACCACTCTGGGTCATGCCCATATTGTCACCTATGCTGAGTTCACAGGTAGACTGGTGCACCGATTTGACAGACGAGATCCTGAAATGTCTTTTAGAGACTTAGCACAGTTGAAACAGACTGGGTCAACAGATGCATATATATCAGATTTCTAGAGGATATCAGTGATGGTCACCAATATCTCTGAGGCCTGTTTGGTGATGTTGTTCACAGAGGGGCTAACCGAGCCACTTCGAGGATGGGTGAAGGCTTACAAGCCTACTTCACTACAGGATGCAGTTAGCAGGGCTAGAGACTTACAGGAGTCCGTACCTAAGCCCAAGTTCACCTCAAGACCAAAATTCCCCACGAAGTTTGATGACATGACACCACCACAGAGGGATGGCACATGAAAGCATCAGAGAGACTGGGCAAGACAACCACAGAGGGATTGGATAGGCAGGAACAGGATGGATGATGCTACCATGCAGGATCTAAGGAGGAGGAAGTTGTGTTTCAGTTGCCAGGAACCATGGGTACCAGGTCACAGGTGTGCAGGCAAGGCCAAGGCACACTACATAGAGGTGTTTTCTGATAGCGGGGATGATGAGGAAGAAGAGGAACAGGGACAGAAGGAGGATTCACCGACAACAAAGGCAGAGCAGGCATTGATGGAAACACGAGGGGTTATAGCATCACTCTCCGGCATACCCAGATTTCACACCTTCGGGATGAGGGGAGGAGTGCAGGGACATCGAGTGACAGTTTTGGTCGATGGTGGGGCATCCCACAACTTTATAGACTCTTCGTTAGTGGAATGAAAGAGCATTGTCGCTGAGTCTTTTGAGGGTTTCTCAGTGGTCATACCAGGGGAGAACACACTATACTGCACCAGGTACATTCCACGGATGACATTGAACCTGGGAAACTACATGCTCACCGATGACTTTTATGTGGTAAAGATACCTGACACCAATGTGGTGCTTGGGGTTCAGTGGCTATACTCCCTAGGGAGGTACTCCACTAACTACCAGACTGTGGAGATGGAGTTCCAGGGTCAGGACGGCAAGAGAGTGGTTCTGCGGGGCATGAATACGTATCCTCCTAAGGTCGTAACCGCGAAGAAGATGGAGGTAGTGATGAGACGGGATGACATTGCACGGGTTGAAGAGTTTCATATTTCAGTACAGAGGTCCAAGGGCGGGGAGCCCAATTGTCCGTGAGAGATACATGACTTGTTTTGGGAGCATAATGTCTTTGGTAATGTACCTTCAGGTAGGCCTCCCGACAAGGGATTCGAGTACATCAGTAAGTTAGAGGAGGGTATTCGAGCAGTGATTACCACTCCATATAGGCACCCCAGGGCCTATAGAGACGAGTTAGAGAAGCATCTCCAGGAGTGCGGAGTTCCCCAGGGGAATGAGGTGGAGCACATGCATTCAGCCGGATCATTGCAGCCTTTACCCATTCACGATCAGGGGTGGGAAGGCATCCCCAGGGATTTCATCACCAGGTTACTGAAGAAGCAAGGGAAGGATTGCATCTATGTCACGGTGGACTGACTCACCAAGCTTGTCCACTTCTCCACCATTCCTTTAGACTACTCAGCAGCGCCGGTGATCGAGTTATCTTTTAGGGAGATGTTCTGTTTACATGGGTGGCCTAAAGCCATCATCCGTGGCAGGGACGACAGATTCACGAGAAGTTTCTAGCAGGCGTTTTCTAGGTTGGTATGTACCAAGATGACCTCGAGTACTAGTTACCACCCACCGATCGGCGGATAGATTGAGTTTGGGAACACTTGGGTGGAAGAGTATTTGCGAAACTTCATCGCAGGATAGCATAGTGCTTGGGTGATATGGTTACATCTTGGGGAGTACGGTTATCCCACCACCTTTCACATGTATGTTGGTATGACCCCTTTTAGGGCGCTATACGACTATGAGGTCTTGATTTTTGCAGACATAGCAGGTGGCGACTGTAGAGTTCCCCAGGTTTGAGGTTGGTTACAGGACAGCCAGGACATCCTGAGAGCACTGAAGGAGAACCTGAGGGTGGCCCAGAGTCAGCGGAAGAGGTATGGGGACAGGTACAGGACGGAGGGCACTTTTGAGGAGGTTGTTTCACAGGAGTCACCCCATTGGGATGATGAGGGGCGGTGGGCCCCAAGCCTCGAAGAAATCCTACAGGTTCGAGGATGGAAATTCCATGATAGGGCAGTCAGGGAGTACTTGGTAAAATGGCAGGGTCTACCTGTGGAGGATGCTACTTGGGTAAACGAACAGGTGTTGCAGTTTCTGGGTTTGAAGTTGCTTGAGGACAAGCAAATTTGGGCAGGGATGACTGTAATGTCCCGTTTTTCCTAGGCAGTCGGGATACCGTGATGGTTTATACAGTTTCCCGTAAACCATTAGACGGATGAGTTAGGGAAATGATATTGGTAAAGTCACTTTCAAATTATAAAGTGAAAACTTAGGAAAAGTGAGTTTATTAATATTAAACCCCTCTTTGAGGGTATTTCTCTCCAATTATTAATTAAATGAATATTTTAATGGAGAAAAAGAAAAGTAAAGGGATAAAAGGACAAACAAGGGTTGGAAAGTGCATTATGGACTATTCATTTTGAGAAAATTGTTTTGGAGAAAGCTTGCGAGCTTGAGACGAGGGTTTCGAAACCCTTGGAGAGAAAATTTGGTTTCGAGATTGAAACAATACCTTCCTAGCTGAAGATCGAAGAAGCCATCCAGGCTTTTCATTTGCAGGTAATTGGCATTGTGATCCAAAGAGATTTGTTTGAGAAGGATTTCATTTTTAGTTGGACAAGGAAAGGCATTTCCTTTGGCACGTGTGGAGAAGATTGGGTGTTTTCTTGTGCTGGGCGCACTCTCCATATGTGGTTGTGTGTTTTTCATCATAGCTGGCCCATTCTAGTCGTGGCTAAAGTTGCTGGAGCGTGGATCTTCATTGTGGCCTTTGTTGGCCGAGTCTCCTTGTGGCTGTGTGCTCCTTGCTGGCCGTGCCTCTTTTTTTCTATGGCTGTGTGCTCTTTGATGGTTGTAGTTGCATTTCCTTTGGTGTTGCGTGGAGGCTAGTGTGAGGTTGTGGATGGTCGACCTCCTATTTGTGGGTTGTTCTTTGCATTGCTGGGAGGTTTATTGCTGTGTGGGAACTGTCATCTCCTTCAAATCGAATAGCATAACCATATTTACAAAAATCACCCCTATATCAACTCGTGGGGACAGTTTGGAGCTAATTTCTTATGGCTGGGTGAGCTGTGAGGATTCCAACTTCCTATAGCGATCATCTTCATCATTGTTGAGAGGTATTCCTACCTCTATTCGGATTGTTATTGGCTCAGCATTATTTTTCAATAAAATACAGTCAAAATTTAGCAAAGTTGTCCTTTTAAATGTGAATGTTTGCATCATTAATTTGTGGGTTTTACTTAAAATCAAAATAAGACATTGTGCACTTCATTGGGGAGGTATAAGGGGTTAGAAACAATCATATCAACAAACAAAACCAAGAGACAGAATGTTGCCCAATTAAATTTTCACCTACAACCATAAATACAGAAGCATGCAAAGTGTTTGACAAAAGTCCAACACCAAAACTAAGAGGTTTTTCCCAAACTTTACAACCTAGAATATTTCAATAATCTAAGTTTTATATTTTATTTTTTCTTATTTCCTAAATCTTATATTCTAATATCTTCAAGTTTATGATTAAATTATTTTCAAATTTCATAACCAAACTATAAGGCTAAACTTGAAAGCTAATAAAATATGAAAAACCAATTTAATATAAATATGAAATAAATAAGTAAAATACTTAGATTAAATTAAAGTCAACAAAAACAAAAAGTGGTTTTATAAAAACTTAAATCAACTTTTTAAATTACTATTTCATAAAAGCTTAAATCAACTTTTTAAATTACTCTTTTGAAAAATATTCTCATATACATTAAACTAATATCAAATTTGAATAATTCTAGATATAGAAATGAAATATAAACTTAAAAAAAATATAAACTAAATCTAATTTAATTAGAAAAATAATGTTTTAAAGTTGTAAATGAAAAGAAAATTTGTTAAAAATGAAAATTGTATAATTTGCAAAACTATATTCTAATTTCTATATCTTTCTTTTTCTTTTTTCTTATTTCCTAAATCTTATTTGATTGAAAACTGATCACTTTTTTTCATTAAAAATTGGCTTACATTATAACAATGATTTTAGTTAGACATCCCAATAATCGTATAATGAAGGAATCTTTATATATTTAGTCCAAAATAATTATTTATAATTTCATTTATAAATAATTATTTGGATGAAAGATATAACTCAATAAAATTTAACTATTTGGATGAAATATACAATTAGTTAAAATTTATTTAACTATATATATTAGTTAAATAAAATTTATTTTAATAAATATTGTAATATTAATTGTTTATAAACATTGATATTAAATAATTTTATTTTGTTTTGTTTTGTAAGTAAGTATATATATAAAAAAAAATCAAAAACAAAAATTACAATAGCATCAAGTTATCAAGTTTGTTTGAGGACTGTGATTACTAAATTGCCTCGGAGGGAAACCAATTCAACTAGTGCCTTTTAAATCAAAACCGATCCTAAATTCAAACATCGGTTTTAAACATCTGGAACTGAATTGCCTCATGGGAAAACTGATTCGTCCGACTTTCTAGAACATCTAGGACTGACTTATGACAGACAAAAAGAGAATTGTCCAAAAGTACAGTTGTCAAAACATAAAAAAAAAAACTAAAAACATGCCATGCATTCTGACACATGTGCAAATGTCATGGCTCATGCAGTCGATCTGTTGCGTGCCACATTGTCCAATGTAGGCTCCTGGAGATCTGAAGTCGAGACCATTGTCGCGTTGTCCACTGCTAACATTTGGAGAGCTAGAACCAAGACCGTTGCTGAGGCCCCGGGCGCACTCAGTGCTTGTTTTGTGGAGTGTCAAGTGCCTTGCGGAGAGGAGAGAAGTTGCAGAATTTGCATCCCCTTCTTATCCAGAATTTCCAAAAGGAGTCGTAAGTCGTCCACCTCCTTGTGGACCTCGAACACGAGGTCTTGCAGAATTGCGAGGTCGTTTTGAAACTTTGCGCAGGTGGCGCAGTCTGAATAGGAGTGGGGTTGGTCCTGTGGTTTCTCCTGGTGGACAGAGATGTCCTCCTGAGGAGACTGGACCGGTGGTGAGTACATTGGTGGTTGATCTGAAAAGATCTTTTAAAGACTATGGTTGAGTTTTAAAACATGAGTTCATTAACCAATTAGGAATTGAAGAAAGAGAAAGAAAGTAATGATATAACATGGCAGACATAATAAGAATTGCAGATCAGAAAGAAAACATGAGTAGCAAACCATAAAACCAAGCTTCATAACAGAGTTCAAAACGTTTGCCTACATCTTCGGGCCTTTATCTCATTGGGGGAGGCTTTCTTATTAATTTATTCAAATACTCAAAATGTACACATAAATTGCATCAAATGGATTTCATATTGGTCTCACTGTGTTCTTCTCGACCTCGGAAATCCAATGCAACTGACGACATTGAAAAAGACTGATTGTAGCTTCCATAAATGGTCTCCAAAGTTTACTTAGTTCGTTGGTTTTTCCTGCATAAGACATTTAATGTTCTGCAAAATTTAGTATAATTCGACCTCCACTACATTGGTAAAACTTTTGGTTTAAAAAGTACAAGTTGTGAGATAAAATCCCAACAAGACCCTTGACTCTCGGCATAAAATCTAAACTAACACCCAAAAATATGGCTCACAAAAACCATATTATAATGATTTTGTGGCATAAATAATGGAGTGCGCGCCTTTTTATATGGTGTGACCATACTATATGGTTATAAAAACCATATTACAATGTGTTGGCACATTACATTTAATTCGTGGTATCCAACCATATAATATGTAGCCTATAGTTTGGATAAGGTTTAAATATGGTATATCCCATATGCTTTGAACATGGCATAATATATGGTAAATAAACCATATAATATAATATGGTGGCATAAATCTTGGATCACGTGCATGAATATGTTTAGCCATGACATATCTCAAATAAATTTTTGCCACATTATTTAACAAGTTTGACTCTTGCAAAAGAACCATTTTTTGCAACCATTTTTTTTACTTGCCATGTGTTCCTTTGTCATTGGTTGAACCATCCATTCACCCTGTGTCATATGTCAACGTCACTGCTTATCACTTGACAACTTTCTCAAGTGCCATGTGTTAGAATTAGGTTGTGTCATGTGTCCTTTACAAACTTTGCCACGAGAATTTTCCATGTCATCTTTTGACCAGTTTGATTTTTTTCTCTATTTATGCAGAGCTTCAGAATGCGATAACTTTCGCATACGATGTTGGATTTACGATCCGTTTGCGCCGACAGAAATCTTGCAACGAACTCTTTGAAATGGAGATGGTCTCACTCAAATATAATAAATTTGAATTTTAGGCCTTCCTAGATCCATTTTGGATCATGCATCCCCACTAAGACCTTTTGATCCTCCAAAAGGGTATTAATCAGTCATCAAGTGCGAGATACCCCACTTGTTCTTTGTCCTTAAACTCTATCCCATGCACCTGTCTCATCAATATCAATTGCAAAACAACCATGAAAACTGACCACATATTGTTAGCCACTTGTACTCTTTCACATCTTACTAAAGCCACTACCATCCACATTGAAAACATTAGTAGCGACAACATCAGAAATATGATTGCAAATGAGCTAATATGTTTGTATTACTTTCACGACATTAGCTTATATTGAAGCAAAGTATGATTGAACTTCCATTCTACAACCATCTCATGTTCATGCTTAAGATCAATTGCTTGATTTGGCACAATTATAAGTGTGTTTCTTGCATAAGCTGTCTTCCTTAATTGTTTGATTGTTTGAAGAGATTGATTTTCTTTTAAGTGATGTGCATGTACAACATATTTATTGCTTTCTTTAGTTAAGTGATATTGATTATGTTCCATGTAGAAGATTGTTTTGTGATCATACAAATAAGGACTGACTAAGACCATTCCACATTCATTGAGTGGCACCACATCACATGTTACCTCATCCACAAACTTAGATGAAATTGTCAACTTTAATGTGCATTGCTTTGTTATGTGCAATTTATGATTGTTGCTTATCCATTTAAGTGAGTAAGGCTTATGATGCATCTGAGTGTTTAATCCCAATTGTTTAACCACTTCCTCTTAAATCAAGTTAGATCGAGATCCACTATCTATCAATGTGTCGACCTTAGTATGTCTCATAATGACCCTTATGTGAAACAATTTACTTCTAGAATCAAATCCATCACCAATTTTACGTTTCAAACCAACCACTGAAATTTTAGATTCATCACCCAAATCCAATCCCAAGTTTGTTGGTCGTGTTTTTGTTGCAACTGTTTCCTCCCTTTCCTTTCCTTGAACCACTTCGGTCTCTTCTCGGGATGCAATTTCCAACAACGGTCCTCATCATGCCCTTCTTGTAATGCTTGCAAGAGGGCTTCTCTTCCTTTCTTGTCGCTGAAGTTTTCTTCTTGCCATTCCACTTCCTTTTGTCCTCTTTTCCCAAAGACGATTCCCCTTATACACCAACTCTTGTTTTCCCTGCCTCAATGTATGATGCTTCAACATAAACCTCATCAAGATTAGTAGGTCCAAACATAAATACATTATTACGAATATGAGCAGGTATACCTCCTATTTACTTCATAAGAGTTTCTTGAGTATGTAAAGGAATATCTAACATCAATGTCTTTTTTCAAAATCCATTTGTGTATTCTTGCATTGTTTGTCCTTTTCTTAGTTTAAGAAGTTTTCATTCAATTAAAGTCTTCTCTTTATAACCCAAAGGATAGAATTGTTTTCTAAGTGCAGAAAAAAAACTTTGCCATGATGAAATTACATTACCCACTTGTTGCGTGTCATTTTGCAACTTGCTTTGCCACCAGATGAGTGTTGTGCCCTCAAGTCGAAGCGATGCCAACTTGATTTGAGTTGTCTCATCCTTTATTTGTTGCACACTGCAATAAACCTCCAACCTCCATCTGTCTGACCCAGTTATCAAGCCTCCCTGCATTAACTTCACCATCATACATGGGTAATTCAAATTTCACATAAAGCTTAAGTAAAGGCATTTCATTTTTATGTTTATGGGAATGTTTTCTTGCAGTGGACTTAGAACTTGAACTTGAAGAAGAAGAAGTTGATGAAGAAGAAGGAGGTGAAGGAGGAGTTTGAGGAGGATCCTCTCCTTCTTCCATTTTGACCTTTGAAGATTCACCTAGAACCGGTCTCTTCTGTTCCAAGTAATCCTGATATAGAACCTTCATCATCTTCGACATGGCGAAAAAATTCTTTCGAAACTCTTTCTCATAATGAGAAAGTCCCTCTTCTTGTTAGCGACATTTCTGGTAAGGGAGGTTAGAATGCGAAGGAATGGGTAAAAAACCCACTTGTCCTAAGTTCAGGATGCAAATGCGTCCGTGTTTAAATGGAAATCGAATCTGGACGGCAGGGATCAGAGCGCCCGGATCAACGATGCACAGGTGATTCCGAACCCCCCCCCCGCCTTTCTACCTTTAAACGGAAGGGGGGGGGGGTCCGGAATCGAGGGCGCACCTCTTCAATGTCTACGATCGAAGCGCCTGGATCAACGACGCGAAGGGTGATTCTGGACCCCCCCCTCGCCTTTCTACCTTTAAGCGGAGGGGGGGGTTCCGGAATCGAGGATGCATCTTTCCGACGGCTGTGATTAAAGCGCCCGGATCGATGGCGCACAAGCAATCCAGACACCATCTGTCTTTCTATGTTTAAATCAACGTGGGGCCCCCTTTCTTGCCATGTCATCTCGCCATCTGTTCTCCACCTAACCGTGCGATGAGGATCGCTCCCTTTAGCCCCTTCCTCATCCTCCGACATCTGTCCATCTCCCCTCTTCTGGTTCGTGTGGTCCCTTTCCCATCTCATCATCCACTCACCGCCTGCCATGTGTCCCACTCCTTTCCACGTCAGCCTCCCACTAAAAGCGTGCCCATTATATCTCATCTCCTGCTCCCTCCGCTTATTGCCTTCCGCCATGTGTCTTCCCCTGTCGCCCCTCTCACACCTCGTCACTTATTTTCACACCCTCATAGTTTTGGTGCCACCACTCCCGTCATGCACCCCATCTTTCACGCTGGCCTCCACGCCTATTCATCAGGCCGTTCAGTTAATCCAGGTGGCAGTGCAAAGGGTCTTCCACGTCCCAAAGGTGTCGAGTTGGCCGGGCCATCCTCAATCCCGATGAAGCAGTTATTGAAGTAGTTGGTGGTGGTTAGACATCGCCTCCACCATAATGGGAAAGTCTGGCGATGAATTAAAGGCACGTCGATTCACCCACGGAACTGTCAAGAGTTCGATTGTGTCTGCCCTAAGTTGCACAATCATTCAGAGATGGTAGCTGCAGATTGTCAGAAGCCATGCAGACGCAATGTGTTTAATGCAGTGTCTTGATTTTGTTGTTGTTGTTGTTGTTTTGAGTATATGTAGGCGTTTTCGCCATTTATGTAGGGATCGATGGTTGAGCAGAGCTCCCGGTTGTAAAGCTTTAATGAAGCACTGATACTCTGGTTATGTATGGACTTTTGAGACTTCTTGCCTTATGAATGCCAGTTTCTTTTACATATTTGTTATACTGTGTTAGAATAGCTCAGAATTGGAGGGTCCAGTCGAGTTGTAGCTGTTATAGGATGATGTTGGATTGGATCATTGTAGCAGTTACGTTGTTTCTAATAAGTTCTTGTGATTTTCCCAACGCTGAATGACTTGGAATTGGAGGATCCAGTCAAGTCCCCTTTTCAGCTTCTTGAGACCCTGAACCAAGAGGATCTTTCATTCAGAGTCTTTCCTCCGCAAACCGCTAAAAGCCTGTTGCCCGAAGTTGTTTGTTCACATTTCTTATCAAGTCTTCCACCTGATCACCTTTTAATCAACCCACTGGATAAAGTTAGATCAAGACCTCCTTTGTCCTTTACATGCGAGACCCAGTCCCTGAGTTAGAGTGATATCTCCCCGAGTCTCTATCCATCTGATCACCCATTAAAAAATATCGTGACATAAAACTGATGGGTGTTGGGCTCTGCTCCTGCAAGCAATCCAAGAGTGACTTCCGACGCTAACATTTCTGGCGCCGTTGCCGAGGATGAAATTGGATAATTTCCCCGGGATTGAACGACAACGATCAACTGATTCTGAAGGTGCATCAAATATCAGAGTTATCAAGATTGATGCTGTGCACTTAGCGACTCCATTGTGATGACTCCGCTGGGGAGAACCTGCTCTATTAATTGTGGCTTTCAGAGGCAGACACACGTGGTCTCATCCACAGCTACCTCTAGCTACACCTGAAGCTGACCCAGAGGTGGTTCTCAGAAGAGGAAAGAGCTCTGTAGAAGAAGTTTCCATTGCTGAAACAGGTAATTCGCCATCTCCTTCTGTGGGAACTCCTTTTTCTCCTCCTCATTTTCTTAATAGACCTCCTTCAGAGGTTTCCCGTTTCTTGAATTTTGGGAGTGTTCCTGTTGAGTTTTCCCCTCCTGGTCTGGGATTGGAGGGAGAAATCCTTGTCACTCCCCTCTCCGCTGAAGCTATTCCTTGGCGTAGACCCGGGACTACAGAAGATTTCCCCACTCCTGCACAAAGAGGAGCACCTGCTGAATTGAGCTCGTTAGCCTTCTCCTTGAATCCTCTCTCGTTCCCCACTCCACTCCGAGACTCATCCCCGGTAGCCCCTTTGTGAACTCCTTCTCCTCCTAGTTCTCCTCCACCTAATATTACTATGGCTGGTGCTAATCCCCCTCCGAATAGAATGGACTCCATAGTCATTGCTAGATATGCTCCCTTAATCCTACCCCATCCTATGAATCCTCTCCCTACTGGAGATTACTTGAAGTACATGCCCAAGTTCACCGGGGAAGGGGATGTAACTGCGGAAGAGCACCTAGCTGCTTTCTACAGTAATGCAGACAACCTAAACATTGAAAATGAAGATGTTTGGATGAGAGTCTTCATCCAAAGCCTGGATGGCAAGGTGAGGAAATGGTTTAGAGGATTGGCCCCCGGATCTATTGCTGGAATTGAAGCCCTAGATAATTTTTTCTTGAGGCAGTGGAGAGATAGGAAGGATTTCATGTATTACATGATAGAGTTTGGGTATCTGAAGAAAATGGAAGGAGAGTCTGTCTTTGACTTCTCCAAAATATTCAATAAGATGTATAATAAGATTCCTGCAGAGATAAAGCCTTCAGAAGCCTCAACCAAGATTTCTTATGCTGGTGCGTTCGACCCTGATTTCTGTCTTTTATTGAGAGAAAGAAGAGCCACCTCCTTGGCTCAAATGAAATATGCGGCTATAGAAGTGGAATCCAATGTATTAGCAGCTAACAGACTAAGGGACAAAGTCGACGCATACAGAAGAAAGGGAAAAACTGAAACCTCAACTTCTGGCTCATCGGTACCCCACCCTCAAGTGGATGAACTGACCAAGATGATGAAGTTTTTGTCCGAAGAGATGGAGAGACTGAAGGCGGAAAGGAGGAAAGAGTATAAGAGCCCTCAGAGCACCGAAAACAAAGGGGGTTTCAGAAGGCCAAACAATATCGCTCCCTTAGAAAGGGGAAGAGACAGAGAAGACCAAAGAATTCAGGTCCCTTTACAGAACAATTTTGTGGTCGAAGATGAAGAAGGGGAAGCAGACGAGCTTGAGCCTAAGATCCATTTCTTCAGAGAGACTCCCCCTTTTCCTCATCTGACTCAATCGGCATACGAGGAGTCTCTCATGAACAGTCAACTAAATGAGCTGAGCAAGGAAGACAAGGTTAGCGGTCGTCGAGGCAGGTATAACCTGAGGTCCGACAAAAAGACAGCAGCCCCTGATATTCCTGAGCAGTCCACTAGAATAGAGAAACTTACTAATGAAGTAGCAGATGATCACAGAGGTAAGAAGGCCCAACCCCCCTCTCCTATTATTCAGAATCGGGTTCCTGAAATAAGAGAAATCCCTAAACTTGCATCTTCCTTTAATTTCGAGCATGAA
This sequence comes from Picea engelmannii, assembly GCA_009831015.1. Lineage (NCBI taxonomy): Eukaryota > Viridiplantae > Streptophyta > Pinopsida > Pinales > Pinaceae > Picea > Picea engelmannii. Next base: position 58,304 of record ML780950.1, on the reverse strand, counting down.
ATTCAGAAGATCAGAATCCCTGTGCCCTTGACCGAATTGATTAAACATGAGGAGTTCAAGAAACACTTCTATAAGATGTTACAGTCTGAAGCCTCATGCCTTCCCACAGACTCCATAAACCTCCAAGATGAAAAGCCAGCAGTTGTCCTAGGTCCCATGGTAGAAGATAGAGATGATTCATCCCCTCCCTTCTACACATCCATGAACATACATGATAAAGTATTGCACAACTGCTTGATGGACTCAGGGGCTTCTCACAACCTCATGCCCAAAACTATCATGGAAGAGTTAGGACTAGAAGTCACCCGAGCCTATCATGACCTCTTTTCTTTTGACTCCAGGAGAGTTCAGTGTCTTGGAGTTATTAAAGACCCGATTGTGACCTTGTTTCAACTGCCCATGAAAAGTGTGGTCATGGATATCGTAGTAGTTGTTGTCCCCCAAGTTCGGTACGTTGTTATCAAGATCTTGGATAAAAAGACTGGGGGGAACCTTGCAGATGGACCTCACGTATGCTACTATCCTAGTGTTCGGAGGAGAGCATAGAAGACTATACAGGGAAACCCAGCTGGCCTACATAATCAGTGATGAAGCCAACCCTACCAATCATCCCATCTTTTCCTTGGACACTGATTTAGGCTCCAGTTTAATGCATCTCACCCATGCCCCCGAGCCTCCTCTGAAACTTAGAAAGTTGTCCACTATTTCCCTTGAATTTCCTCCCTCCATCACCCCAATCTGGAAAATGTTTTTTGATGGAGCTTGTTCCCGAGAAGGTGCTGGAGCTGGGGTGGTTTTTGTGTCACCTGCTCAGGAGGCCATATCCCTGTCATATAAGCTGGAATTCGAAACCACCAACAATGTGGCAGAGTATGAAGCTCTTATCCTAGGATTAAGAGCCGCAAGGGAAATGGGAATTCAAGAGGTAGCAGTGTTTGGAGATGCCGAGTTGGTAGTCTAGCAGATCAGAAGCGCTTATCAGGACAAGCATCCTCGACTCAGGAGTTACAGAAATGAGGTATGGGACCTAATTGACAGTTTCTTCTCAGCGTTTAACATTTATTTCATCCCAAGAGAAGAGAACATAGTAGAAGATTCCTTGGCTACATCAGCAAGCATTTTCAAAGTACCCTTGCCGCCCAAACTGAGGTATGATGTAGAAGTAAAATACAGGCCCTCCATACCTGACAACGTCAAACATTGGAAGGTGTTTGAGAATGATCTTGAGATCAAAAAATTCTTGGAGACTATTGAAGAATTTTCATAGATGCATATCGACCAAGATTCTGTCTCTGAGGAAAGGTTTGATAGGGGCGAGTTGTTGAGTAAAATAGCAAATCGTGACATTATTCAGTTGCCTAGCAATCACATCCCGAGGGGACTGGTCCCATTAGAGAGATTGTTCGATGGGAACGACGTGGCAGTAAAGGGTAGAGTTTCAGGTGATGATGCCGACACAGCTGAGTGCAACATTGGCACACCAGAGGAGCCTAAGTTTATCAAGCTGTCAAGGAGTTTGAACAAGGAGCAGAGGGTTGAATATACCATGTTGTTGAGAGAGTTTGCTGATGTGTTTGCATGGACCTACAAAGACCTCAAGACGTATGACACATCGGTCATTGAGCACAAGATCCCACTGAAAGAAGAAGCTAAGCCATTCAAGAAGAAGTTGAGGCAGATAAATCCCATGTTGCTACCTGTCATGGAGAAAGAAGTGAAGAAGTTGCTAGATGCCCAAATCATTGTCCCCTTGAGATATTCCGATTGGGTGGCCAATTTGGTCCTGGTAAGGAAGAAAAGTGGGGAAATCAGACTCTGTGTTGATTTCAGGAACCTGAACAGAAGCTCAAGGAAAGACAATTATCCCCTGCCCAACATGGAGCACGTATTGCAGAAGGTCACTGGTGCATCTAGAATATCCATGAATGATGGCTTCTCTGGTTACAATCAGATATCAGTCATGCCTGAGGACAGGGGAAAAATGGCCTTCACCACTCCTTGGGGCACATTCATGTATGCCAAAATGCCTTTCGGACTGATGAATGTAGGAGCAACATTTCAGCGAGCCATGGACATAGTCTTCATCGAGGAGAAAGACCAGTTCGTGGTAATCTATCTAGATGACATCATGGTCTTCTCCAGGATAGACAAGGAGCACTACTGCCATTTGAAGAGGGTTTTCCTGAAGTGTCAGAGGTTTGGCCTATCTTTGAACCCCAAGAAATCTCTGTTCGCTACGAAGGAAGGGAAGCTATTAGGCCATATAGTTTCAGCAAAGGGAGTAAGGATTGACCCTAGCAGGATAGAAGCACTTCAGACCCTGTCACTTCCCAGATCTAAGAAGGAAGTTCAGGCCTTTTTGGGGAAGATAAATTTTCTGAGGAGATTTGTCTCAAATTTTTCTGAGTTGGTGAAACACATCACAACCATGCTCAGGAAGGGAAATGAAGTGAAATGGACTACTGAACCCAGGGAATCTTTTGTCCAAATAAAGAGGGCGTTGACTGAGGCACCTGTGCTAATCAGTCCTGATTATGCTAAAGATTTCCTGATTTTTTCTTTTGCTTCTTGTGATACAGTAGCAACAGTATTGTTGCAGAAAAATGAACAAGGGCGAGAGCAACCTATTGCCTTCTTTAGCAAGGCATTGAGAGATGCAGAACTCCGGTACGAGATCATGGAGAAGCAGGCTTATGCCTTGGTGAAAGCCCTCAAGGCTTTCAGAGTCTATGTCTTGCACTCAATGATCACTGCATATGTTCCTTCGGCCTCTGTGAAGGACATCCTCGTACAGCCTGACATAGACGGGAGAAGAGGTAAATGGATTGCCAAGATCCTGGAGTTTGATCTGGAGGTTAAGCCCACCAAATTGATAAAGGGGCAGGGTTTAGCCAAGTTTCTGGATGAATCCAATTGCAAAGCCTTGGGAATTAACTTCATAAACGAGCAAGCTGAGTCATCCAACGAGCATTTTCAGAGTGCCTTATCACTAGCAGCATGCGCCTGGTACAAGGATATCTTGTATTTTCTGCTAGAATTGAGGCCTCCTGATGGAATGGAAAAGAGCAAGGCGAGATATTTAAATCTCAAGGCGGTCAGATATTGCCTCATTGACCAAACCTTGTACTGGAAAGACCCTTTAGGGGTATTTTTAAGGTGCCTGGACCCACAAGAATCCCAGAAGGTAATGTTTGATTTCCATGGCGGTCTTTGCAGAGGTCATCATTTATGGAAGACCACACCTCACAAGATCCTCCGGGCAGGGTATTACTGGCCCACTTTGTTCCCTGATGTCTGCAGAGAAATCATAGCTTGCATAAAATGCCAAAATTTCTCAGGAAAGCAGCAGCTCAAATCTCTGTTGTTGAATCCTGTAGTAGTTTCAGCACCCTTTCAGCAGTGGGGATTGGACTTCATTGGAGAAATTCATCCTCCCTCAAGTGGCCAGCACAGATGGATCCTGACTGCGACAGACTATTTTACCAAATGGATAGAGGTTGTCCCCACCAGGAGCACTTCCCACAAAGTAATTATCAGCCTCCTGGAGGATATCATAGCCAGATTTGGCTGCCCTAGCAGAATTGTCACTGATAACGTCGCCCCCTTCAGGTCTGAGCCTCTGGTCAAGTTCTGTGAACAGTTTGAGATTTCACTGATTCACTCTACTCTCTATTACCCTCAAGGAAATGGATTGGCATAATCTTCCAATAAAAGTATGATCAAGCTCATTAAGAAATTAGTGGAAGACAATAAAAGGGCCTGGGATTCAAAGCTCAGATTCACTCTATGGGCTGATCGAGTGACAACGAAGAAGTCCCTAGGCATCTCACCCTTCCAACTTGTTTACGGAACAGAGGTCGTTTTCCCTACTCAGCTCGCCTTATCTGTGGCAAAATTCCTCCAGGACCTTGAGGGAGAGCCTGACAATATGGTCAGAAGGATTCATCAGATGGTAGAGGTATAGCAGATCAGGGAATAGGTCATGAACAGGGCCCACAATCATCAGCAGAAGATCAAGCAAACCTTTGACAGGAAGAGAAAAAAGAAAGATTTCGAGCAGGGTGATCTGGTGTTCAAATGGGATGCACCTAGCAGGATAGGGGCAAGCACAGTAAGTTTGATGCCCTCTGGTTTGGGCCTTTCAAGATCCTTGAAATATTTTCAAACAACACTTATAGGTTGCAGGATCTAGAAGGCAAAGAAGTTTTTAGTAGCCCAGTGAATGGGCATTTCTTGAAAAAATGTTTTTTGTGAGCCGCAGTCGGCTCGTTTGTTTTTGTAAATATTGTTTTTGTTTTTAGCTTAATAAATGACTCCATAGCTCAACATCAAGGCACTAAATCTACAAAAGTGTTCTTAGAGCATCATAGGGATGACTCTATCCCCCATGGAGCCTAATGTTAGCGACATTTCTGGTAAGGGGGGTTAGAATGCGAAGGAATGGGTAAAAAACCCACTTGTCCTAAGTTCGGGATGCAAATGCGTCCGTGTTTAAATGGAAATCGAATCTGGATGGCAGGGATCAGAGCGCCCGGATCAACGGCGCACATGTGATTCTGGACCCCCCCCCACCTTTGTACCTTTAAGCGGAAGGGGGGGTCTGGAATCGAGGGCGCACCTCTTCAATGGCTATGATCGAAGCGCCCAGATCAACGGCGCGCAGGGTGATTCCGGACCCCCCCCCCACCTTTCTACCTTTAAGCGGATGGGGGGGGTCCGGAATCGAGGACGCATATTTTCGACGGCTGTGATTAGAGTGCCCAGATCGATGGCGCACAAGAAATATAGACACCATCTGTCTTTCTGTGTTTAAATCAACGTGGGGCCCCCTTTATTGCCGTGTCATCTCACCATCTGTTCTCCACCTAACCGTGCGATGAGGTTCGCTCCCTTTAGCCCCTTCCTCATCCTTTGACATCTGTCCGTCTCCCCTCTTCTGGTCCGTGTGGTCCCTTTCCCATCTCATCATCCACTCACCCCCTGCCATGTGTCCTGCTCCTTTCCACGTCAGCCTCCCACTAAAAGCGTGCCCATTATATCTCATCTCCTGCTCCCTCCGCTTATTGCCTTCCGCCATGTGTCTTCCCCTGTCGCCCCTCTCACACCTCATCACTTCTTTTCACACCCTCATAGTTTTGGTGCCACCACTCCCTTCATGCGCCCCATATTTCGCGCTGGCCTCCACGCCTATTCATCAGGCTGTTCAGCTAATCCAGGTGGCAGTGCAAAGGGTATTCCACATCCCAAAGGTGTCGAGTTGGTCGGGCCATCCTCAATCCTGATGAAGTAGTTATTGAAGTAGTTGGTGGTGGTTAGACATCTCCTCCGCCATAATGGGAAAGTGTGGCGACAAATTAAAGGCACGTTGATTCGCCCACGAAACTGTCAAGAGTTCGATTGCGTCTGCCATAAGTTGCATGATCATTCAGAGATGGTAGCTGCAGATTGTCAGAAGCCATGCAGACACAATGTGTTTAATGCAGCATCTCGATTTTGTTGTTGTTGTTGTTGTTTTGAGTATATGTAGGCATTTTCGCCATTTATGTAGGGATCGATGGTTGAGCAGAGCTCCCGGTTGTAAAGCTTTAATGAAGCACTGATACTCTGGTTATGTATGGAATTTTGATACTTCTTGCCTTATGAATGCCAGTTTCTTTTACATCTTTGTTATACTATGTTAGAACAGCTCGAAATTGGAGGGTCCAGTCGAGTTGTAGCTGTTATAGGATGATGTTGGAATGGATCACTATAGCAGTTACATTGTTTCTAATCATTTCTTTTGATTTTCCCAGCGCTGAATGACTTGGAATTGGAGGATCCAGTCAAGTCCCCTTTTCAGCTTCTTGAGACCCTAAACCAAGAGGATCTTGCATTCAGAGTCTTTCCTCTGCAAACCACTGAAAGCTTGTTGCCCGAAGTTGTTTGTTCACCTTTCTTATCAAGTCTTCCACCTGATCACCTTTTAATCATCCCACTGGCTGAAGTTAGATCAAGACCTCCTTTGTCCTTTACATGCGAGACCCAGTCCCTGAGTTAGAGTGATATCTCCCCGAGTCTCTATCCATCTGATCACCCATTAAAAACTATCGTGACATAAAACTGATGGGTGTCGGGCTTTGCTCCTGCAAGCAATCCAGGAGTGACTTCTGACGCTAACACTTCCGATGCCATCTTCTCACTTTGAGAAGTTCTCTTTCTCAATCCAATCTCAGGATTCTCTTCAACAAGCTCACCTTCACCACAATTCAGCGTTTCCCTGGTAATCATGCAAACTCAAAAACCAACCGTCAACTAGCTCTGGTACTACTTGATCCAAAAAGATCTTTTAAAGACTATGGTTGAGTTTTAAAACATGAGTTCATTAACCAATTAGGAATTGAAGAAAGAGGAAGAAAGTAATGATATAACATGGCAGACATAATAATAATTGCAGATCAGAAAGAAAACATGAGCAACAAACCATAAAACCAAGCTTCATAACAGAGTTCGGAAAGGTTGCCTACGTCTTCGGGACTTTGTCTCAGTGGGGGAGGATTTCTTATTAATTTATTCAAATACTCAAAATGTACACAAAAATTGCATCAAATGGATTTCATATTGGTCTCACTGTGTTCTTCTCGACCTCAAAAATCCAATGCAACTGACGACTTTGAAAAAGACTGAGTGTAGCTTCCATAAATGATCTCCAAAGTTTACTTAGCTCGTTAATTTTTTCTGCATAAAACAAAATGTTCTGCAAAATTTAGTATAATTCGACCTCCACTACAGTGGTAAAACTTTTGGTTTAAAAAGTACATTTTGTGAGATAAAATCCCAACAAGACCCTTGACTCTTGGCATAAAATCTAAACTAACACCCAAAAATATGGCTTACAAAAACCATATTATAATGATTTTGTGGCATAAATAATGGAGTGCGCGCCTTTTTATATGGTGTGACCATACTATATGGTTATGAAAACCATATTACAATGTGTTGGCACATTACATTTAATTCATGGCATCCAACCATATAATAGGTAGCCTATAGTTTGGATAAGGTTTAAATATGTAGCCTATAGTTTGGATAAGGTTTAAATATGGTATATCCCATATGCTTTGAACATGGCATAATATATGGTAAATAAACCATATAATATAATATGGTGGCATAAATCTTGGAGCACGTGCATGAATATGTTTAGCCATGACATATCTCCTTAAATAAATTTTTGCCACATTATTTAACAAGTTTGATTCTTGCAAAAGAACCATTTTTTGCAACCATTTTTTTTACTTGCCATGTGTTCCTTTGTCATTGGTTGAACCATCCATTCACCCTGTGCCATATGTCAACGTCACTGCTTATCACTTGACAACTTTCTCAAGTGCCATGTGTTAGAATTAGGTTATGTCATGTGTCCTTTACAAACTTTTCCACGAGAATTTTCCATGTCATCTTTTGACCAGTTTGATTTTTTTCTCTGTTTATGCAGAGCTTCAGAATGCGATAACTTTCGCATACGATGTCGGATTTACGATCCGTTTGCGCCGACAAAAATATTGAAACGAACTCTTTGCAATGGATATGGTCTCCCTCAAATATAATAACTTTGAATTTTAGGCCTTCCTAGATCCATTTTGGATCATGCATCCCCACTAAGACCTTTTGATCCTCCAAAAGGGTATTAATCAGTCATCAAGTGTGAGATACCCCACTTGTTCTTTGTCCTTAAAATCTATCCCGTGCACCTGTCTCATCAAGATCAATTGCAAAACAACCATGAAAACTGACCACATATTGTTAGCCACTTGTACTCTTTCACATCTTACTAAAGCCACTACCATCCATGTTGAAAACATTAGTAGCGACAACATCAGAAATATGATTGCAAATGAGCTAATATGTTTGCATTACTTTCACGACATTAGCTTATATTGAAGCAAAGTATGATTGAACTTCCATTCTACAACCATCTCATGTTCATGCTTAATATCAATTGCTTGATTTGGCATAATTATAATTGTGTTTCTTGCATAAGTTGTCTTCCTTAATTGTTTGATTGTTTGAAGAGATTGATTTTCTTTTAAGTGATGTGCATGTACAACATATTTATTGCTTTCTTTAGTTAAGTGATATTGATTATGTTCCATGTAGAAGATTGTTTTGTGATCATACAAATAAGGACTGACTAAGACCATTCCACATTCATTGAGTGGCACCACATCACATGTTACCTCATCCACAAACTTAGATGAAATTGTAAACTTTAATGTGCATTTCTTTGTTATGTGCAATTTATGATTGTTGCTTATCCATTTAAGTGAGTAAGGCTTATGATGCATCTGAGTGTTTAATCCCAATTGTTTAACCACTTCCTCTTAAATCAAGTTAGATTGAGATCCACTATCTATCAATGTGTCGACCTTAGTATGTCTCATAATGACCCTTATGTGAAACAATTTACTTCTAGAATCAAATCCATCACCAATTTTACGTTTCAAACCAACCGCTGAAATTTTAGATTCATCACCCAAATCCAATCCCAAGTCTGTTGGTCGTGTTGTTGTTGCAACTATTTCCTCCCTTTCCTTTCCTTGAACCACTTCGGTCTCTTCTCGGGATGCAATTTCCAACAACGGTCCTCATCATGCCCTTCTTGTAATGCTTGCAAGAGGGCTTCTCTTCCTTTCTTGTCGCCGAAGTTTTCTTCTTGCCATTCCACTTCCTTTTGTCCTCTTTTATCAAAGACAATTCCCCTTTTACACCAACTCTTGTTTTCCCTGCCTCAATGTATGATGCTTCAACATAAACCTCATCAAGATTAGTAGGTCCAAACATAAATACATTATTACGAATATGAGCAGGTATACCTCCTATATACTTCATAAGAGTTTCTTGAGTATGTAAAGGAATATCTAACATCAATGTCTTTTTCCGAAATCCATTTGTGTATTCTTGCACTGTTTGTCCTTTTCTTAGTTTAAGAAGTTTCATTCAATTAAAGTCTTCTCTTTATAACCCAAAGGATAGAATTGTTTTCTAAGTGCAAAAAAAAAACTTTGCCATGATGGAAATACATTACCCACTTGTTGCGTGTCATTTTGCAACTTGCTTTGCCACCAGATGAGTGTTGTGCCCGCAATTCGAAGCGATGCCAACTTGATTTGAGTTGCCTCATCCTTGATTTGTTGTACACTGCATTAAACCTCCGACCTCCATCTGTCTGACCCAATTATCAAGCCTCTCTGCATTGACTTCACCATCATACATGGGTAATTCAAATTTCACATAAAGCTTAAGTAAAGGCATTTTATTTTTATGTTTATGAGAATGTTTTCTTGCAGTGGATTTAGAACGTGAACTTGAATAAGAAGAAGTTGATGAAGAAGAAGGAGGTGAAGGAGGAGTTTGAGGAGGATCCTCTCCTTCTTCATTTTTGACCTTTGAAGATTCACCTAGAACCGGTCTCTTCCGTTCCAAGTAATCTTGATATAGAACCTTCATCATCTCCGAAATGGCGAAAAAATTCTTTCGAAACTCTTTCTCATAATGAGAAAGTACCTTTTCCGATGCCATATTCTCACTTTGAGAAGTTCTCTTTCTCAATCCAATCTCAGGATTCTCTTCAACAAGCTCACCTTCACCACGATTCAACTTTTCCCTGGTAATCATGCAAACTCAAAAACCAACCGTCAACTAGCTCTGGTACCACTTGATCCGAAAAGATCTTTTAAAGACTATGGTTGAGTTTTAAAACATGAGTTCATTAACCAATTAGGAATTGAAGAAAGAGGAAGAAAGTAATGATATAACATGGCATGCATAATAAGAATTGCAGATCAGAAAGAAAACATAAGGAGTAGCAAACCATAACACCAAGCTTCATAACGGAGTTCGGCAAGGTTGCCTATGTCTCCGGGCCTTTGTCTCAGTGGGGGAGGCTTTCTTATTAATTTCTTGAAATGCTCAAAATGTACACAAAAATTGCATGAAATGGATTTCATATTGGTCTCACTATGTTCTTGTCACACACCCACTACGACAACTAAGATTTTCTTTTTCTTTACATCTTTTCTTCGAGGAAATAGAATCCCCAAATTTTTATGGGGCCTAGTGCAGACCCTCCCTTCCCTTATTCTCCCCCATGTGATCGTTGCCTATGACCATGGGCCTTAATAGAAAGACACTTCCGGCTTTCACGATTCAGGGAATCGCGATGGAAGTGTTCCCCTGTTCTCTGTATTTCGAATTGCCGAAACCCGAAAGGGTCTAATCAGATCCTTAGATCCTCCCTTGGGTCGCTTTTCATACGACCGGTCCTATGACCTGGTGTTGTTCCTCTAAATGCTTTTGGGGTTCCGTGATTCAAGAATTTTCAACGCAAGTGTTCCTCCTTTCCCTTTTAAATCCCCAGAATCCGAAAGCCTGGTATCATCCGGATCTATGGTCCAGATCGTCGAATTGATCAATGGCCCGGATTAAATCCCGACATTCTACCTTTCAGGATTTTTGGCAAGGTATTCACTCCTATTCCTCTGATGTTCAGAACCCCGGTGGCCTTAGATATTCACCACGCGTCCCTACAAATGGGCAGTCCAGATTCTTTCCGGACTCCTCCTCCCTACCACAAGACCCTGTCCGGTGACCTAGGGCTCATTCACCGAGCGCATCGAGGTTTCGTGTACTGGGATTTAGCGACTGGCGAAGACGAGGGGTCTTGCCCTTGGGTTTCCCACGGGTCGAAACGTCGAAACACCAAAACCTATTCACACTAAACCGATTCGGGGTTTCACATATCGGGATTTCGCGACTGGAGAATACAAGCGAACTTACCCTTGGTTTCCCCGGGTGCCGAAATGTCGAAACACCAAAACCTATTCACGCTAAACCGGTTCGGGGTTTCACATATCAGGATTTCACGATTGGCGAATACAAGGGAACTTTCCCTTGGGTTTCCTGGGTGCCGAAACGCCGAAACACCAAAACCTATCCACACTAAACCGATTTGGGGTTTTGCATATCGGGATTTCGCGACTGGAAAATACAAGGGAACTTGCCCTTCGATTTCCCGAGTGCTAAAATGCTAAAACACCAAAACCTATTCACACTAAACTAATTCAAGGTTTTGCATGTCGGGATTTCATGACTGGCGAATACAAGGGAACTTGCCTTTGGTTTCTTGGGTGTCGAAACGCCGAAACACCAAAACCTATTCACACTAAATAGATTCGAGGTTTCGCATGTCGGGATTTTGTGCTTGGCGAATACAAGGGAACTTGCCCTTGGGTTTCCCGGGTGCCGAAACATCGAAACACCAAAACCTATTCACACTAAACTGATTTGGGGTTTTGCATGTCGGGATTTCACGACTTGCGACGACGAAGGGTCTTTCCCTTTGGTTTCCCGGGTGCCGAAATGCCGAAATGCCGATGAACGGGTCTGAATACTCCGGGACTTTCAGAACGTTGCCAAGTCCACCCTCCTGCCTATGCAAAGGTTAAGGTCGACGGGAAATAGAGCTCTGACAGATCTTTCAGAGGGTTCTTGGGTAAATTATCCCTAGGCTTAGTGACCTGAGTAAAATTCTTCCTAATTTGTCGAGCTATAAATTCGTCGGTAGGGGTAAAGTAAACTCGTGGGTTTACTATCATGGTAATCCTTTCGAGGGACTCACTCCGACTCTGGAGTGCGAGGAAACTTCCCGAGAGAAGTGCCTTTGGGAAATTAAACCAGGGCATAGCGTGAGCCAAGTAGATAGGACAATTCTCAAGGGAACGGTCTCGTATTATGATCCTACTCATTCTATACATAGACCGATTATGGTCATATAAGTATTAGCATGTATCCATTGTCTCCAAATCAAAACACAGGCAAACACTTCCATACAGAAACCATTTATGAGTGTACAAACATGAGCATGCGTCCAAAATATTCAATTCAAGATACAAGATATAAACACTTATCAAAAAACACCAGGTGTGGTGCGACTGCTGAGAGGGGTGCTTGTTTCCACCCAACCGTAGGCTCAGTGACTCCAAACGGATTTACCACTAGCCACCCCCGAGCTAGACCACAATGCTCGATATTCAATCTCCTACTTCCAGTTCAACGGAAGTCAAGGACGAAGGTTACTCCCCTTCTCCTCTATTCAGAACTCCCTGTATTTCTCGAGTTTCTCTTTGTTCTCTTCTGCGATCTTCGTCGCGTGTGCTCTCCTCTTTTTCCCCCCTTTACCACACTTCCTCTCTTGCCTTTTCTCTGCAAGATTGCATGTGGCGTGAATTTCCCCATCCGTGGTCAGGTTTGGGAGCTGTTACGGATGGGCGGTTCACCCCCATCCTCTCATTAACTCTTGAGGAGCCTCCCCACCTACCTATCTAACGGGAAATCCATTCCAGGGTCGAAGAGCTGCTTTGATCTTTGAGCAAGTAAAAACTAGCACGGTACTGGCCCGGTGGAAGTTAGCGCAACCATTCCAGGTCCCTTCCACCACCTCTCATTAGCCATCATGGTCTCTTTTAGCACATCCCCCTCCTAGCAGTCATGCAACACATAATCATAACATAATTTATATTCATCGACCTTCTATACAAAGGTCCGTCAAATCAAACATTCACATCTTTTGTGTTTTCCATAGTTCTTGGCCAATATAGTTATTTTTACAGACTGGGGGAAACAGGGTGTTACAATTCCCTCCCCCTTAAAGGAACATCCTCCTCGATGTTCTATCTATCAATATGACGTGTATGTACAGAAGTAAACAAAATCGTATATGCCCGTTTCATGGCATCTTCCATTTCCCATGTAGCCTCATCTGGACCAAAATGTTTCCACTACACCTTGACCTATGCAATGGTTTAGTTCCTGAGTGGGGTTTCCTTTCTGTCGAGTATGCATTGAGGTTCTGGCAGGAATTCTCCCTCCGGTTCCACCTAGATCACAGACTAGTCAATTATATGATTAAAATCGTGTACATATTTCTTCAATAATGAAACATGGAAAACATTATGTGCTTTTACTGTGGAAGGAAGTGCTAGCCTACAGGCTACAGGTCCCACTCTATCTAGAACTTCAAAGGGTCCGCAATACTGAGGTGCCAACTTGGCACAAGATCCCATCCTCAGGGAACTCTTCCTGGGCCTAACTTTGAGATATACGTGGTCTCCCGTCTTGAATTCTCTTGGAGTTCTCTTTCGGTTGGCATGACTTTTCTGTCTGTTCTGAGTGACCTTTAGATTCTGTTTTATCTAAATCACTTGTTGTTCCATTTCTTTCAGCATGTCGGGTCCAATAGTAATTTTGTTTACGGGATTACTCTAACTGACTGGAGTGTTGCATGGTCTACCATAGATGACTTCGAAAGGACTCGTCTTCAGGGATTCTTCGTAGCCGTTGTTGTAGGCAAATTCCACCAGTGGTAGGTAATCTTCCCACTTCTTGGGTTGATGCATTACATGCATTCTTAGCATGTCTTCCAATATTTGGTTCACTCTTTTCGTCTATCCATCGGTTTGAGGATGATAGGTTGTGCTAAACAGTAATTTGGTCTCTAGACCAACCATCAAGGATTTCCAAAAGTTGGAAGTAAATTTCGTGTCTCTGTCAGACACGATCTCTTTAGGCATACCATGTAGTCTAAATATCTCCTTCATGAATATGTTGGCAATATCTATTGCCTTGCAAGTTGATTTGACGGGGATAAAATGTGCAGACTTGCTCAATTTATCCACCACTACCATGATGGCGTCATTATGTTTGGTTGATGTTGGTAATCCGGTGATGAAGTCCATGGAAATGGTTTCCCACTTCCATTATGGGATTGGTAGAGGTTGTAATAATCTTGTTGGGTACCGATGTTCTTCTTTAACCTGTTGGCATTCTAGGCACTTAGCTAAATAGTTAGCTATGTCTTTCTTTAACCCAGGCCAATAGAACTGTTTCCTAGTGGTCGTGATCATCTTCTGATATCCTGGGTGACTAGCATATGGTCTTTTATGCAGTTCATCCATTATGAATCTCTTCAAGTCGTCACAATATGGAATATACAATATGTTTCTGTAAGTTAACAGACCTCCATCTATCATCTGGTAGCCTTCATACTTTGTTCATGTGGGTTCTTGCTCCAAGTACGAGGTCACAGTCTGGAAGAATGTGTTTGTTTCTTGTGCATTCCTGACTCTTTCTTTGACATTCGTCTCGTAGGTGCTCACCACTACCAGGTGAATTGTTTTCATACTTCTACTAAGGGCATCTGTTATCACTCCAAGAAACTCCTTAGGGTTGTAGGCTAAGAATGATTGGTAACTTAAGAAATTGATAAGCAAAGTATGGATCAATGGGATAATAGAGAGTAGCTAATGAGAAGAAAACTCACAATGCAATCGAATGAAAAAGTACTTTTAGGAATCAATGAACAGACAGAGTAATATCAAAAGGTATGGAGAAAACTGATCTAGATAATCAAGTACAACAGTGTGTAAAAGATCATACAAGCCAACAAGAATTCCTTTAGTTCAAGTTTATGAGATAAATAAGAATATGACAGTTCTTAATAGCTGAGCTAAACTGAAATAAAGTACAGAACATGGAATAGATGAAGAAATCTGTCATTAACAACAAAAGAAGACTGATTCTGTATTGAAAAATAAGTGTCTTAGTACAATAGCCAAAGAGTATCCAAAATTGAACCCCTTGACTCTTAGAAAAACTAGGCATTTATAGCCTTTTACAATCAGTTTCAGATCCTAAAACAATGGATCTGATATTCTAAAAATAGAAAGTCAAAACTGATTTACAAAAGATAAGGAGAGATCCTCAAGATGAGTTCAACCTCTATCTTTTGGTCTTCAAACATTGGTTGAAAGTTGATGAAGTGTAGCTTAGCCTTCCAAGGATATTTGATCTATTCCTTTGAAAGTGGAATTTGAATTTGATGATGTGTGCCAAAAATTCCTATCATTTTGCCCTTGAAAATCACCAAATCTAGTCAAAAAATTCCCTTTTGACTTTCATCTCCAAGAATGGCCTTCAAATTTTGATTTGATAATTCACAACCAGCTTATTGAAGAATATTTCCAACCATTCAAACCCAAGAAATCCCGATCTGGGAAAAAATTCGGCTATTATGGCCGTGACAGGCTTTCACCAGCTAATTTACCCAAAAATCTGCTTCTTAGCTGGTGAAAGGCAGAGCTTTCACCAGCTAACTAGTTATAATTCTGCCTTCTGCGCTGGTGAAAGTGCAGATTTTTTCAAAATCAAATTTCTCAGTCATGAAGAGTATGTTTTGCATGCTTAAATAGTCGATCGACATCTACAAATCCTAAGCTTTCCAAGGGTGCTTTCAAATCTGCATTTGGAGCCTGAGAAGCTATCAAAATTTTCCTTACAAGATTAGGCATCATTCTTTCAAAAATGCCAGTGCATTTTTTATCACTAACAACATCGACCGCCTTATTTTCCTTTCCTTTAACATGTTTGATTTCAAAATCAAACTCACTAAGTAGGGCCATCCACCTAGCTTGTCTGGCATTGAGATTTGGTTGGTCAAACAGATATCGCAATCCACAGTGGTCTGTCACAAGTACAAATTTCCTTCCCAGGAGGTAATGTCTCCACATTTTTAAGGTGTGCACTATGGCGGCCAGCTCTAGATCATGGGTCACATAGTTGACTTCGTGCCCATTCAATTTTCGGGATTCATAGCAGGCTACACTTCCTCCTTACATAAGGACTCCTTCGAGCCCTTCCTTACAGGCATCTGTGCATACGAGGAAGTCATTTTCGAGGTCAACGATCTTCAGCACGGGTGCATGGGTCAGAAGGTGTTTCAGGGATTGAAATATTTCTTCATATTCTTGTGTCCACGTGAATTTAGCTCCCTTCTTCTGGAGGGCAGTGGTTGGAAAACCAATCTTGGAGAATCCTTTTATAAATATCCTATAGTATCCTGCTAAGCCCATAAAGGATCTGATATTTGAAATGTCCTTTGGGGTAGGCCATTCCATGATAGACCTGATCTTGTCAGGATCTACTGCTACTCCCTCTTCAAATATGACATGGCCCAAGTAATGTATTTGCTTCTCGAAAAAGTCGCACTTGCTAAATTTGGCATAGAGTTGATGTTCTCTTAGCACTTGAAGCATAAGTCTAAGATGTTCCTCATGTTCCTCTCTATTCTTGGAGTAAATTAATATATCGTCAATAAAAACCAGTACAAATATGTCTAGGAATTTGCTGAGCACATTGTTCATCAAGCACATAATAGTGGCAGGGGCATTGGTCAATCCAAATGGTACTACCACAAACTCATAGTGACCATATCTCGTCCTGAAGGCAGTTTTGTGGATGTCTTCACCCTTGATTCGGACTTGATGGTATCCAGATCTCAAGTCAATATTTGAGAAGATGGAAGCACCTCCCAATTGATCGAACAAGTCATCGATCCTGGGTAAGGGGTACTTGTTCTTTATGGTTACCTAATTGAGTTGTCTATAATCTATGCACAGTCGGAGGGTACCATCTTTCTTTTTCACAAACAGGATTGGTGCTCCCCATGGAGACACACTGGGCTGGATATAGCCTCTATCCATCATTTCTTTTAGTTGTAATTTAAGCTCAACTAGCTCGGGTGTGCTCATCCTGTAGGTTGTCCTAGACACTGGCACAGCTCCTAGTGCAAGTTCTATCAAGAAGTCAATGTCCCTTATCAGAGGTAAACCCGGTACCTCTTCCGGAAATACATCTCTATATTCTCTTAGTGTGGGGTGGTCTTCAAGGCTTGGTTTGTCATCTTCAACTGATTCCAACACCTGTATCGCATATAGTGGGCATCCCTTCTTGCAATACTTTCTCATTTGAAGGGATGATATTCGTCTCACCGAGACAGGTTTTTGGATCCCTTGAAGGGTTATCCTTTCTCCTTCTTCACTTACACATTCTAGGGTTTTATGGTAACAGTCCAGTCTAGCTTTATATGTGGCTAGCCAATCCATACCAATCAACAGGTCATATGATCCTAGGGGTAATACGTTAAGGGCTGCTTGGGTGGGGAATTCACCCATAGTGAATTGGCAAGATGGTATGACCTCCATTACCTTTCTTTTGGTGCCGGTGGCTAACTGTACCAACCATAGCTTGGCATGTTTATGTGGCGGTAATTTACACTTATCAATAGCCTTAGGGACTATATAATTCAAATTTGAACCAGGGTCAATTAGAATAGACACTAGATGGTTGGTGATCATACCTTCCATCTCCACCACTGAAGCTTGGTGGTCATCTTGTTTATTATCCAAGGTTGCATAAATTTGCAGCATGCTCTTGGCCACGTCATTGACGGTGGTATCTTCTTGAACGTTGTAAATTCTTTGACTGTTTTGTTGTCGGTGCGGGCAATTCCTCAGTAGATGTTCTTCTCCACAACCCCAACATTTTAAGGGTTCTTTCTTCAGGTTATCAATCTTTCCTGGGGTAGATCCAAAAGGTTTATTTCTGCTCTGGGAGGGGAAATTCTGCTGGTGTACACTTTGGGTTGGGAGGCTCATCCTTGAGTCCTTTTTATAGTTTTTAAATCTTGGGGATTTAAACCCCTTTTTCTAGAATCCCGAACTATTTTTCTGCTTCCAGCCTTCACGAGGTTCTATCTGATGCCCAAGCTATTCATAACAATATCTTTCCTTTCGGATAGTATCTTCTAGGGTCTTTGGCTCGTCAAACTCAATCCTGTTCTGATAGTCCTTAGGTAGTCCACTAATGAATCGTTGCACCTTTTCATTTTCTTCTTTTATATAGGCTACGTACCTCAGCAATTCGAGGAATCTGCTAACATATTCCTCTATGGTGTGTTGCCCCAGCTTGAGTTCATAGAATTCTTTAGTCTTTTCGTCGAAATACTTTTTCGACAGATACTTCTTCCTGAAGTATTTCTCAAACCGTTCCCAAGGTAGGTCTTCTTTGTGAATCCCTTTTATGTTCTTAAGGTCTTCCCACCAAATGGAAGCCTTCCCATTCAGGTTGAAAGTGGATACTTGGGCCTTCAAATTTTCCGAGAAGTCGTGGACTCTGAAATACTTCTTTAGTCCAAGAAACCAGGCCTCCGCTTCCTCTCCCTTCTTTATTTCACCGTCGAAAGAGGGTGGTTTGGCCTTCTTGAATTCTTCAAGATTATGATTTTTGGAATGATTTCGCTTCTTTTGTTTTCTTCGGGAATAAGAACTAGTTCTGCTACTAGAGGATCCCTTTGAGTCGCCAGTTTCTTTTCCAGAGGAATCATCCGACACTTGTCCCTTATCTCTAGGGTGAACCTTTCTCGAGGTGCTCCTCCCAGTGTGGCCACTTAAAGGACCATGTTTCCATATCCCAGGTGGGCTTTGACTTCTCTTTGTCTGTCGTTGGTCCACGTGACTGGTGTCAGGTCCATGATGCAATTGTCTTTGTATGTCGGATAAGCTCTGCAGCAAGACTACATTAATTTCCATTTGCTTCTCTTGCTCTTTTATCAACCTCTCGTTGTTCGCCTTGCAGCTCTGTAGTTCGACCATGAGGCTTCTCACAATCTCAAGTAGATCTGGAGGGGTCTCTACCACTCTCCTTTTGTTAGACTCTCTATCTCTATTGTGGGAGCCATCCCCCACTTCATGGTGCGTCACCATTCTATGTGTCTGCAGTTTCCCGCGGTTGATCGTCCGCTTGTTGTGCAAGAAAAACACTTGTTGTTAGTCAACATTATATTCATTCACAATCAATGCATAATTCATATTTTTTTTCAAATGCATACACACAATAGGAATTTTCATTCTTAACTTTGGTTTTTGATAAGGGGGGTTAGGATAGAGAGTTACTCCTTTTAAGAGTACTTCAGATGGAGTTTCTACGCAACTCGTCCATGAGCCAAGCAGGCCAAGTGTTGTAACCATGCTCTGATACCAATTTGTCACACACCCACTACAACAACTAAGATTTTCTTTTTCTTTACGTCTTTTCTTCGAGGAACAGAATCCCTAAATTTCTATGGGGCCTAGCATAGACCCTCCCTTCCCTTATTCTCCCCCATGTGATCGTTGGCTATGACCACAGGCCTTACCAAAAAGGCGCTTCCGGTTTTCATGATTCGGGGAATCGCGATGCAAGTGTTCCCCTGTTCTCTGTCTTTCGAAATGCCGAAACCCGAAAGGGTCTAATCAAATCCTTAGCTCCTCCCTTAGGTCGCTTTTCATATGACCGGTCCTATGACCCTGTACTGTTCCTCTAAATGATTTCAGGGTTTCTCAATTCGGGAATTCACGACGCAAGTGTTCCTGCTTTCCCTTTTATATCCCCGGAACCCGAAAGCCCGGTATCATCCAAATCTATGGTCCAGATCGTTGACTTGATCAACAGCCCGGATTAAATCCTGACATTCTACCTTTCGGGATTTCTAGCGAGGTCTTCACTCCTATTCCTCTGATGTTCAGAACCTCGGTGGCCTTAGATCTTCCCCACGCGTCCCTACAAATGGGCGGTCCAGATTCTTTCGGGACTCCTCCTCCCTACCACAAGACCCTGTCCGGTGACCTAGGGCTCATTCACAGAGTGCATCAGGGTTTCGCGTACCGGGATTTCGTGAAGAGGGGTCTTGCCCTTGGGTTTCCCAGGGGCCGAAATGCCGAAACACCAAAACCTATTCACACTAAACCGATTCGGGGTTTCGCATATCGGGATTTCACGATTGGCGAATACAAGGGAACTTACCCTTGGGTTCCTCGGGTGCCGAAACGTCGAAACACTAAAACCTATTCACGCTAAACCGGTTTGGGGTTTCACATATCGGGATTTCATGACTGGCGAATACAAGGGAACTTTACCTTGGGTTTCCCCGGTGCCGAAACGCCGAAACACCAAAACCTATCCACACTAAACCGATTTGGGGTTTCGCATATCAGGATTTCACGACTGGAGAATACAAGGGAAGTTGCCCTTGGGTTTCCCGGGTGCCAAAATGCCGAAACACCAAAACCTATTCACACTAAACCGATTCGGGGTTTCGCATGTCGGGATTTCGTGACTGGTGAATACAAGGGAACTTGCCCTTGGGTTTCCTGGGTGCCGAAACACCAAAACCTATTCACACTAAACCGATTCGGGGTTTCGCATGTCGGGATTTCCCGACTGGAGAATACAAGGGAACTTTCCCTTGGGTTTTCTGAGTGCTGAAACACCAAAACCTATTCACACTAAACCGATTCGGGGTTTTGCATGTCGGGAATTCGCAACTTGCGATGACAAAGGGTCTTGCCCTTTGGTTTCCCGGGTGCCGAAACACCGAAATGTCGATGAACGGGTCCGAATACTCTAGGACTTTCAGGACGTTGCCAAGTCCACCCTCCTTCCTATGCAAAGGTTAAGGTCGACAGGCAATAGATCTCCGACAGATCTTTCAGAGGGTTCTTGGGTAAATTATCCCTAGGCTTAGTGACCTGAGTAAAAGTCTTCCTAATTCGCCGAGCTATAAATTCGTCGGTGTAACAGCCCTAGTAGAATATATACTTAGGGATTATTAAGTAAAAGATTTATTAGGTAATTAATTTTGCCTACCATGTTAATAACTAAACAAAGATTGATCTAATGATATTAATTAAGTATTTATTAATTAATTAAAGGTTATAATTTTGATTAATTAATTAATTAATTAACTACCTATTACATTTAATAACATGAGTATTAAATTTAAAAGATTAATAAGTTATATTGTTTAAATTAAAAAGGTTACGAACACGAAAAGGGATAACATATTAATTACGAGAGGATAAAATAATAAAGGAAAGGATAAGGGGCATTAACTATGAGTAGGTCAAGAAGTAAATGAAGGGAGAGGGCGGTGGAGGAAGGATATGGAGACGGAGGAGGTTTACGAAGGGGATTATCATTCGACGGGAGATTTTTGGGGGATCTCTTGGATTTGCAGAGAGGGGAGTTGAGTTCGGGAGGGGGAAGGTTTAGTACAGGGACACTGGTTGCTGGAGGTTTTAGGCACGGGGGCCAGGATATCCATATGATATCCTAGAGCTAGGAAGTTGACCTAGTTGGCAGGGTGGAACAAGGTTTGGGCAGTGTTTACACAGTTCAACAATGGTCAACCAGGCAAGCAGAAAACAGAGGGTTAGCATCAGACCCAGGTATGTTAAATAGTGTCTTTATTTTATTTCACTATAAAATTTTATTATTTGTTGATAAATTTATATGCGAATGTGCTCAATTAAAGAATTTTTTGAATTTTACTGCTATGTTGTAGAATTAATGGATGTTTAATTTATTTGGCTATTACACATGGTATCAGAGCTCCTCGTTCACAATCTGGGGCCTTAAGGGCCAAATTCCCAGCTCCAACTCCAGCTCTGCCTAACCTGCAAACCAAACGTATTATTATTGTGATTATATATAAACAAATCTAAATATATATGAATGAAATACATATTGAAAATGTAAAAAAAAAAAAAAAAAAACCGAATTTACTAAAGTAAAACAAGCAACTAGGGTTGTTACAATGTTAAATTCCATCCATTCCTTAAGTCATTCTCTGTGTAAGTTGCTCAGAAGACTCTGTGAATGGATGGTGAGAAACAAACCAGGTCAGGGGTTATGCTTACTTATTCGTGAGCATCATACTTAAAATTGACACCCTATCCTGCACTTTAAGGAAAAAAAAAAAAACATATGATAGATAAAAACTTACAACACACTTCGTTTCTCAATCTACAAGTAATTGTACTGTAAATTTTTATACATTGTTCACAATTTCTTAAATATATGTATAGAAACATATTCTAATATAGATTTTTATTTTGAAGGTCAGAACAGGGTTCTCTGAATAAAAAAAAAATACATGTATTTTGACGCAAAAAAAAAAATACAACATGCATGCATTTGCCTTTCCCTTTTTAGTACAATAAGCATAACCCTTCCAATAGTGTGACCCAGAGAGAAATCAGACTGACCATTGCATGCAGGATTTTGGCCATTAATGTCATCCATTTTTAGAGTATATCATGCCAGATTCACTATTTTCGGGCTCATTTACTGATTCTTCCCATATGGTCATGAAGTATGTCCTTCGCCCTAAAAAATGTGGCAAAGCATGCAAAATGAAGTTCAGTAGGAGACACATTAATGCAAAATCTACCATAAAATAGTTAATTCACCAACAGACATGCATGGTAGGAACCCACGAAACTGTATGTATGGTCAAATTTGAAGTGGACTGAGACTTATCCAACCAAATGCATACCATAAACTGAATCCATCACACCTACCTAAATTCTAAACTTTAATACAATTCAAAATTTACTCCATTCAATTCTCACTGGATGATGATATGAAATTACAACCAAACAGTCAAGAAATGTACTTCTTCAGACAACAGATGCTATAAATACCTTATATGAAGAAATATTGCTCGGTAGGGGACTGGTTGATTGGTTGAATCAGGTTAATTCGAACTACCACACGTATTAAAAATGTCAAACAAATCAGAAAAAGAATGATAAATTTTTAAAATTCAATTTGCGATAGTAATAGTGGGAGGCACTATACTTACAGAAATTCAATTTCAAGACGAGTGTTGCCATCATCAAGTGCATAGATGAGAGCCTTTGCTGCATTGGCAATTAAACCCTGATAAGATTTGGGTTTGTACAAAGGAATTCCAGCTCTTGGGTCGACTTCTGACGTTTCTTGTAGGCTGCCTCGAACTTTAGATGCGGTCCTTGTCAACCCTCTGTTTGAATGACCACACGCGATGGAATGCATGGCTGGAGATGGAAGCAAAGTAGCCATTTTGGAAATAAATGTATAAGTTGATACAAATGGTTTCAACATCGACAACATGGGTATGTATGGCTTCATGGTTGGAGCAACGAAACTGGTAAAAATGGGAGCCATTTCTTACAAGTGATAACAGAGAAGCCTCGCACTCCCAAAAAAAATGGTAAAGAACCTGTCCAGTCCTGGAATACTGAGAGCCCCACTTGCGAGGAGACTAGGCGGGGCTATGGGATTGGGCTTTTGTGCTTCAGCAATGCAACATTCTGAAACAATGACCTCTTGTTGTTGCTGCTCAGGTTCTGGTGGGGGCGTAGGCCTGTGTAAACGTTGCCGATGTTGATGCCTATGTGATGAAGAAAAGGGTGAAATTACCATATCAATATACTATGTTTCTTCAAATGATCTGGCAGCAGATACAACAATGGCCAGCGCTAGCAAAGTGCTCAGAATAATGGCGAGGATGCGAGCCATGGTGGGCGAGATTCTTGGAACCTCTGAACAGAGCAAAGGCAAGATCTGTGGTGAAGAAAGAATGATGCAATGAAGGTCTCGGTGGATGAGAAGGAGGCGACAGAGGAAGGATGCGTAGGGTTCGAAGAGCTCGCAGGTGTAGGGTTTTAGGGTTAGGTATGAAGAGCGAGCGGGAAGGAGGGGGCACGTGGGCCTCATGCGAGGACCAACTGCCCGACTATGGAGATATATTTTTTTTATTATATTATATTTTATTCCTTTACTAATTCATTTTATTAATTTACTTTAATTGCACTTTAAATAATATTAATTTACTTTATTTCTTTTAAATTTAAACGATTAAATTTAGGTTTAAGTTTTTAATTATATATAAAATATATATATATATATATATATAAAAAGAAAATTATATATCAATGGTATAATTATATAAATAAATGAATAAAGAATTAAAAGAAAATATATATTTATATATTTATATATATAAATGAATTAAAAAAAAATTATTTAATTAAATTACAAAAGGAGGGGTGATATGGAGTCTATGGGTTTTGAACCCCTGACCACCACCCACTACCTAAGCCTTAAGGAACAACCAAACACTAACACACCATGTATGTGCCTTTGAAAAAAAAAACAATAATAATAATATAATATACACAACAAATTAAAACTAAGTATATTAATTAATTAAAAGTAATTATGATTAATTAATTAAATTAAAATGTTTTGGGGTCCATGGGTTTTGAACCCAAGACCCCACCAAGTGAAGCGTCTTAAGAAGAACACTAACGCCAAAAGGTACATAGCGCTGGTGAACGTTGAAACATGGCTGAAAGTTGTGGATAATTATTTAGATGCCACAGTTTAATCCTATTTAATCATTAAACGTGGTAATTATATATCCTTACATCAATTTTTTTAATGTGATTAGGTAAATGTTAAAAAGTAAACATGTTAATGGATGCCTTGATAAATGCAAGAAAGTTGTGAACAATAAATCTGACCCATTGATTTTGGAGGACGACTAAGAATATGCCAGCATCTTCAATGCATAGCCATCAGATAAGGGTTTAAGGTTAAATAAGATTAAAAGATCATTAATTGTGCCCATTGTCAATAGGTGTATGCCTTTTGGCATAAATTAATAAACATAAGGTCGGAAGTAACTTTAATCAAGTTGTAAGTGAAAAGTTAAAAGGACCTAGACTAGGACAAGCGAGAAGGAGGCGACATATGCACTAGGAGAGTAAGCATAGGAAGTGGCGAGTATGGCGCAAGGCTAGCGTAGCTATAGGGCAAGGGAACAAATAATTTTTTTCATAGGGGCGAAGAAATCAAGCTTAGACGCTTAATCCTAACCCTAACCTAGCCAACCCCCTAATGGAGTAATGTCTGTTTACAGACAAGTAAAGAAAACTTACGCCTAACCCTGTTTCTAAGTTTAAGTAGCACCAATTTGAAACATCCTTGAACTCACCCTGACAACTTTGGGATGATGTAGGTTAAAGCATACAGGATGGTCAGGACCCGAGGGAGTCGAGGCAGGGGAGCGTCGTCGCAAGCACCGCCAACACCGCCAGCGCCACCACCACCATCGCCCGAACTAGCCCTCATAATGCGCTCGTTGGAAGCCATTAACGAGACTTTAAAGGGGTGACAACCGGCAGGGACTGAAGTGGAACCCCCACCGTCTGGAATGGGTAATCCAGAAGCATCAAGGGATTTAGGGGGAGGACCTCCACCCGAAGACATCACACGTGAATTGCAGAAGATCAAACTTCCGGAGTTTGTCGGGGGTCACGCCAGTGAACACGCGGAAGCCTGGTTGGAAGGCATGACCAGGTGTTTTTCCTTACGGGACTATGCATCCAACTCAAAGGCAAAGATTGTCATTTTTCAGTTAAGAGACAACGCCTTGAACTGGTGGGGCAACCTGGAAAGACAACTGCACCTTACCCCAGACACAGTGTCTTGGGAACTTTTCGAGGAGAGGTTCCGAAGGAAATATCTACCAGCATACTACGAGGAACAACAGGTAGGGGCATTTCATGCCTTAGTACAGGTAAACAGAACTGTAGAAGAATATGAGATCAGATTTATGGAACTAGTCAAATATGTTTCGTATATTGATAATGACCAACGACAGGCAGAGTGCTTCGTCTATGGATTGAACCCTAAGATAAGAGTTATGGTGCGGATGTGGAAACCGTCTTCAGTAGCAGAAGCGGTGGAAAATGCGCGTTATGCGGAAGAACAAATGAACTTAACCGGGGGCACAAGACCGACATTTCCGCATCGCCCTGGATTCGTAGGAAAGGCCCCAAGGACATTTCCTAGGGGAGGGGGCTCAAGTCCACCGCCATATGGTAACAGAGTCACGCCAAGGACAGTAGCTACAAGGATTTCAATGGCAGCGAGTGCAGCTTCTCGTTCATCGCCAACGGTGTAGACAGGTCCACAACCATCTCAGGGAACAACTAGTAGGGGTAGGGGTTCCAGGGGAAGGAACTCATTTCAGAGACAATCACATAACAGTGCACAGGTTCAATCTCGTGTTACCTGTTGGGGGTGCAGAGGACCCCATTACCAGCGTGACTGCCCAGAGTTACAATCAGGGTTCGTGCATAGAGAAGGAAAGGCACCGATGGGGAGAGCAAGTAGAAGCCACCAGATTTATGCAGCGGTTAATAATCGCCAGGCCGAACATCAATCCACGGTGGTGGAGTCATCAGGTACGCTAAATCATATCAATGTTAAGATTTTTTTTTATTCTGGTGCGACAGATAGTTTCATTTCACCATCTGCATTAGAAAAGAGTGTGTTGGCAGCCTACGAGCATGATGACTTTAAACAAGTCGAGATGGCTTCAGGGGAAAAACAAGCAGTAGGACCTAGTGTCGATAATTGTATAGTAGACCTGGGAGTGTGTACTACCAGGTTGAAGGTATACGTCACTACTCTCTGGGCATATGACCTAATCATTGGAATGGATTGGTTAGCAGCTCATCGAGCTTTGGTAGATTGTTTCGCAAAGAGGGTGCTTTGTGTCAATGATGAAGGAAGACCAGTAGAGATCTAGGGTGTACAGAGAAAAGTGTCGTTACGCTTTATATCAACTATGAATGTTAAGCGATGTTTGAGGTAAGGGTGTCGACTTTATGTAGTGGAAGCAGTGAATGAAATGAAGGGACCCTCATTGGATCAGTACCCGATATTGTCAGAATTTTAGGATGTTTTTCCGAACGAGTTACCAGGGTTACCACCTAAGAGGGAGATTGATTTTACTATTGAGCTAAAAACTGGTGCAGAACTAATTTCCAAAACTCCATATCGGATGACAGCGCCAAAACTTTATGAGTTGCAAATGCAGTTGAAAGAGTTACTGGAGTTGGGGCTAATAAGGCCCAGTGTCTCACCTTGGGGCACACCGGTAATTTTTGTAAAGAAGAAGGATGGATCCTTATGACTGTGTGTAGACTACAGGGACTTGAACCGTGCTACAGTGAAAAATAGGTACCCAATGCCATGAATAGACGACCTCTTCAATTAGATGAAAGGAGTAGCGGTATTCTCAAAGATCGATTTGTGATCAGGGTATCATCAGTTAAGGATTAAGGAAGGTGATATCCCAAAAACTGCCTTCCGAACTCGGTTTGGACATTACGAGTTTGTTGTAGTACCTTTTCCGGAAGTACTTAGACCGTTTTGTACAAGTCTTTCTAGACGACATCCTCATCTATTCCAAGAATGAAAGAGAACATGAGGAACACTTGCGAATAGTGTTGTCCTGCCTTAGAGAGAACAAATTGTATGGGAAGCTATCGAAGTGTTCCGTCTTCCAGAAAGATATCCACTATTTAGGTCATATCATTTTCGGTGAAGGAATCTCTGTGGACCCAGAAAAGGTAAAGGCCATTATGGAGTGGCCAGTGCCGAAAAATGCCCACGAGGTGAGAAGCTTCATGGGACTAGCAAGTTATTGCTGGAGATTTGTGGAAGGATTCTCAAAAATAGTGAAACCCATCACCACTTTGCAACGCAAGGGGGTCAGGTATGATTGGACAGAAGAATGTGATAGTGCATTCATTGAGCTTAAGAGGTTACTAACTAGTGCGCCAATTCTATGAGTGTCGGATATGGAAAAGGACTTCACAGTTTGCACGGATGCCTCGAAGCAAGGGTTGGGAGCCGTGCTAATGCAGGATGGAGGAGTGATAGCCTATGCATCAAGGAAGTTGAAGAAGCATGAAGAGTTATACGCGACTCATGATTTAGAGTTGGTAGCTGTAATGCTAGCTTTGAAACTTTGGAGGCACTATCTTGTGGGGCGAAACTTTGAGCTCAAAACAAACCATCAAAGTTTAAAACATCTCTTCACTCAAAGAGATCTGAATGTCAGGAAAAGGCGATGGAGTGAGTTTATGAGTGAGTACAATTTTGGTATATCGTACATCAAGGGAAAGGAAAATGTGGTCGCAGATGCCTTGAGTAGGAGACCATGTATCTTCTCCTTGGTAACCTTAAAGGTCAATCTAAAGGAACATGTGTTGACACAACTCCCAGAAGACAGTTGGTATTTAAAGGTTACTTCAAACCTCCAGAGCGGGAGGCAGTTAGACCCAAAGTATGAAGGATATAGTCTGGAAACAGATGGACTGTTAAGATATAGAGGAAGGATGTACATCCCTGAGAATGGGGATATTCGAAGCATCATACTGAAGGAAGCCCATAGAGCACTTTATTTTGCGCATCCGAGTGTGAAGAAGATGTACGCAGATATGAGGAAGCTCTTCTTTTGGGTAGGCATGAAGCGCGATGTAGTCCATTTCATCGCCAAATGCCTGGAATGTCAACAAGTGAAATCCGACCACCATCACCCAGCAGGCCTCCTACAACCACATGATGTCCCTATGTCCAAGTGGGAAGTCATCTCTATGGATTTTATTGTGGGGTTTCCACTCACATCTCATAGACACAATGCCATTCTTGTGATAGTGGATAAGTTAACCAAGAGTGCTCATTTTATTCCGGTTAGAGACACTTACAATGTCATTGATGTGGCACGCATGTTTGTAAGCGAGGTTATCCATTTGCACGGGATACCTAAAAAGATTATTTCAGATAGGGACTCCAGATTCACTTCTAGGTTTTGGATAATTTTACAGTCAGTGTTGGGGACTCAATTGAACTTAAGCACAACTTATCATCCTGAAACAGATGGGAAAACTGAGAGAGTAAATCAAGTCATGGAAGACATGCTTAGGATGTATGTAATGGATAATCAAACCTAGTGGGAGAAGTACCTACCTTTGGTGGAGTTTGTCTACAATAACAGTTATCATAGCTCCATCAGAATGCCACCCTACGAAGCTTTGTATGGGAGGCCATGCAGAACGCCATTGATTTGGGATAGACTAGAAGACCGAGTAACAGTTGGGCCAGAATTGATTCAAGAAATGGAGGAATAGGTGATTCAGATTAGGCAGAGACTAAAGAAAGCACAGGATAGGCAGAAAAACTATGAGGATGCACACATGACCGACCAAAGTTATGAAGTGGGAGACCAGGTTTTCATTCGTATCAGGCCTAATAAGAGTACCATACAGCTCGGAAAGGGGACAAAGTTGTCACCTCGGTTTATAGGACCATTCAGGATCCAAGAGAAAATTGGACCCGTTGCCTATCGTCTCGTACTGCCACCCCACTTGCATAAAACTCATAATGTATTTCATGTATATGTTTTACGTCAT
>ML780949.1:862347-881792 GCA_009831015.1 Picea engelmannii | reverse complement strand
TGGAGTGGTCCATCTACAACTAAAAATGAAGCTATGAAATTCCACAAGTACTATGTTTCCAAAAACAAACTCTTAACTTTAGTTAAATTTGTATAAGCTATCCATTTCATGATGGCCTCCATATTTTTGGGACCTATCTTGAGCTCCCTCCATCGATCACATACCTGAAATACACTAAATACTGCTGAGAAAACTCACATTTATCAAGGTTATCTAGCAGTTGGTGCTTCTCTAGATTGTCTAAAACTTGCATAAGATGTCAAATGTGATCCTCCCATGTAGCACTATAAACCAACATATTATCCAAATAAACTATAGCAAATGAATCTATATATGGTTATAGTACATCATTCATTAGTTTCATAAATGTAGTTGGTGCATTACATAAAATGAATGGCATGACCAACCATTCATATAAAGCTTCCATTGTCTTCAGGGAAGTCTTTCAGGTGTATTTTTCCTTGACACATACTCGGTGGTATCCCTATTTGATATCCAACTTGGTGAAACATTTTTCATGTTGCAATTAATCTAATATATCATCGATCCTATGTCGAAAGTACCATTTTTTTAGTGTGATCTTTTTTATGCTTTGTAGTCGATACACATTCACCAAGCCCCGTCCTTCTTTGATCCAATTATAATAGGTGACCCTACTCCAACATCTACTACAATTGCTTCTTTACTTCATTTAGTTCCAAAATGTATTATCTATACAACCCAATATTCAACAATGGGGAGTATGGGAATAACTGTATTTCGTGCTCCACTTCCTTCTTATTTGGTATCCCTTTAAGCTCATGGAACGCTCCTTTGTATGATTGTATAAAATACTCTAACCAGTGTTTCTTCTCTTTAGTACACCCCTCCAGGTATTCCTTTTCTCTTATTGACTCATCCTCATTCTAATTTTCTCTTAAGAAAAGTAAAACATGTTTTTTTACTACAACTAATCAATTTATTTTCTTTGTTGGCTCTTACCAGTGATATTAGCTTATGAACCAAATTCAACCAGAGCATCTATCTTGGTCTTGTCGAGCTAAATATTGATGTGGAAGAGATTGGTTATCTCCTTCTCCTCCTGATGATGAAGGATAATCAGATTCACCTCCTTATACATTGATGAGTAGACACTATTCTCATCCACTTCATAGTTTATTTAAACTTGATTACTCAAATCTGTGGCTAGAATATTGTTTTTCTTTATTTCCTTCTTGTGGTTCTTTGGGTTCAATTCCGGATGTAGTTTCAAGAACTTTTCCTCAATGAGACCATAAATATTTCAATGTTTGAAATGGTTTCTAGGATGCTTGCACTAATGTGTATTGATTGTCATCCTCTTATCCTTTCCACCATTTTACTTCTTCTTCCCCTCCTTAGAAACTTCTATGTTCTCTTTCTACTTGGAACCACTTGGCTACCCTTTATTGTGGGATATGTGTTTGAGATATTTTGCATGTACACACGGATCGTGTATTCTCCTTGGATTGAAAAAAACATCTTTTTTCATATATGGCTATGCAAAACCCATTGATTCTTGAGGAGTACATCTCACTTCTTAGGAGAGATATCTAGAATGATGACCATCATTCTAAACTCGATGGTGTATTCTTGTACACTCTACCCTTTATTTTTCTTGAAGTAGTGCCACCAGATCCATTGGTCCTCTACATACCAAATAAGATAGAATTCAGACTTGATGAGGATTTTAAAGTCCTCCCACCTAGTTACTAGTGGATCACCCTCCAGACTAAGTATTTGCATGTGGATTTTCCACCAGGTTAAAGAATGGACCTTTAAATTCAATATGGTAAATGATGTCTTTTGTTCTTCATCTATATGGTGAATACTAAAATAAACTTCTAGTTTCTTTAATCGATGATTCAACTTTAATGCATTGATATCGCCTTAGCATGGATTTATTTCCACTTTCGCTTCCATATCAAATAGGTACTGTGAAGGGTTTATGGAATTAGAAATCAGTTGATGCTTCTCAGGTTCTTTTCATGACTCCTTTGTTAGGTCTTTGTTATCTCCTTATTTCTTGTCTGATATGATATTTGAGTTCGAGCCTCTAACTTCTATGAATGGTCCTATCTTTGTTTCTAGAGACACCATGAGGAGGGACATGTTGTGAGATATGTCAGTGACCTGCGCTTCTAGCTTCATGAATATCTCCTCTACTAGATCTTGAGGGTTGTGATGAACAAACTCATTGACCATGGCTAGAGTTATGCAACTTTATTCCTAAACCAATTCCTAGATCCCTACAAATTTCCACAAATCCCCCAAGAAAAACTGCTTTAATTCCCATGTGACCTGTAAACTACTATGGATATTCCACTCGACAATA
Organism: Picea engelmannii; assembly: GCA_009831015.1. Lineage (NCBI taxonomy): Eukaryota > Viridiplantae > Streptophyta > Pinopsida > Pinales > Pinaceae > Picea > Picea engelmannii. Next base: position 879,439 of record ML780949.1, on the reverse strand, counting down.
TATCACAAAACATATAATAAAATACTGATATTTCTTCTATGCAGGTCAATTTATTTTATATCTCATAATTTTTTATTAATGGTTTTCATCTTAAAATGCATGAAATAGTTAAAATGCAAAAAATAGAGAACATAAGTAAATATACACACACCATCCCAAAAAATAACAAGATATAACCTAGGAAACACAATATAGGATAAAACCCAACTAGATGGTGAGGCCACTCTGATCTATTTTCTTCAAATGGAAGTACAAAGAAAGACACACTCTTTATGGATTTGGATTTGAAATTGAGGCATGTATGGTTATTACAAAAATCTATCCTCCTCTGTGATGCTCACAAAATATCACTCTCAACTATTATGTTGAGCTATGGAAAAAAATAAAATGAAAAAGAATGGAAGCCCCTCTCTTTCTAGTTGCCCAATATTTAGCATAGCCTAATAGCCATCTAGGGGTAGGGTTTTGAATTTCTTATCCCTCAATTGTGATAAGGTTTTAGACCTTCTAGAATCATATTAAAGGTATATGTGTTGCTATCACCGTATGCATGAGTAACAGGGGATGACATGGCATCCTATCATACCATGGTGGTCAACATAGAAAATCAAATTGAGAGAGGCATAACTTTTTCATATGAGCTCCAACTGACACATTTTTTTTACAGTGAGACAAGTATATATGTGTAGAATAATGTTATGAGGTCCTATATTTCTCTGAAAGTTTTGACCCTAACAAATATTGGTTGATGCCTCAAAATGGCTCTAAAAGGTTTCAAACCTATTTTTCCAAACTAGACCTACCGTTAAAATGACTGTATAAGATGATTCCCCCAATTTTTCCCACTCTGAAAGAATTGATATAGATGAAAAATAATATATTGATCCAATATAGATTAAATGTATTCATGCATACCTACTCAGTTTATGCTTGTGTTGACTTTAGAATACCTTTTATCTAAGTCATGCGCACTCCACCATGCTAAATTGGAAGGTTTAATCAATGTCTCGACACATCATCCATACACTTCCCATTGCTTGATCAACCATTTGGGTGTCTTCCTTTTCAACCCTAACACAACATGTGGAATACAATTCCTTTGGTGCTCTTTAGTGTAGGAAAAAATGTTCCATTAAAAACATAAAATATAAGTAGAAAGACTATTGGATACATATGCCATTTTATTTATGCCGTAAAATATAAGTAGAAATAATGTTAAACATACTAAAACATTTTATTTATTCCATCTTTTCCAACATATTTTTCTATACATTGTTTCCCTACGAATCATGGTCACTTTTGTTGATGCAACAATTGCATCAGTATATTTTAGTCTTTTCCAGTTCTTTTTGAAAAAATTCTCCATCATAGATATTGTTTTCCTCAAGTACCTTTCTAAGAATTCGCTTCAAAATCATTACTATGCTTGTGTCCTTATTGATTTTTTATCCCATTCTACATTGGGAATGCACTCAGGCCCTTTACAATGCACCTAGAAATCTCCACATTGCAACACCCCATCTTTAATGCCTATGAACTAGAATGTATTATATAAATGTGGCATTAGGATGGTGATTCGGTAAAGTGGAAAAGGGGCTAGAGTTTGTAAGAAAAGTAATACCTCTATATACATTAATAAAAATACATTGTTGGCTGAAAGACGGACAAGGACAAGTGATAGGGGGGTATGATTCCATGAGAGAGGGCGCTTAAGGGGATAAGCCTTTTTATTATATTTTATTTGGCCATATTGGATTTAATTGAGAAAAGTGGTTACATGAGCTTCTTGGGGGGGAGGCCATGTGGTTCTTGATTTAATGTAATTATATAAACATCCCTTGTGGGTTGTTTTGGGGTTCTTCTCCATTTACTCTTACACTCTTTCCTTGGGATACTTCGTCATTCACTCTTGCTAATTTGTGTGCTCTTGGTTAGAGTATGGAAACGAATGGGTGGATGAGGAGACCCATTATGATATGGTTGTGAGGAATTATTGATCATTCCAGGTGGGAATGGATACCTATGGGAATTAATTTGATGGTAGTTCTCAAAGAAATGCCACAACTGAGAATCCTTGGAGTCTCCAGCATGGATGATCCAGGATCTTTTCATCAAGTGACTTATAAAGAATTGAATTAAATGAGAATAAATTAAAGTGCACCATTAAAAAAGGAAAATTTATATAATGAAGGGACATAAGCATCAAATTTGAACACAAAAACTCGACAACAGAGTTCATCCCTAGTGGACTACATCTCAGGGTCCTTCTCTCAAATGGGTAGGATTTTCATTAACTCGGAAAAAAGAGTTTGGCAAAATACATAAATATACCTCATTCTGAAATCAATCTATATAAATAATGCTTAGATCATAAAACAAACAACACCATTGAATTCATGACGTCGAATTAACAAAAAATGATTGTCTTCACACCTCGATCCGACTCTAGCACTCCCAGGTCCAAGAAGAAATTCATCTCGATTTTTGTGTCCCTTTGCAACCTGGAATTAATGACTCTAATTCCTAGAAATGTGTTCACATGGTTGTACCACACATTCTCCTCCTCTCCAGCACTCACTGGACTCAACACTTAAGTAAAATCCATGACGATCATTACAAAGTATGGGTCGTTGGCCCATTGGTTTGGGCGTGAATGTTAAGTTGTAGTGTGGGGAGGAGGTCCCGAGGTCAAAACCGTCGGCCTCCCCATTTTGGTTTGGTTTGTTGTAATATATATAAATATAAACAAATTTTCTCTGCCAGCCTTGGCGGTGGCACTATATAGGATCACAATGATTAGAACCTGGCCAAATTTGGCATGGTTTGCCATATTTGGTAGACCTGCCAATCCTTCATTGTTTTTCAAATTTTGGATACGTGGTGTCATTGTTCTTTTGTCACCTACCACATGGAAGCCCCTGATTGGGCCACCTAGAAGCCTCCCATTCAACCATGCCATCCTCTTCCATGTCATCACCATGTCATCATGCCATGTCATCATATAGCCTGCCATGTGGCACAATCCTATTGGTTCATGGATTAGTCCAAAAGAGACAAAATTGGGTGACACGTGGCAACCTCTTGTTCTTCCATGTCACCATGATGATGTCAGAATGACATGTGTCACCTTATGATCCTGCCATGTGTTTTTTATGGATGATGACATCATCTGTATGGATGCTAACTCATCCCCCACTGACTGGTATAGGTTGACCAAACTTTTCCCATGAATATATTTTAATCCGTAACTCTGTTTGACGAGGTGTTTGCATCGTTATAAAGACTACAACGTGCTCTTCATGATAATATCATTTTCATTGATTTTTGGGAACTTTTAATTTTTCCCTTTCTCTATCTATTGAGGCCATTATGAGCATCCTGAGTTGCCTATGAGAGTTTTAAGTTGTTCTTAGCCTTCTATGGATTCTTTTCGGATCATGCCTACCCATTGAGATATTTTTGTATGACCAAGATATTTCATCAATGAGCAGGTAAGTGAGGGAAGAGTCCCCTCACTTTGTCCTTCTCAATCCACTTTGCCTTTCTTGGATGTGTTCCCTTGAGGACTACTCAAAGATAATCAACATCACCCCTACGTGAATTCTTCGTTCGTTTGTCCAGGATGATATATTCATGTAACTCATCCAAGTACTTAGTATCAAACTCATCAACTGAAGGTATTGAAACTTCCTCATCCTAATTCATGATCATGGGTGACTCAAAAAGTTTCAAGTTCTCTACATTCACAACTGAGTAAATATTCATATAAGGTGGAAGATCCGGACGAAAAGCATTGGTACCAATTTTCTCCAAGATAGTGAAGGGTTCATAATGAATGGGATTGAGTTTCTTGCCTTCACCCTTCAATCTCTCCTTACTGATGTGAAGCGATACCTAGTCTCCAACCTGGAACTGATGATCAACACTATGCTTGTCATGCCAAGATTTATACCGTGCTTGACTTTTCTTCAAATTTTCCCTAAATATTTGGTGCACCTGCTGGATCCTATGGATGAACTTCCAGGCTCTGTCCTCTGCTCTTTATTCATTCACATCGGTATCTCTCCCAGACATCAAGTCGAAAGAAACCTTGGGTAGGTACTCGGAACATGTCTCAAAAGGTGAACTCTGAGTGGAGGAATTCAAGGTTGGGTTGTACGCATGTTGTACATATGGTATATGTTCATCCCATAACTTGGGATGCTTTCTACAGTAGCCTCAAAGAAAAATTACCACTATTATGTTTACCAAATATGTATGTCCATTAGTCTGTGGATGGAAAGCAATGCTCCTCTTCAATTTGGTGTCGATCATTCTTGACAATCTAGTCCAAAAGTCCTCAAGGAATCGAGTATCTCGATCAAAGACAATGGATGTGGGTAAGATAAAGTGAACAAAAACAAATTGAAAGAAGAGATTAGCAATCTTCTCAACAATGATCTTCTTTTTACATGGCATAAATATACACATCTTGTTGAACCTATCCACTACAACATACAAATATTCATCACCCCCTTTGGTCATTGGTAAATACCATACAAAATCCATTGAGGTACTTTCCCATGGATGGGATGGAACAGGAAGTGGTGATTATATCCCCATTTTTCTATTAGTGGTATTACAAGTAGAACACATCACACACCCATTTACATATTTAGTTACAATTTCTTTCATTTGATGAATGAAGTATTGAAAGAATTCATAGGAAAATTTGTCATAGTGTATCTGGATGACATACTAATCTTTAGTAAGACAAAGGGAGAACAATTAAAACATTTGACATCAGTGATGAGAAGGTTGCAACAAGAAAAATTGTTGATAAATCTGAAGAAAATATCTTTTATGAAGACATAACTCATATACTTGGGTTTTGTGATCTCTTCAAATGAATTGAAGATGGATCCAGAAAATGTGAGAGCAATCAAAGAATGGCCATCTCCAAGAAGCATATTTGAGGTAATAAGTTTTCATGGGTTAGCAAGTTTTTATAGAAAGTTTATCATAAATTCCAGTGGTATATGCACACCCTTGTTGGACACCATGAAGAAGAAACACAAGTCTTTTAATTGGATAGACGAAGATGAAAAAAGTTTCAAAGTGTTGAAGGGGAAGATCACAGAACAACCAATTCTGGTCTTACCAGATTTTGGAAAAACATTTCAAGTGAGATGTGATGCAAGTGGAGTAGCTATTGGAGCAGTCTTGAGTCAGGATAATAGGCCATTTTCTTATTTTAGTGAGAATCTAAATGATTCCAAGAAGAATTATAGGAATTGATTCAGGATTTAAAGAAGTGGAGGCACTATCTAATTCCTAAGTCATGAGACTACAATGATCGCCTAGGAGCATAGTCTCAGACAGGGACACAACATTTGTAGGACACTTTTGGAGAACTCTATGGAAGAGGTTGGGGACAAACTTGTCCTTTAGTTCAACATATCACCCTTAGACAGATCAACAGACTGACGTAGTAAACATGAGTCTGGGAAACTTATTAACAGGTTTAGTCATTGAATAAGGCCGTCAATGGGATCAGATTATGGCACAAGAAAAAATTTCATTTAACAATTCAGTGATCAGGAGCACTGGAAAACGTCCATTTGAAATTTTTTATGGTATACAACCAAGAGGGATTACAGAATTGAGAGATCTGAACTAAGATGAATTCAAAAGTGTTGGTGCAGAAGATTTTGCAATAGAAATGCAAAAACTCCATGACAAAGTCTGAGAGAAGCTACATGACATCAGTGCGAAATATAAGAACAGAGTTGATCAGAAGAAGAGAGAAGTTCAATTTGAAGTAGGAGATAAATTTTTATCTCATTTGAGGAAAGATATATTTCCAAGGGGAGCATATAACAAGTTGAAGAGGAAGAATATAGGACCATGCAGGATTCTTAGAAAATTTGCAGCCAATGCTTATGAAATTGGGTTTCCAAACAATGTTGGGATATCACCGATATTCAATGTTCTAGACTTGTATCCTTACAAGAGAGATTATGCAGGAGAATCAGATGATCAAAAAGAATTTCATTGGGAAGAACAATTTCCCACAACAGAAAACCCTCAAATGGAGAAAATCATGGAAGACAGAGTTGGAAAGAAGACCAGGAGGAAGACATATCCTGAATACTTAGTGAAGTGGAAAGATCATCTAGTGGAAGATTCAAGTTGGGTCATTCAACCTGATATTTGAAGCATGGAAAAACAATATAGGAGCTCATGGACATGATTCCATGAATATTTTAGCCAGAGGAGTATGTTGCAAGAGCATCACCTTCAAAGTCAAAGAAGCAAGAATGGAGGCAAAGAAATGACACCTCGGCATGACATAATTTGAAATAAATATTTAACTCAGAAACATAACAAGTTGTTGAGATATTTTGGAAACAACGTTTTTAAATATATCTTCTCTGTAAAGTCTTGTACGACTATAAGGAGTTGCATATAGAGAGTGAAATTCCTTATCAAGTAATAATTGATATTTATTGTAATAGGACAAATTAGGTAACTGCTAGAAACTGATAGGATATGTTTTAGACAGGACAAAGAAGAGATCGAGGAGCCACTCCTTAGATAGTTTTTTTTGTTGTATTGTATTAGAGAGGAGAGCATAGTAGAGTAGTAGAGAAGAGTACAAGAGAGTAGTAGATATGCAAAGAAGAAAGATGCAGTGAAGAACGGTAATATTATGTAATTTATTTCAAGAATGAATAGAATAGATAGAATTGTTCTGATTCCTTAGAAAGTGTTCATTTTGAGGTGGGATTGAATGAATGATGCATTCTATGTGTGGTTTAGTTCATTTTGTTTAAGTATGATTGTTTATGGTTGATCATATGAAATTGTAACGAATTGGATAAGTTTCAATTGTTTCTCTTATGAGAACTCATATGAAAGGAGTGCATATTGTACACAAGGAGTGCATCGATAGAGTCTTGAATTGACTCAAAGAAGTTCAGAACGAACGACGAGAACTTATACCAAGTGCAAGGAGTGCATAGAATCAAGGAGCGACTAATTGTCGAAGAAACAGAACAGAGAAGCGCAAGGAGTGTGGGAAGAGTTTATTTCAAAAAAATCCTTCGATATGAGTTTTTCAAGATCCCAAGAATGCAAGGAGTGCATGGGAGATCAAAATCCTAAAAGGAATCAAGATCAGAAGGGATAGCAAAGAGAAATCTTCAAAGGAGTGAAGTTCTGAAGATTTCACAAATTATCGGTCAAGATCCATCCAGGATGGAACAAGATCATTCCAAGGCATTGGATTTGGGCAAAGTGCACGAGTTTTAAGTCTCTTGGTGTGTACAGGAGAGCGGATTGTCGAAGTCCCAAAGTGGTTAGGGATTGTTCATCGTCAAGAGGGACATGTGGCCCAAGATATACAACTCTGGAGTAGAAGCACTTCGGACTTTCGTAGATGAGGAATAGGTGAAATCACCAAAGGGTCGAAGAAGACCTGGACCATCTGATCCAGAGGGATGCATGGAGAATATCCATTGTTTTTCGGTGAAATCACTCCGGGAGAAAAAACTGCGTAGAAGTTTGAAACTCCCAAAGCCTGAAGAGACGAAGTTTATAGCAGTCGCTATATCTAGGAGGACATGCTTCAACAGATCGTGTACGTTGGGTAGAAGTACTTTGGGAGGAAGAGAGTGTGAAAGTTTGAAAATTTTGAAGCCTGAATACCCGAAGTAAAGAACAATCATTGATTTGAGGGAGTCATGCATCAATAGATTGTGAAGCTCTGAGTGAATGCATTCCAGGAGAAAGTGAAGGAAGGAGTTGAAACTCTTGAAGCTCGAATTTTCGAAGCAAATCATGACCGTTGATTTGAAAGGGACAAGTGTTGATAGATCGTGGAAATCTGGGAGAGCGTGCTCTGGAGAGAAGGAAGGAAAGGAGGTATATCTTAGCCACCGGTCAATAGACACTACCCTATATCACAATATCAATGACCACACTTAATTGTGGGGAAAAAAAGTGCTTGAGATTAAAAAATCTAAGATCAGGCTGCAATCGAAACCACAGTTTTTCCAAAGGGACACAAGGCAATTGGTAGTGAATTGTGGGGAGAAAATAGGTGTGGTATCAAACCACTTTTGGCCACCCCACAATCACGTTTTTATGTGATATCACAACCCAAGGTCACATCTAGGAAGGGGCTAATGGAAAAGTACCTAGTGCCTGAAACTTGACAGTTCAACAATGTGAAGGGAGAGGTTGCGGGTGTCATAGAACCTGCACCAAAAGGTTGAAAGTGTCTGTGTTATTTACAAATTGAGACCATCAAGGTTTCAGAGAGTCGATTTGTCTTATAGAATCGAAGATCCTTGATGGAGAGGTTGCGTATCCTAAGGGAGAGTTAAGGGGTTGCATCAAGAAGGATCACATCCTTGGAAAGCGTCGGATGTCCCAACATCTTTATCTCTTACAACCATGAGTACATATCTCTTACTAGTGTTTATGAGTCTTTTCATTTGTCCTGCACTAACATGTTTTTTGTTTACCCTCATGCTGTGAGCTCTAGCAATATATTCCACTCCTCCCTTAGTAAGTTGGTATTTGTTCTCATGACGAAAGAAGATTGTTTTTCTATCATAAAGATAAGGACTTCCCAACACTATGCCACATATATCAAGTGGTACAACATCCAAATCCACTTTATGAATAAACTTTGAAGAAATAGAAAATATGACCCTACATTTTTTGGTGGCATTAAGTTTTTCTTTATCACATACCCAACTAAAAGGATAAAGCTTTGGATCTGGTTTCATTTCAAGACCCATCTTCTTGACAAGTGCTTCAGATATTAAGTTTACTTGGGAACCCAGATCAAATAATGTATCTATCTTAGTGTGTTAAGATACAAATCTTATGTGAAATAATTCATTCCTCTTTCGTTCATCATCATGAGATTCATTATTGGAACTTGAACTAGCATGAAGGGAACATTTAACATGTACTCCAACCATTGTTATATTTCCTTCATCTCCTGAATCGGAACCAAGATCTTGTTGCATTGTAGAAATGGTTTTTGTCTTCCCCTTTCCACCGAACTATTTCGGTCTCTTCTCTGGATGCAGTTTCCAATAGTGTTCATCATCATGACTTCTTTTCTTGCAATGAGTGCAAGATGTATTTCCTCCTTCTCTCGTCACTATGGAGGTATTCTTTTCCTTCCTTTTAAACTTCTTGAAATATTTATGTGTGAGATTGGAAGGTCTCTTCATGGGATATTCTTGAACATTATTTCCCATGTTCTCAAGTTGAGTGGATTGCACACAAACTTTGTCAAGACTAGTGGGGTTAAACAAGATCAAAGTATGATGAATATAACTATGAAGTGAGGCAATATAATTCATTAAAATTTAACAAGAATCCAATGGAATGTTTAATGAAAGAGAATTCTTCCTAGATTCTTATGTGAAACTTGGTACAATTCGACCTTTAGTTTGCCTCAAAGTTTGTCATTCCATCATTGCTTTATGTAAATACCCTAATGGGTAAAATTGCCTCCTTATCATAGATTTAAATTCTGACCATGAGGAAATAAGATTACCACACTTACTTATGTCCTAAATCTTTCTCTCCCACCATACGAGAGTCGTTCCTTCCAACCAAAGAGAATCTAACTGCACTTTAACTTCCTCTTCATCAATATGTTGAACACATAAATATACGTCAACCTATCAGATCCAATTATCTATCTTCTCAGGATTTGCATATCCATTAAGCATAGGTAAAATTATTTTTCATCAATCTTTAATACCGGTTTCTTGAAAGAGGCTTTATGGATAGAATGATAAGAATGATGGGAATGTTTAGAGGAAGAAGAACTAGAACTTGAAGGTGAATATGGAGGCTCAAGAGGATCTCCTCCAACCCCTTCATTTACTAAAGCATCATCATCATCAAAATGTATTTCCTTTTTCTTACCTTTCTTCTTCATCCTCTTCTTGCAATCTCCATACATTCGCTCGACCATTTCTGACATGCGATAAAATATCATATGAAAGTTTTTCTCCTATTCATCACGCTTGTCTTCTTCTTCCATTTTATTCCTTCGGGATGAAAGACCAACTTAGGGATTGAAAGTATTAAGATTCCCTTCACCTTGCTTATGCTTGGCCCTAGGAAGCATTCACACTCAAAAACTCAAGTCAAAGATCACTTCTTTGATACCAACATGATCCAGGATATTTTCATTGATTGACTTATAAAGAAATGCATTAAATGAACATAAATTAAAGTGCACCATTAAAGAAGGAAAAATTCAATAACGAAGAGACATAAACATCAAATATGAACACAAAAACTTGATAACAGATTTCGTCCTTGGTGGACTACATCTCTGGGTCCTTCTCTCAAATGGGTAGGCTTTTCATTAACTCAGCAGAAGAATTTGGAAAATTACATAAATATAAATCATTCTGAAATCAAGATGTAGAAATAATCCTCAGATCAGAAAACAAGCAACACGACTGAGTTCATGGAATCAAATTACCAAAAAATAATTGTCTCCATGCCGCAATCTGACTCTGTCACTCCTAGGCCCAAGAAGAAATTTGTCTCAGTTTTCGTGCCCCTTGCAACCTGAAATTAATGATTGTACTACCTAGAAATATGTTCCCACGGTCGTACCACACACGCGCCTCCTCTCCAGGGCTCAGCTGATTCAACACTTAAGTAAAATCCACAACGATCATTACAAAGCATGGGTTTTTGGCCCATTGGTTTGGGAATGAATGTTAAGGCATAGTGTGGGGAGGAGGTCTCGGGGTCAAACCCACAGGCCTACCCCTTTTGGTTTGGTTTGTTGTGTTATATATAAATATAAACAATGTTTCTCTGTCAACTTTGGTAGTGGCACTATCCAGGATTCCAACTATTAGAATGTGGTCAGATTTGGTGTGGTCTGCTAGATTTGGTAGACCCACAACCCTTAATTTTTTTTTTAAATTTGGATATAATCTGTCATTGTGCTTTTTCCACCTGGCATGTGGCATCCCCTAATTAGGCCATCTGGCATCCTCCCATTTGGCCATGCCATCCTCTAGCATGTCAATACCACGTGATAATGCCACATCACCTTATGGACCATACAAACTACCACGTGACACAATCCTACTGGTCCATAGATCAATTTGAAAGTGCCAAAAATGGGTGACATGTGGAAGCCTCTAGTGCTGCCAGTTCACCATGATGATGTCATGATGATTTAATCATGAGACATGTCAGCTTATGCTCCTTCCACGTGTGTTGTATGGATGCTGACATCAGCAATACGGATCTTGACTCATCCCCTAGTGACTAGGCTAGGTTGACAAAACTTTGACCGTCAATATCTTTCAATCTGTAACATTGTTTGATGATTTGTTTGTGTCGTTAGAAATATTGCAATGTGTTATTCACAATAATATCATTTCACTGAGTTTTTGGAACTTTAAATTTTTTCCCTTTCTCTGTCTACTGAGGCCATTCTTAGTGTCCTGTGTTTTATCTATGAGTTCTGACTTGTTCTTAGCCTTCTCTGGATCCTTTTTGAATCAATGGATATTTCCTAAATAGTAGCACTGGAGACCTGGAGAGAAATGGGACATCCTGAGGAACTACATGGAAAAGAAAGGGATTCATTTCTTTGGGTTATGTAGGATGAAGGGGAAAGAGCTGGAAATTAGGATTATTGTGTGGTTGGGAAAACCTTAGAGCTAGTTAACCAATTTTTGTGTTTTTTAGATTTGTCTTAGGACTCATCCTTGTGGATTCATATCCCTGCCTTGGGGGTGACCTATTGTTGAGAGTAAACAAATAGCATTGTCTGTGGTTGGGAGGAATGTCCTTGGTATACATCCAGTTGGCGAATGTTTACCTGAAAAGATAAGTTCTCTCTATGTTTTATGTATCATGTATATTCGATTGTGTATTTAATTATCTATGAGATATATTCTTGTGCACATGCTTGATGATTATTTGTTGTGCATAACATGTTTTTCATTTATTTTAGGATGTATCATGGATCTTGATTAATGCATGAGACTCTTTCATGCTTATTTTTGAATTAATTATTATCATAATTCGAAATCGATTTTTGAAGTTTGTTTTTAAGTAGCATTACACAACCTGTGGGTCATTGGGTATGTTGCACACATACATTAGAAAACCAATTCATTGTTATCATCATTACTTGAGTGTTGCAATGTACTCCAATTAGCTTGACATCCACCCCGTGGTACCTTTTTCCATTATATGAAGCTATTCATGGACTTTGTCCAATGTTAGGGTCCACTTCAATTTAGGGAATTCCTCTGTTTGAATTATGAGTTATTCATACCATTTACAATGAATATCATGTGTCCACTATGTCCCCCTTTATCCTTATACTTGCTTCTTTGATTATTTAATCCTTCTAGAATGGATATGCATACAATGCACTATATTATGTATCTATTATAACTCTTTAGAGTGGACAAGCCTTCATTATTTCACCCATTTAATTTCATTCATTTTTACCATGCTTCCACCGAGCACTCTAATCACAAAAATGGATTTACTATGCTAATCTCTTTAACATAAATGGAAAGCTTCATGGAACCATTCCCAAACATTCATGGTTGAACCTTTATTCATATATTAACACTCTTCACTCATTTCCTTTGATCATCATGTTAATATTCCTTGAAATAAATCTTTGTACTTGATAATCTCTGCTCATCCATATCCCGAGATCTATACATTTTTAATTGTTTTTATATGCTATGATTTGCACCTCTATGTGCACCTCCACACCACTATATAGGAAGTATCATGAACTGTAGAGAATATTTCTCACTCAACATCCACATTTGGAAAACACTTACATGATATGGAATTCTTTTTCCAAAATAGATTCCATTGGGAGTCCTCCACATTTCTCACCAAGTCTAGATGTCTTATTCTTACAACTCCCTAAAGAAATAAAGTGCACATTTTGAAGAACTACCCCTTCCTCTTTTCACATGTCTAAACAATTCCTTTGCATATTTGACATATGTAGTCTTGATTATGAACCTATATGTACCCGTACTTCTACAAATGAGAATGAAACAAATTCTGTTAGAGAGTAATAATTTTAAAATTCTGAAAATTATATATGTTTTTTTTCTCTTTAAGCTCAATAGTAATCTTCCTTCAGATTACTAGAGACTTGTGTTTCTCAAATCACAATTCTAACTCCATAGTTGGATTCTTATTAGTCCCTTCCCTTCGGCAGCAGGGACTATGAGTAATCAATTTTCCTTATATCTATTAATACCTGCATGGAAATAGAGAATTTACACCAAAGTTTTAATAATTTCATAGAATTTGCAATTCACATTTATGTTTTTTCCATAAGTTTTAAGTTTGAGGCCTTATTTGGCCTCCTATTTAGGAAAATGGATTCAAACTTGGAAAATGGGAGACTGGAAACTTAATAAACTGGATATTCAGGAAGCAAGGTGAATTAATGCTAACTTTCAAGCTAGCATTAATTCCCAACATTAAATGTTTGACGTTTTCCCATGCATAACTTAACTCGTTTCTATGTATCTGTTGAGGCTGCAAAGTTCCCTCCACTTGCACCTAGTCCCTTGCATGTCTTACACCTGAATAGAGCTAGTTAGCCCAGGGATTCTCCTTAAACTATTAAATAGATACATTATCATGGAAGCATTCCCAGTTCCCTCTCTTCACTAGATCAATTATGCCCCTACTATGTGTAAAAGAGAACCACAATTCACACAAGGTGGTGTGAACCTTTCATTAACCTTCTGAACCAAATTTTTTTTTCCTGTGTTGTGCTCTGGCTGCAGTTACTTAGCTACGTCTTCCCTGGCCATGTTTTTGTGCTATTCTCCAACTGAGGTTATGTAGCTACATCTGCCTTGGCCATGTTCCCTTTGTGTTTGGAATTTCACCCACAACAAGTCGACGCTTCCCTCAACAATCTGATCTTGCACTTGATTCCATCTAACATGAGAAGTAATTTAAAAGCACAATCTTTATGTTAGCACAATGAAAATTTTGGGTTAAGAACAAAATGAAAATTTTCAAAAAATGGCTGGATGTGTTTTTAATTTCAAGTTGTTTGTATCTTGTATTTGTTTGTTTTCTTACTGTTGGAGATCTATTTACATTGATGGCAACTCCACTTCTAATAGATGGAGTGCTGACCCTAGCACTTGAACGTGGAGGAGGAGGAAAAACATCGTTGACATTTTCCCCCTTACTTTGAGTGGCTTCCAACCTTTAATAATTGAGACATAATTTCCATCTAAGCATGCTATTGTTTGAGAAATGACAAACTCAAGACATAATTTTCATCTAAGCATGCTATTGTTTGTAGTTTTTACAAAAATGTTAGAATAGAAAAAATGATATGTTTCTTGGAGTGCAGTTGCACAACCATTGAATCGCCTCCCACGTAATTACACAAAAAATCACCGTAGTAGAAACCCCGACTTCCTTCCTCCTCCATCTCGAGTGAGCGAGTGACTTTCCAACTTTGGATAAGAACAAAAAAATATATTATATCAAAATACCCTTTATCCTTTGGATCCCAACTCCACAGAATAATTTTCTTTTCTTCAAACCACAATTATGCAGAGCCTCAAAATGACCAAACCCTTGATCCATCTACAACCTAAAGTGCCAAGATTACTTCATAGCCGCACTACACTGAAACCCTAACATTGATACCCATCCATAGAGACATAGGAAGTGGAAGTAAAGGTTCAATTCAGATTCTCGTGAGTGTGATCGGGATGTTCCTGATGCAATTCCCGATGCTCGTAATAGAGAGGAAAATTCATATGTTCAAGGTGAAGATTCTAATGTTCGATATGCTCAATATCGGGGTCCAAATTATTACCTTTAGTTACAAGAGCTAGAAGCAGCAGGTCCTCACTTGCCTCTAGAGAGATTCAAAGGTTCTCCACATATAGGGTTGGTAACAAGGAGATTCGAGTGAACCTATATAAATCCTTTCAAGTCGAATGCATTCGATCCCAAAGGGTTATTTGATAAGCCAATAAAAACATTTTTTTTCAGTGCTCCCTCCCTAATAGATAGTCTTTCCCAGGTTGAGTATGATCATTGACCGAATTTTTTAATTTTTTGGATTCAAAAAGTAGTTAGAGGAAATTCCTGATTCAATAGAGTAGTAGGGCCATCAAATTTCCTCTCTAGATCCCTACCTTGGGAATGGGGGATTGAATTGAGCGGCTTCCAACTGTTGATAATTCAGACATAATTTGTGTCTAAGCATGCTACTGTTTGATAAATGACAAACTCAAGACATAATTTTCATCTAATCATGCTACTTTTTGTAATTTTTACAAAAATGTTAGAATATAAAAAAGGCTACATTGCTTGGAGTGCAATTGTACAACCATTGAATCGCCTCCTATGTAATTACACCAAAAATCAACGCAGTAGAAAACTTGGCTTCCTTCCTCCTCCAGCTCAAGCGAGCAAACAATTTTCCAACTCTAGATAACAAAAAAACAATATATGATAACAAAATACCCTTTCGCCTTTAGATCCCAACTCCACCAAATAATTTTCTTTTCTTCAAACCACAATTATGTAGAGCCTCGAGATGACCAAACCCCTGAGCCACCTAAAACTTGAAGTGGCAAGATTACTTCACAACCGTACTATACCAAAAATCTAAGTACAGTTAACAAATATTCAACGAGTTTCCCATCAATGACAGTTTAAATGTGATAGTATACGAGAACGTTCCATAAATTTCATGAGATTGGCTCCTAGGAAAACAAACACATGGAAGTTTTCACCCTTTATAAGAAGCTTTGAATCCAATTACTTACCAGCAACATAATAATCATGAGTATATTATCCTGAGTCATGTGTGGGATATCTAGTCTTGTGCCTCTTCACTTTATGGTGTCTAAAGTTCAAGGTTGCACTATCACCATATGCAATAACTAGGTGATCAACATCCTGTCTAGGCTTAAGCAAGCATATTATCTTTAGACACGTCCTGTCCAGGATTAAGAAAGAATCTTGTCTTTATGGTGTCTAAAATTCAAGGTTTCACTGTCACCGTATGCAATAACCAGGTGATTGACATCATGTCCAGGCTTAAGAAATAACTAGGCGACCCTGCTTAAGCAATAACTAGGCAAACCTGTCCAAGCTTACATGCATCGCAGCTGGGTGAATGCAATGGAGTTTGGTTTATCCCTGGTGGGAATCAAACCTAGGTGACTATGATGGATGAATTCCAAGTGGAGCAGATGCATGGGAAGCGAGCAGACACACCAAGTGGAAGTTGATACAGTGCTCAAAATCCCATACGTGTTACCTATTAGGGTTAGGTCACCACGTTGAGGTCTGAATTCTGCCAGACTATAATACATATATCATATAATTGTAAGACTACAACACCTATATTGTATAATTGAGATGCTCCAAACTTTGATGATACTTTTTGCAAATTTTTTATGGAAGTAGCAGGCCACTTGCACTCCTCATCATGCTCAAAATAATTTGACACCCAATTGATATTAACATCTTCCATGTGGATTCAAGTGCTTAAAGGTGCTACTTTAAATACATGATAGCTTATATAAATTTACAGATATTCCTTATGTGCATTATGATATACATTAGAGCTCATTAATATCCATTTGGTGATGTTCTTAACGATGACATTCATGTCATTTTATCAATGATGCTAAAGTTAAACAAGAAGAGGATTCTTATCATAATCAAAGTAAGGTCATATCTTCTTAACACAGGTGGATCCTCCACCTCCTCCAACTTCGATGTCACATTTAGAACACATGAAATTTGCATAACACATTTAAAAGATGAAATTTACATGGAAATTAAAGACACATAAATGGAATGAAACCACCTCCAACATATAAATCGTTTAAGTTTTAATTTTGTATAGGAGAACAATTATTTCACAAATAACAAGATTCGAAGAATCTTGAATACCAAGAGCGAATTGATCAACATGTTGGGTAAAGACATAGGAATCAAGGTGATCTCCTTCTTGACAAGAACTTGACAACCTTGGCAGGGACTTGTTGCCTTTGCA
>ML780949.1:827128-862247 GCA_009831015.1 Picea engelmannii | reverse complement strand
ATTATTTCACAAATAACAAGATTCGAAGAATCTTGAATACCAAGAGCGAATTGATCAACATGTTGGGTAAAGACATAGGAATCAAGGTGATCTCCTTCTTGACAAGAACTTGACAACCTTGGCAGGGACTTGTTGCCTTTGCAACCCCTCTTGCAAGGATGATTTTAAGGAAGGAAGTTTATTTTAAAATGTAGAAACCTCGGCGAATCTTACTAATCCTTCATATGCCAACTATAACTATTTGGAGATATTTTTGTAAAAATATTCAAGTTTCTAAGGATTTTATATTTTTTGGATAAAATTTTGGATATTTTTAAGGTAAAATAATTTTATCCTATAGAATTTGGGAAAATCATTTTTAGAATAGCGAATCTTGTTTTGGGAAAACCCCTGGAAAATTAGCTCATCAACGAAATTTAGCCCCTAAAATCATCCTTGCCCTCTTGTTTCTAATATATTTCCAGTGACTATTATATTACTCAATTTTGATCTTTGATAAAAAAGTTATAGTCATCTTAATATTTCCAATTCATCCATTTTTTGCACCTTTCACCTTGGTGGATTTAATCTCATACACAAACTTTTTCCATTTGAAGAGGTAAATATGGAAAGATCCAAGGAAACAATTTTATGAGAGATTGGTAACATTGATGGTAGTGATTTAATAGAAACTCTCACATATTTATTCTGATGCTCCAATCAAAATTTGTAACAATTTGGAAATGACAACATTGTCCTTTTTCACCCCCTTTTTCTAGACTTGGAATTTTTATCCAAATTGACTATCTACCAAATAGAAAATTCCTAGAAAATATTCACTAAAGAAAAACTATTTTTCATAATGAATAGATGAAAAGTTCAGTATATAAAATTTTCCACATTTTCCAGATGGGGGCCCTTTTCCCTCTCTAAAAATATAAAAAATCCCAAAAAAGTGTCCCGAAATAGTGGTGTTTTCCATGTTTTGGCATCTCCGCTCCAACCTCCTTAGAATCTAGCCAATCCATTCACTAGGTATTTCCATTTCTACTTTTTATGGAATCCTATAAAAATATCAACACTGAAAGTTCCCTTTCCATTGAGCACGACCCTACTATTCAAACATATCCAATTTTCAATTTCTGGCAATTCAATGCATAATTGGTTGGTGGCCCTCTCTCTCACTTCTATATCCCCTAAGACTGCAGAAAAGACTAAAAAAATTCATCTAGTTCTGAGTAATATTGTTCTTGATATGATCCAAATAAAAAAATTTCTCTAAACAAAAGTATTTTTATAAACCATAAAGTTTTTTTTCTTAAACTAGAGGGAAATCTTGCCTATGTGGCACCCTTGTTGATGTGGCTACCGATGTGGCATCCTAGGTCCACATGGAACCCTGAGGTGATGCCATATAATCCTCCTAGACACCCTATCCCTACGTTGTTGTCCTCTAACTCCTTCCTCCTCTCTTTCTTCTTCCCTTCTCTTTCCTCATTCCTCCATCACCTTTTCTCTCTCCTCCATTTTATTTTCTTTATCTTCTTTTATTTATGATGTTACAAGTCCCACCCATACCTAAATATCCACATGGAATTGGTATAGCCACATATGTGACTAGGGTCCCACTTCTCTTATAGGAATTGAATTGACACCCATCCCTTGACTATGGGGATGTGTAGATCCCATCTCACACTGCTTTTTCCCAAGGCCTGCGACTTTCTCATTCGCTAGATCAGATGGTGCAGATTGAATATAGATCAAGAACTCACATTGATATAATAGGTCAAGATGCAAGGGAGTGATTGGAGTAAAATCCTTGGATACCACCAAACCACCTTGTGTATATGAGTCACTCCCTCATTCAAATTGGAGCTTTTGGAGACTTTTCGAAACTACTTTTAAAACTTATGATATCACGTATGGTTTTTGAGCTCAGCACCTCATTTGTCGTGGAACCTATGTCAACTATTAGGCCCTCCTATGTTCACTACACACCCCCTACCTCACCACTATGGATTTCCATATTCATAGTCCACATCACCTGACATATGGCCTCCATGTCACCATGTATAGAAAAATCCCCAAGTTTTCCAAAATTCAAAAATTTTCCAAATTTTCAAAAACATCCAATTTTGACATTTTGATCATGGCTACCGCAAAAATTTGTAATTATGTTTCCCATGGCCCATTTTAGTTCTCCAAGTGACCAATTTCTTCTGTACTCAACCCTTTGATATCTCCTAGCATGATTTACTCCAAAATTCACTTAGAAATTGAGGATTTTTACCCAACCTAAATATTTCTACCTCATCGACATTGATTGTACCAATATTGACCTCCTAGTCAGATTTCTCCCTAAAGTCACCCAATTAACGTCAAGTAATCATCCCATCGACGATGTTGGGAATGAATTCGACCTGAATTCGCTCATTTTTTTTCCTTTTTTACCCAATTTCACTATGACTACTAAAAAATTAGTAAATTCATCCAATTTCAATCTTGAATTTACTCAATCAAAGGTTAAAATTGGGTAATTTAATCCTTGAGATCAATTTCCCCCAAAATACATTAAATTCCTACAATTTTCCATGGCAAACTTTCATCAAATAATTTGTAGGCTTCTACCAATTTTTTTTCCCTCTGCAATTTTTTTCTTCAACGTATTCGGTTCAACCCACACAACTAGAGTCTTATAGAAGGACTTGATATCACATTGTAACACATCCCAGATTCACTTAAGGGAATATGTCATGAAAAAACAAACTCTGTCACATACAAAAATTTTCAAAAATTTTCTTTGCTCATTAACTCTCTAATTCCATTAATTAATTAAATTCACCCTTTCTGAAGGATCACATAACTAATATTAATCTTTGATACCCTTTAATAGACCAACTAGACCCATGTCTAGGCTTCTAATACCGAACAATATTAATATGCCATGCATATGCAACAATTATGTAGTTCTAACAACACACAATTCCATGCATAATTATAGACATTTAAATCATAATCCAATTAAACATAAATAAATACACATTGCTCAACATAAAAAACATAACAAAACAATTGTATTTTTAGAAAATCACCAACTAGTTGCATACCTAAGACATTCCTCCCAACCATAGGCATTGTTGTTCTAGCACTCTCAAAAGTAGGTCACCAATGAGTTGGATCTATGACTCAACCAAAGGAAAGGTTATCTAAGACAACTAGGTCTAATTGTAAGCACCAATAATGGCTAGGCCAAGGTACCAAATCCAACAACAATTCCAACCTACAACCTCTCATTCCCTATCATCCTGCACCACCTAAGGAAATGTACATCCTTCTATGCATTGAAGTCCCTTCGACTATCCCACTTTCCTTCCACAGATCCAACACAAGCCAAATAGGAATTCTCAAAGTATTATGGTCCCATGAACTCCAACTGCACTAAGGAGTCTCTAGGCACCCTCTAGGCCTCACACCCAGGGAGACCTATTCCCAACAATTCTTCCTCTAGGTCCCCAACTAGCTTCCTCAAGACAACCCAATGATAATTGTACACCCAAATCCACCTAGGATTGATAGGGTTCACAAGCTAATAGGGTTATCGTGGCTTCTCAGCTCACAACCCCACAAGAAATGGTAAGAATGACAAAGAATGATCACAATGAATGAGAATGGATGAATTTTCCACTAAGACCCAAGTTTAAATATGCATGTTCCCTTTTTGACAAGTGGCACTCTAAGAACTACTCACCCACCACTTGGAAACTTGTTCTTCTAGTTGAGAACTTTGGATAAAATCATAACTTAATACTTAAGACATAGGAATATATTATTGTATTCCTTGACTTAAACCCCCTTGACTTAGCTCCTTTTTTTAAGTCTTAATCCCCTTTCCTTCTCGTGGAGTCCTAGCCCCCCATTCTCTCTTGTCTAACTTGGTTTGTTGTAGTGATGTAATCTTATTAATATATCCAAGTGTGTTTACAATTTACAATGCAACGCTCACCAATCTGCAACGCTCACCAATCTTCCAGCATACTATATACTCTCCTACCTAATATCACACAAGCACTCTGGTCCAAAACATCTTGAGGTTCAATGTGTTTTAGTATAATATTATAGCATTTAGCTTTCGTGTCTCGTGTCGTTGGAGGGATTTTCGTGACACACTCTCCTCTTCGTTTCCAAATATTGTTAAGACACTAAAGAAAAAAACCACATGAAGTTTATGGAACCTGCCCCATGGCCGACCTTCGTTAAGAAAAGGAAAATTACCTTAATGTAAAGGTAGATTGACTTATATGTGTTAAAAATTAATAATGGAGTGAAGAAAGTATTCGATGATGAAGGAACGTTATTGGGGTGATATGAAAGGAAACTCCTGATATCCTCACGTTTTCATCTTAAGTAAAGCCTCAGTTGGCATCTCAAGGTCTTTGTACTCTAGACGTAGTTTCCAAAATCGTTTTTCAAGTTTTTAAATGAAAATAATTTTTCATTAATATTATTGTTGTTGCGAATTTTTAATGTAAATGATACGAGTTTTAATATAGCTTTGTCCAATCGTTTAGTAGCTATGAAACATTCAGTACTATACTCTTTATGCCTTAAGGGTTACACCACTTTAATAGAAACTCTCTTCATTCCAGTTCGCATTGTTGGGATGGTTTTTGATGTGATTGGATTATTCTCTTTATATATATATATATATATTTAAACTTGAATATATTTAGGATATCATCTTGTCACATAATTTTGATTTTTATAAACTTCTTTAAAAAAAAAATGAAAAAAGATAATAAATTTTTTATCAATATTTATATGAAAATAAATATAGTAAATATTAATTTGGTAATTTTTTTATTAGTGTATTTCAATTATAAAAATATGTTTAATAATAATAGGTTTCAAGTGATTAATTTTAATTATGTTCTAAGTTTGGTATTGCAAGTTTTACGAATTTCATTTTGATTCTTGCATTCATTGGATTAATTCGAAGTCAAAAAAGCATGTATAATGATGATATAACAATTAGTTCATCATCATTTACAACTTTCATAATTTTTTCTTCATTTGATGACCTTCTATACCATTATTGTTAGTATCTACACAACACTCAACATATCCAAAAATGGGTGCTTGAAATCTATTAACAATTACTGTTAAGAATGAAATTATTAGTAAAATGCCATTGGAATTTTTTATGTTAATCACTTTTTGATCCATTTGATTCCCTAATATTCACATTTTCAGAAAAAAATTATGCTCCTTTCAACTTCCATTTAATTCCCTAATATTCACATTTCCATAAAACTTGTATGCTCCTTTCAACTGAAATTGCAAAAGTTCTTATTGATTTCTTCTATATTTTTCTCTTCATAACACACACTAACCAATACACATAGTTTAATCCTAAAAATAATCAAATATGTTACTTTTCTATTAAAACTTCAAATAATTTACCATATTATCTTCTTGGGTGTGCTTCCCTTTACTTCCTTGTTGTAATTGTTTTTTTAATCTTGGATCTTCTATCAATAAAAATATTAAAAATGATATAATATTACATATTAATGCATCTAATTATGTTTGGGGCGCCATATAACCAATGTAAAACTACACAAAAAAAACTCATACACTAATAATTTTGTATAATTTGGTAGGTTTTCAGACAAGATAGTACATTCTAAATAAATAAATGCACAATACCATGCATTCTACATAAATAAATGCACAATTGTGTATTTCCTGTATAATTAACACCACAAATCCTAAAAATGACCGTTTAAATAAACTAATATGTTCAAGTCATTTAAATAAATTAATATGTTCATATATGATATAACATATAGATATGTTATAATGTGTTATAATATGATATATCATATATATGTTGAGTGGTATGTTTTATACTTAAAAAATATTAGTGCATATTTACTATCTAATGCACATTTGAATGATCAACACTTTGAATCAAATTATTAATAAGTAATAATTAAATGACATTAAAATAATTAAATGACATTAAAATAACAATAGGTAATAATAACTAATGTAAAAGCTATAACAATAAATAATAATAAAAACTAGTAGTAATAATAAATAAACTAATTTATTATAAAGGAAGAAAATCTAATAATGTAATAATAAAAACTAGTAGTAATAATAAAGAAACTAATTTATTATAAAGCAATAAAATGTAAAAGGTAGAGAAATTAATAAATGGAATTAAGGGAAAATCTCAATCAATAAAATGTTAAAAAGTTGTATTATGACAAGTAAAATTCAGGTATGGAGATTTTTGGGTGGATGGATAAGAAGAATGCTATTTAATAAATGTGGAAAATGAGTTTTTTTTGGTGGATGGATATAAAGAATGCTATTTAATAAATGTGGAAAAGGGAGTGAGACATCTATTGCTTGAGTAATATTGATATGAAAGGATTATAAACTAACATAAGTGGTTGATTGAGAGCTTTGTGGATTCTCGGTCATAATGACTAAGAGGTTGGTAGGAGGAGAGTCATCTCCCACACATGGTTGTGGTTCTAATTTTGGTCTGGATAGAGATAATAATGAGAGTTCATCGACCCTACATCAACCTAGTAAGTTAGTTGCACCTTCTAGACATGTCTTTATAACTCATTCGTCATGTTGATTATGCAACAAAAATGAAAATAGTATTTACTTTTCATTGGTTAAAGGTATATACAATCTATGATTAAATTATGCATGTTGATTTTACTATTTTAAGCCTTACATGTGGTATTAGAACCAAGTTCCAAAACTAGAGATCTAGAATTTCCCAAAGAAAATATTCAGTCACTCTAACTAAAACTAAAGAATGCCATTTTTTTAATTAAATGTATTTTAAACCTAGATTTAATAATTACATGTCATACTATATGCATCCATACTTGGATTGATATGAAAGAAGATTGAAATAAAATATGCTCACATTTGTATGATACTTGAGTACCCCTAACATTATGATGCATATGCAACTATAATCTACTAAACAATTCAGGGTAGTGAGAGACCCAATTTATGCAGAGTCATAGTTACATGAGGAAGGAAACTATTTGGTACTTTTGTTTAGTTTCCCTTCACATTGGTACCAGGTTTCATAACTTTCATAGACCCTCCATGTCTGGTTGAGTGGTTGCTAGAAAAAAAATATAGTCTCTTGCCATCTGCAAGATGCTAATTGAACCCTCAAAAGAACATATAATAGATTTGCACCTTCGATATGTTGATTGAGGATTGCAAACAAAGTTTTAATGAAAGAGGAGACGCTATCGAGAGAGATGCGAGAGAGATACAAGAAGGGAAAATCTATATGGCGTTTTTTATCTTAATCTTCATCATAAAGTTGCAACAACAAGAATAAATAAAGTGTGTTGTTAGAGGTTCAATTCATAGGAAGTGATCATGATTAGGAAGAAGATGGGTATGAGATAATGGAACTTGAATTATCCCTTTCCCATATTGTTGCTCCATTTTTTATCTGATGAGGATGATGAGCCCGCACATGTTAGATGGAGGAAGGGATCCTCATTCTTGCCTCACAACCTCAACCTACCCCATAAGGTTTGCGAGAGAAACATTATTTGTGCAGGGCTTGGTTCAATTTCTTGGAATTCCCACTCAATATTGTGAATAAATCTCTTGAGGGGACATCACCATGAGGTTTCTTTGATGATAAATGATTTGTTTATTCATAAATTAACTTCTATCCAACATATACATTGAAATACAAATCTCAAAATTTATCCTCTGTCTCCCCCTTTTTATTGTTTCATTTTAAATTAATGCACTAATATTTCCAAAATCATTAAGGATTGACTTTCTTCTCCATTTATGAGTTAAATATTTTAAAAAAAAAACATCTAAAGAACTGTTGATCAACCATGTTACCCTGATATTGTAATAGAGTTAATTTTTTATTTTCATCAGTTGATGGGATTTTTAGTGTGACATATTGAGATGTTCATGGACCTGAGATATACATTTTCTATTTTTGAAGATGGTTCAGTTTGAGTATGTATATTGTTAAAGTATCATGGTGTTTCATGGGATGTTACACACTGGGTCAATGGTTTATGTGATGGATTGCATTGATACCTAGTTCTCTCTTCATTGTTTCACTTGATGCTCATATGGATAGTGTTGGCATGGTCATTGGTGGTATTATATTGATAGATGGACCATCTATTTGTATTCCTCATATTTCATGCCTTTTCTTGATGGATTGGCTTATTTGATGATTATGTAGGCACCTTGCCTCACATGAGTTATCTCAGGATTATGGTACTTGCATATTTGTGTGGAGGCTTAGTCATTACATTTTGTATTGTATTATGGGATATGGTGCTTGTGGAGGAGCACCCTAAAACTTGAGGTGTCTATTATACTCTTATTATGATATTTTATGTGATGGAGAGTGACTCACATAGATTTATCACCCTCTTTCCATCTATATCTCATGCATACTACTTGATATTTTGATGGAGAGAGACAGGGTTTTGAGGTTAGCTCTACATAATTTAGGCACTTGAACATGATCTATGGAGATAAATTCACTTCTCCAATTATTGGCTTCATAACACATACTGATTGTAGATCTTGGGGAGCTATTTTACTAGGGAATTGTAGCCCATGCCTTGGGAATTGTGGTTAAAATTATAAGTTGTGAAAGGTTCTTTGGAGATTGTGATATTTATTAGGGAATCCTAGGGAATTTGTGGCTTGTGAATTGGGTGTTGTGTGAGAGTTGTCTCAATTTTCTTGCATGAAAATATCTCTTTATTTAGTGTATATGCCTTACTTTTGATGGATAAAACCATCTTGGCACATGATTTGGGTGATTTCATCCTATGGATGAGGTATGATGCAATTGTACTTCTCGGTGAGAGATCCCTAGAGTTTGATGTGTCTATATTTGCTGGAGAAATTTCTATTTTTGACACACTAGTTCAGTGGGAGTTAACTGACTACTTATGTTTTAGACTTTCAATTTTTACCATCACTATTATGCTATTATGCATGCATGCATTATGCTATTATGGAATGTTATTTCCTTTATATGAGTGTATTCCACCTATTCATTGTATCATATTGATCATCATCTATGTAGCAATTATAAACTCATTGTAGTGTGAATATATTTTCTCATTCTTCCATATTGAATCTCTTATCCTTTCTTGATAAGATTTGTTTGTACTTTATTTATCTAGATCTCTTGTGCATGTTTCAATGAAACATTGACATGGTATTAGAGCTACGCTGCTTGGAGCAAGCCAAAGAATAAGGAAATCAGAGTTTCAGTGAGCAAATACATGAAAAAAACACAGCCACACCCTCTCCTTATTAAAAGGAGCGATAGTCACTCCCCATACACTGGAAAAGGGCAACCACTAAAGACTGGTCACCTTGTCTCTTAAGGCAAGGTGCGAGCACCTCTAAAAATACCTTTCTTGTTGCAGTTATATCTCCAAAAATATTAAATTTTTGAGGAAATGAATCACTATAGAAGTAAATTGACCCATTATGCAAGTTGGGTTTCAACTGTTTGGAAAGATTCCTCATAGTTTGCTCAAAAAGGAAGCTGGAATATTGCCTCTTGAAATGGATACAAATTTTCCACTTAAAGTGCCCTTTCTGCAGTGATTTCTTTATTTTTTTTAGGGTTCTCAAAAACAGTGGTAGAGATGGATACAAAAAATATTCTACAGTCAAAATTGGTGGTAATTCTCACACGATATAATTATTTTTATTGGAATCCCATGGAAGAATTCCAAATCAGAAGGAAATAAATGTACATCTTGATGATGAGAACATAAACAGAACCTACATCAACAATTGAGAAGATGATATGGGTGAATAGAAAGATGAAGCCACAATAATTCTTATTGAATTGATTTAAAATGATCTATGGTTTCATGTTGCCACATTAAAGGTTCCAAATGATATTTGGACCACCTTGGGAAGTCTATTTGGAAAGAACGAACAAATGAGAGGTCATATGCTTGAGGTAGAGTTGAATACTTTGGATCCTAACAGTTTGGATAATATACATGATTTCTTTACTAATTTTAAATATTTGATATTGAGCTTAGAATCTTCTTGTATTGATAAGTCTAGACAAGTAGACCAACTTATGCTAACAATCTTGGCCAAGCTAGGATCATAATATGTTTTCTATGTTTCCACTTTCCATTCAGGTAGGTATCTCATGGGAACAAATTGGAAGATGCCTACCATGGATCAATTCATTGATTCTATCACACATGAGAAGGAAAAAATCATTCATATGGGCCTAATCAAGGATCCCAAAGAAAATGCACTAACCATGCATGATAGGAAAAGGATCATCCAAACAAAACGAGAAGGAGAAAAATAATGAGAAGGAGGGATATTCCAAACCCTTCAATGATTCTTCAGGTTCAAAAGACTATTCATATTCCAATAAGAATAAGAAGGTAAAGCATTGCACTTACTTCAATAAGTCGAATCATGAAGAATACACATGCATGACAAAACATATCAATCTTATGGAACATGCACTTCAACAAAACAACCTTGGAAACTTTATTCCAGAGGGAGTCAAGAAGAAGAAGGAAGAAGATATTGATCCTAAGAAAGGCAATAACCATGCTCTTGTTGCAATTAATTCCTCATATGATTCATGGATTATAGATTCTTGTGCATCCCATCATATGGAAATGAAAGAGGAAGTTTTATCTTCTTTGATTCCATGATCAAGACCACCTATTCTCATGGGGGATGATACTCTAGTAGCATTAGTAGTAGAGGGGAGAGTGGAAATCCATAATGGAAGTTTTGAGAATGTTTTACATGTTCCAAATATTTCTATGAATCTTCTCTCAGTTTATTAGATCACTCGGAAAGGTAAAAAGGTTGAATTTACATCATATTTAGTTTCAGTAATTGACATGCATGACAATTCCATCATTGCAATTGGTGAGGTGGCTCACAAGTCAAGGTTGTATAAATTCACTAAGTTTTCTTATGATGACTCCTCTTTTCTACTTACACATAAGGAGAATACTTTTCATGTACCTCCAGTGCAACATGCATATGCTCCTATTATTCGATCATTTTCAAAGATCAGAGGTGATTCCATACACTCAGGTTCTGTACAACGAATTAAGAAGGTAGTACATCTAGATAAGAATCCAGTGTTGAAGCTTCAACATATGCCTAATAAGGCACAACTCACACTTCAGGAAACATGTATTCTTGCAGGGAATCCAATAGATTTGAGAAGGACTCGATCTCAACATGAGGAGCCTTCTCATTTACTTCCAGCTTCTAAACCTGGGATGCCCATGCATTGATACATGTTTCAATGTACTGATCTACAGACCTACAATAAGGCTATGGGAAATTCAGTATGGAAAGTAGCCATGCAAAAGGATTATGACTCACTCCTAAGGAATCAAACTTGGCATCTGGTTCAACTTCCACTAGAAAGGAATATTTTCAGGTGCAGATGGATCCATAGGATCAAGAGGTATAAGGCTAGATAGGTTTCAAAAGGAATTCATCAGATCTATAAATATTTCTACATCTTCACGAATACTTTCAGTGAGAAGAAGTTTCATACTTTGCGAGATCTTCTTGCAATGAAGAACACAGTTGCCTATCACTCTCCTTTTTCTTCTTTTGATGCATTATCTTTTAGGGGGAGGTTTTGTGCCCACGTAGTTTTCTCTGTTTCCTCATTTTTATTCAGTTTTCATTCATTGCATTGTACATGAGTAGCTAATATGGCCTAGCAGTCAGGACTCGTTTTTACTCCACAGTGATGTTCAGGGGGGTCGTGGAGAAATTTTTATTTTCGACACACTAGTTCAGTGGGAGTTAACTCGCTAGTTCTATTTTAGACTTTCTATTTTTACCATCACTATTATGCCATTTTACATGCATGCATTCTGCTATTATGGAATGTTATGTCCTATATATGAGTGTATTCCACTCATTCATTGTATCATATTGGTTATCATCTATGTATCAATCATCAACTCATTGGACTAGTGTGAATATATTTTATCATTCTTCCATATTGAATCTCTTATCCTTTCTTGATAAGATTTTTTTGTACTTTCTTTAGCTAAATCTCCTATGTAGGTTTCGATGAAACATTCACAATCTTGACCTTATGGTAATATTTGATTATATAAATAGTGATTTTCAAGGAGTGCTTGACTCTTTCACGATTCTTCAAGCTTACATGCTATGGATATATGATCCAGGAGGATATTAGGGGCCACCCACCTATTTTAACTGGCTCAAAACAATTTTTTGGTAATTTACTATTTTTAGCAGTTTTTCGGGTTCTAAACTTATGGGGCCATTTTGAGGGCCAAAATGACATTTTTTCATCATCTACCACCTCAATGATATCCAAAGAATTATTGATCCTACGAAATGAATTTCCTCATCAATATATTTTCAATGAGCTATCGTGCACCCTAAACGAAGATCGTATGCACAAGTTACGACCCGAGGAAGTTGATGTACTAACTTAGCCCAACGGGGCTGACATGACTTTTGGCACTTCATCTCCTAGGGTTAGGTTTTTTTGGATGTTTAGGGTTTTTTCATTCATGTTCATTGAAAAAAGGATTTTAGAGCCTCATTGTACTCATATTCTTGTGAATGAACGTATTAGTCACATCTCTTCTTAGAGATAAGTTGCCACCATTCTAGCAAGCTTGTTTTCAGTCAACATTTTGCAGTTTCAACATATTTATTATTTAATATATGTCAATTTTTATTCTATCTCTGTTATTATTCATTGTTTCTTTGTGTTAGTATTATAAATATATTTTTTCATTTTGTTCCGCTCATAAATCTAGATCAGTGGTATCAGAGTGGTCTTCTCCTTGGCCTTTTTAGTGCATGTCCCTGACATGATCATGGTATAGAGAGTTGGGTCTCGATATTTTTTCTCTTGAGGAAAAATTCTCTCGTACGCCCAAGAAACCTTCCATGGTGGGAAAAAATAAAGATGATGGGACAAGAGATCCTTTCAAAATGTTTCTCAAGGAATCCCTCAAGCGATAGAGGAAAGAGATGATGGAAAAATTTGCACAAATCCTTCGATGGATACCAAAAAGTGATGCGTCCATCTCAAGCGGAGACATCGCCTTCTTCAAGATACAGATCAATTTTGATATTACTATATTTGAATGTCAAATAGTTGTGGATTCCGTAGATAAATGGTTAAACCTTATAGAAGGGTATTTTTTTGTCCACAAATTTTCCAATAGATAAACAATTACATTTGCGCTTCTCAAGGCCGCCCCCCATGTGAAATATTGGTGGGAGACTTTCTGTGAGAAAAATGAAATAGAGGGATCCACATTATTTGCAGTTTCATCCACTTAGGGTTCCTTCAGGGATGTTATTAAGGGACAATACTACCCTATTGGAAGTTATGATGGATTGTATACAAGATGGACCACACTGTGGCAGGAAAGAGACCAAACAATGTTAGAGTTCACCAATGTCTTTCATACCTTGCATACCAAACTAGGTATCAAATATTTTGAGTGACATATTGTGCTCAAGTATCACGAAGGTCTACATTGATACATCCATATAGAAATGGAGTTTTTGGACATCTCATCCTTGGGTGTGGCCTATCAATATGTCATCAAAATCGAGCAAAAGCTTAAACATAAGATGGGGAAGTTTGGGTTTGGGAACCCCTCACAATAGAAGTAGGGAAAGGGTAGCCTCAACCTGCAGAATAAAGGATAGATAAAATATGGGAAACCTCAGGACAACCAGTCCAAGATGCAAGAAAAGAAGGACAATGGAAAGATGAAAAAAGATATAGGGAAGTGGTGCAAATTCCATTAGAGCCCTTGGCATAACACTATTGATTGTCTCTCAAAGAAGTCATTGGTGGTTGAGGTGAAAGCCTATGAATCCGATGTGGGTTCCAACTTTGAGTTAGATCCAAAAAAGGGGAGACAAATCATTGATGTGAAACCCAGTGCCACCATTTCTACCACCAAGATCCATCCTAGTGAACCTAATGAGGCAGAGGAAGGTGAGCGCCTATTTCATTCAAAGATGTGGGTGAAAGGTACTCATTGCACTTCATTATTGATAGTGATATATAAAATAAACTCATCTCAGCAGGGTCGTCAAGTGGCTATCCATACTGACAATGCCACACCCACAACCTTACACCATCAGATGGCTCTACCAAGGAAGTGATGTCATCCAATAATGTCACCTGTCGTACGACATCAAGCCCTTCAAGGATGATTTATTGTGTGATGTTTCTCCCATTCAAGTTTTTAATGTTCTTTTGGGTCAACCTTATTTATGGAAACATCATGTTGTATATGAGTCTAGGCCTCAAAGTTTTATTATTAATTTCAACAAGAAATTGTACAGAATACCCAAGGTAGTCCCATCTAGTGCTATTTCCTTGATCTCTGCCAAAAAATGTAGGAATGTCATTTCTCAGATTGAGAAGTTTTTATTCTTCATGATTCCCTCTCAGAGTGAGTGAAAGGTTGTATCCACATCCATGACCTTCATGGTCGACCTCTCCATGTAACAAAAGAAAAGGGATAAGGTCCTGGAAGAATAAAAATACATATTCTCATCACCTATTGGGGTACCTATGCACTGCCAGGTCAAGCATCCCATCAATATGACTCTGACGCACCTCTACCCAATGGGCCAGTCTATCACCACTCTATGTTAGAAAATGAGAAGATCAAATGTCATATCCAAGAACTTCTCCACAAGGGTGATCCAAATTTTAGTGGGTATATGGTAGAAATTCGGATGCAAAAGTCATAAAGTTATAAAGCTAATAGATTGTACATGTGGATCAAGGAGATGCCGACCTCCTCATTAGTTAATTGGGATAAAAGGTTGCCCATATCAATCAAAGAGAGTCACACCTCTTCATTATTGTATTGGGTTTTATTTTCCACTACTTAGTTAGTTGTGTAGTTAGATATATTATTATAATAATAGAGACTCATTTAATGAGTTATTTCCATTATTATATTGGGTTTTATTTTCCACTACTTAGTTAGTTTGGTAGTTAGATCTATTATACTAATAGTAAAGACACATTTAATGAAATCTTTTTTACTTTTTCAAATAGACTATTTTATAATGCTATATAAAGGCCTAGCAAGCCTTCTCATAATATCAAGTTACTTATTTTGGTTTCTCCCATATTTTCTATTGTTCATTGTGAGATTAGTTAGCTTTGAGTGATCTACTAGTAATTAGTTTTAGAGGTGAGGCTCATATCTATGTCTCACCTCTTGAGTACTTCATTTACATGTTTTTTTTTTCATGCTTCTTTTCATTCAATATTGACATGTGTAAGATCCTCCTCTCTCGACATTCATGCCATCTAGATATTAGCCCCCGAGATCCATATCAGTGGTATCAGAACATGTACGCTCTCGATTGGAAAAAGTTTTTGAATCATGTTATAGGTTCAAACATTGGCAACAATAACCAACCTCCTTTTAGTACTATCAAAATCCATTTTTCAAACTATACATTGTAAGCGTCACAATTGGTCCATAGGCACTACAAGGTATTTTTACCCTCGGATATTCGTTCACCATTACAAGGAGAACGATAAATGGATTCACTACATCCATTGGTCTACAACATTTTCAACAAATATGCAGGGTGTCCATGCTTCCCACAGAGGTTCCACAACCTCTACAACAACCCATGCTACTCTACAAACCCTCGACATCCTTTGTGGCCCTATACACTTAGACAACTTCAAATAAGTAATGCGATGTATAGACAAAATTTAAGAGGCTCTTCCATAGCTCATTTTAAATATATCTTCAATATCTCAAATGGGCATTTCATGTGATCTCATTTTTCTTCCTGGTTTGAGAGATATAATCGATCGAATCTTAGCATGTATATAACCCAAGGAGGCCGCACGTACCACCATATTCAACAATATTTTTCTCCCTACTCAGGAAACTACATAATGTGTTCCACATATGTATGGAAATGTATATTTAATATATCAAATGGGTATTTCATGGAATCTCATTTGGCTTCGTGGTTTGAGAGATATCATCGATTTAATATCATCATGTATTTGACCCAAGGAGGTCGCACATACCTCCATATTCAATGGTAATTTTATCCCTTATTAGAAAACTAAAGAAGGAGTTCCACATAAGGATGAAAATATCTCTTCAACATATCAAATGGGTATTTCACAGAATTTCATTTCATTTTCTGGTTTATGAGATATCTTTGTTTGAAGCAGCACATGTCTGTAACCAGTGTGGTCGCGCACCCTTAAAGTTTGGTCTAGTTTTTCTCACTCCATGGGCCACCTAAGAACAATTTACATATACATGTGGAAACATATATCCACTAGCTCAAATGTGTCTTCAATGAAATTATATTTCATCACCTATAGTAGAAGTTGTTAGCACTAGAAGCACATCTGGATTGCAGTAGAGGTAAGCCCAATACCCATCAATTTTTATGTCATAGTAAATAAAATTAAAGGAGGTTGAATGGGTGAAGACACAAGAAAATATCTATTTAACTCAGAAATTTGAACCAGGCAATGCATGAGAAAGTGAGGTCTTGATTTAACTTCAATCAGTAAGTTGTAATAAAGGGTGAGCAGGGGGAAGAACAAGTGAGGAGATGTAGAGATCTACTATGGACATAAGGTCTTCCAGTAGACTAAGGAATAAAAGCTTCAAGGAAAAGATCCTCTTAGACCTAAAACTTCGGTAAATTGAGAGAACACTATAACAACACTACAATCAAACCTCGATTGCAACAAAGTCACGAAAATTCATGTGAATCCTTCAATCATGAACTCTCAATATCAGATGCAAAAGAGTGGATAAAGGAGCTAACTTAGATTAAACAAGAAGTCTCAATTCTTATTACATAACAGAGAACCAGAGTTGTATCAAAACATTACAATCAGGAGCCTAGTTCAACCATCGACACCAACAAAAATATGAGAAAGAATCCTATATACTCGGAACAAAACAACAAAAGCTTGCTTGCGCTTTTGCATTGAAGGCATTACGTCTGCATGCTTCTTGGTAGACTATGAATGTAATATCCTGTCAGACACAATCGCACTTTAGAATGGACTTGCAGAGGAGCCGACTTGCTGATAGTGCTTCCTGGGGCTTTCTATTTATGGTGGAAATGACTTTCAACCGCCACCTCCCGCTTCAATAACTTCCATGCTTGGGATTGGGAAGGCCTAAGTCAACTCTGCACCTGTAGAACTTGGCAGCCTCCGCATTCTTCCATATGGATATGAGTTGGATGTTTGCAGGGGATACTTGGCAGGAGGATGTGGAGGCTGACGTGATGTCTATAGAAATTGACACGAAGCAATGAAAGGACAATGACTAGGCGAGAAAGTGCAGCGAGAAAGTGGTGATTAGGAGACACATGGGAACCAATAATCGAGATCTAAGGTGATGTGGCGAAGGGAGAGGACGAGAGTGGTTAGGAGGGTGACACAACAACATTGGGGTATATGACATGAAGCAGGAGTGGGGAACAGGTGTAGGGAGATAATAGGGAATGACAAGAGAGGGGGAAGGGATAGGCATATGGGAGCGCTAGTGGAAAATAGGTGGTAGAAGGAGCGGGCAGTGGTAAGGGAGAGAGCTAAGTGGTCTACTCGGAGGGGCGGGGACGTAGCATTAAGAGGTATTGAGTTGGGGGGGTATGCATTAACAAGGAAGCACCACGATAGTGGGGGTCCACGCTCAAAAAGCACCAGCTCGGACCCCCCTATTAAAGGTAGAATATCGGGGGGGTCCAATATTGATCTTGAGCCGTAGATCTGAGCGCACCAAGATCAACTGCTTAGATCCACACACTTCTTACACATTGCACCAGAAGGTCACATCATTCATCCGACTTAGGATAAAACCATTTTGTGGGTTTTTTGCCCACTTTCTTTCATTTCTTTTGCCAAAATTCCATTTCCTATGGAAAACACCCATGATCAACAATGTGTGTTAACATTAGGCTCCATGGTGGATAAATTCCTCCCTACGGAGCTCTAAGAACTCTTTTGTAGCTTAGTGCCTTAATGTTGGGTTCGAGTCATGTATAAAACCGAAAACAAAATGAAAACAATATTCACAAAAACATGGGAGCCACTCATGGCTCAAGTAATGAACGTTTTCAGAAAATGCCCATTTACAGGGCCACCAAAAAATTTATCACCCTCCAAATTCTGCAACCTGTAAGTTTTATTTGGAAATTTCTCAGAGATTTTGAAGGGTATGATCCACAGGGACTCAAATTTACCATGCTTGTCGTTGTCCTTCTTAGGTGAATCCCACTTAAGTACTAGATATCCCAATTGGAAATCCCCTTTCTTGACTTTCCTTTCAAAAGCCTGCTTAATCCTTTGTTGATGTTCATGTTCTCTATCTAGAACCTACTCTCTAGTCTGCTACATTTCTACCAGCTACAAAATCCTTTTGATCATGTCCCCAGTCTCACCTTGGTAGTCTTGAAATAATTTCTCCACCAACAAGGTTAGCTAAGAAGGAAAGATAGCCTCAGCTCCATACAAAAGATAAAATGGGGAGACACCAAGAGACCTCTTAGTTGTCACCCTGTTATCCCACAAAGAAAATTTGAGCTTTGAATCCCATGCTTTCTTGTTGTCCTCCAATTTTTATAAGGATTTTTTTTGAAGATTTGGCTAGTCCATTCCCTTGGGCATAATAAGGAGCTGAGTGAATCAGTGAAATTCCAAATTGTTCACAAAACTTGATCAAAGGTTCAGCCTTGAAATATGCAGTGTTATCAGTGATGATTTTGTTTGGACAACCAAATCTTTCTATAATGTCTTCAAGAAAACCAATAATTACCTTGTGAGAAGTACTCCTTGTGGGGATAGCTTTTATCCACTTGGTGAAATAATCTGTTGCAGTTAAGATCCATCTGTGTTGACCACTTGAAGAAGGATGAATTTCCCCAATAAAGTCCAAGCCCACTACTGAAAGGGTCCTGAAGCTACCACGGGCTTCAATGGTAGAGACTTGAGTTGTTGCTTCCCAATTTTTTTTTTACATTTAACACAAGCCCTAATTTTCACATAGACATTAGTGAATAGAGTAGGCCAAAAATACCCAACCCTGAGAATTTTATAGGTTGTATATCTCTAGAAGTGATGTCCCCCACATAGGTTGTCATGAAAATCAAACATAATTTTTTGGGCCTGTTGTGTGTCCAAACATCTCAAAAGCACTCCCAGAGGGTCTTTTCAATACAAAACCTAGTCAATAAGGAAATATTTAATTTCTTCGAGCATAAGAGCTCTTGCCTTTCTTTTTCCCATACCATCTGGAGGTCGCAACTCCTACAGAAAGAATATGATGTCTTTGTACCATATGCATGTTGCCAATGGAGGGCTGACTTGTCGACCTGAATGAGACAATTCTGCTTGCTGATTTTCTGAGCAGGATCTGATGAAGTTGACCCCCAAAGCCTTGCAATTAGACTCAGCTAGTAACTTGGCTAAACCTTGGCCTTTAACTGGTTTTGTAGGCTTTATTTCCAGATCAAAATCAAGGATTTTGGTAATCCACTTGCTCTTTCACCCATCTATGTCAGGTTGAATGAGAATGTCCTTCATAGAGATTGAAGGAACATATGCAATGATCTTTGAATGTAGAATATAAAATCTAAAAGCTTTGAGAGATATTACCAAGGCATAGGCTTGTTTCTCCATGATGTCATATTTCACTTCTGCATCTCTTAGTGCTCTGCTGAAAAATGAAATAGGCTGCTCCAGCCCTTCAATGTTTTTCTTCAATAAAACAACTACCATTGTATCAAAAGAAGCAAAAGAAAAAATCTGAAAATATTTGGAGTAATCAGGACTAATAAGAGTAGGTGTCTCAGTCACGGCCTGCTTGATTTGTTCAAAATAATTTATGGACTCGACAATATATTTTACTTCATTCCCCTTCATGAAGATGGTTTTTATGAGCTTTACCATTTCAGCAAAATTGGAAACAAACCTTCTCAGGAAATTAATTTTTTCCCAAGAAAGACAGGACTTCTTTCCTAGATCTCAGGATTGAAAAGTCTTGGATTGATTCTACCCTTCTAGGATCAATCCTGACTCCCTCAGTTGATACTATGTGCCCTAGTAATTTCCCCTCTTTCATGGAAAACAATGATTTTTTGGGATTTAAGGAAAGGCCAAATTTCCTACATTTTAAGAAGACTCTTTTTAGATGTTCATAATGTTCTTTATCAGACTTGGAGAAAATTGTAATGTAATCCAAATAGATGACCACAAATTTATCCCTTTATCCAATGAAGGTGATGTCCATGGGTCGCTGAAAGGTTTCCCCTGCGTTCATAAATCCAAAGGGAATCTTAGCATACATGAATATACCCCAAGGAGTGGTGAAGGCAGTTTTTTCTCTATCTTCAGGCAGGACAGAGATTTGATTATAGCCAGAAAAACCGTCAATCATGGATATCCTTGAATCACCAATCACCCTCTGTAATATGTGTTCCATCTTTGGGAAGGGGTAATTTTCCTTCTTTGAGCTTCTGTTTAGGTTTCTGAAATCGACACAAAGCCTAATTTCCCCACTTTTCTTTCTCACTGGGACCAAGTTGGCCACCCACTATGAATACCTCAAAGGTACAATGATCTAGGCATTTAATAGCTTCTTCACCTCTTTCTCCATGATTAGTAGCAACATAGGATTTATCGGACTCAATTTCTCCCTATAAGGCTTAGCTTCCTCCTTCAGTGCGAGTTTATGCTCAATGACACCTATTTCATAAGTCTTGAGATCTTCATATGTCCATGCAAACACATCAACAAACCTTTTCAATATCTCATCATATTCGTCCCTCTGCTCCTTTGACTGGCTACTTGACAACTTGACAAACTTAGGATTTTCCTTTGTACCAATGTTGCATTCAGATATGTCGACACCATCAAGAGGCCTTGTAGATTTCACTGCCACATCATTACTGTTAAAAATCCTTTGCAAAGGAACTAGTCCCTTTGGAATTTGATTGCTTGGTAACTTCACAATGTGATGATTAGCAATTTTCTTTAAAAATACACCATCATGGAGATCATTTTCAGAATCATGATCTTGATCTATGTGTAATGCAGAAAATTCATCCATAGTTTCCAAGAACCTCTTGATTTAAAGATCAACCTCGAATACCTTCGAATGTTTGACATTGTCAGGTATAGAGGGTCTGTATTTTACCTCTACACCATACCTGAGTCTAGGTGGCAAAGGGATTCTAAAATTGCTTGTTGAAACATCCAAAGAATCAACCACTGTGTTCTCCTCTCTCAGAATGAATGAAATGTTGAAATCTAGGAAGAAATTGTCAATTAGGTCCCACAATTCATTCCTATAAGATCTTAGTCTAGGATTATTGGCTTGGTAAATATTTCTGATCTGATTGATAACCAACTCAGCATCTCCAAACACATATATTTCTTTAATCCCCATATCTTTTGCATCCCTCAATCCCAAATCAAGATCTTCGTACTCTGCCATGTTATTGGTGGTTTCAAATTCTAATTGGGAGGACAAAGGTATGGTCTCTTGAGCAGGTGAAATAAGTACTACTCCAACCAGGTCTTTGATGACGCCAAGACATTGCACTTTCCTAGAGTCAAATGAATACAATTCGTGGTAAGTTTTTGTGATTTCTAGTCCTAGTTCTTCCATGACAGTTTAGGGCATGAGATTATGAGATGCCCCTGAATCCATCAGACAATTATCCAGCACCTTATAATGTATGTTCAGTGATGTGTATAACGGAGGGAATGAATCATGCATATGTTCTACCATCGGACCTAAGATGACTGCTGGATTTTCATCTTGTAAATTGATTGAGTCTATGGAATGATTTGAGGGTTTAGGCAGCAACAACTTCGATAGGCTTATTTTGAAATCTTCATGCTTGACCAGCTTTGAAAGGGGTACAGGGATTCTAATTTTCTGAATTTCATACTTGAAATTAAAAGGGGATGTGGTCTTTGGAATTTCTTTCACTTCCGGGACCGGAGCTTTAACCACTAGAGAGGGGGTTTGAACTTTATTACCTTTGTTGTTGTCTACTACATATTTAGTAGGATTGTTTGCTATGGTAGGTCGATCAGGAAAATCATGGTTTCCATCTTTTGTTTTGGACCCAAGGTTTTATTTGTTCAATTTGTTGTTGACCTTGTCCCCCTTTCTCATCTCATTTAATTGGTTGTCCATGACAGACTCCTCCTATGCTGATTGATTCAAGTGAGGGAAAGAGGATGTGTCTCCAAGATAGTGGATATCTGGATCGATTTCTTCCTCCTCTCCATCATTATCTGCAACAAGGTTGTTTTGGAGAGGGGACTGGATTTTCTAATCATCTCTATCTTTGTTCCTCTGTTCCCTTTGGAAAATATAAGGAGAATTGTTATTAGGCCTCTTGAAGTTGCCTTTGTTATCATCATTTTGAGAAATTTTGTATGTCTTCTTCCCTTCCAACTCCAATCTCTCCACTCTAGCTGAAAGTGATTTTAGTAACTTGGTTACTTCATCCATTTGAGGGGGAGTAGTGAAGGAACCAGAGGTTGAAACTTTAGACCTCCCCTTTCCTCTATCTCTATCAGCCTTACCCCTCTGTTTGTTCACTGCCAAAATGTTGGATTCCACTTCCAAGGTTGCATATTGCATATGAGCCAAGGAAGAAACTCTTCTTTCTCTTAATAGGAGGTAGAAAATGGGGTCAAATGCATTATCATAAGTATTTAAAGTAGAGGCTTCAGTGAGTTTAATCTCAGCAAGGATCTTATTATACATTTTATTGAACTCTTTGAAAAATCCAAAACAGATTTCCCCCTCCTTCTTATTCAACAATCCAATTTCTGTAATGTAGTAGAGGAAATATTTCTTGTCTCCCTAATGCCTTAACAATGCATTGTCTAACGATTCAATTCCACCAATGGATCCAGGAGCGAGGGCCTTGAACCATTTCCTAGCCTCTCCATCAAGACTGTGGACAAAAATCCTCATCCACACATATTCATCTACGATGACATAGTTATCAGCATAACTATAGAAAGCTGCAAGGTGCTCCTATGCAGTTATATCTCCCTCCCCTATGAACTTAGGCAGTTTCGTAAGGTAGGCACCCGCTGGTAGATCATTAAGAGGTTGAGGTAGAATGAGAGGGACATATCTAGCAGCTACTATAACATCCATTCTATTTCTGGGGGAATTATCTCCTACCATTGGAGTGTGAATAGGAGGAGAACCAGGAGGGGATGGAGTTTGGACAAGGGATGTTGGGACTGTAGTTTCGAGAGAAGGAGGAAACAACTGAGTGTTTAAGACAAAGGATGTAGCGCCAGGAGAAATAGAGGCTTCCCCTACAACATCTCTGATAGGGGAAGGGATAGTAAAACCTAGAGTGGTAAAATCACCTAAGGTCCTGGGTCTGAGCCAGGGAACAACCTCAATGGAGAGGGGAGTGTCAAAACTTTCTTCTCCCAAACTGAGGCCAGGAGAGGAGACAACAACAGGAAAGCTCCCAAAATTTAAGGCTCTAGAAACTCCAACATAAGCTATAATAGGAGTATGAGAAGCAACTAATGGATTTTCATAGGGAGGATGATGAAAATTACCAGAATCACCTAGTTCGATGACCGAAGCACCTTATTCATGGCTCTTTTCTCTTCTAATAATTTTCTCTTGATCAGCTTCAGGTGTGGCTAGAGGCGGCTATGGATGAGACCGCATGTGTTTTCCTTTCATATCTAGCTGACCAATGGAGTCAGAATAATCGAGTCGTCAAGTGCAAGTGAAATCTCAATGATTGTGATATCTGATGCACCTTCAGAATTAGAAGCTCATTGTCATTCAATCCCAGGGAAAATATTCAATTCATCCCCAACAACGACACCAAAAATGTTAGCACTAGAAGTCACCTCTGGATTGCGGTAGAGATAAGACTAGTACCCATCATTTTTTATGTCGTAGTAAATAAAATTAAAGGAGGTTGAATGGGCACAGACTCAAGAAAATATCACTTTAACTCAGAAATCCAAACCAGGCAATGCATGAGAAAGTGAGGTCCTGATTTAACTTCAGTCATTAAGTTGTAATAAAGGGTGAGCAGGGGGAAGAACAAGTGACGATATGTAGAGATCTACTATGGACACCAAGTCTTCCAACAGACTAAGGAAGAAAATATTCAAGAACAAGATCCTCTTGGACCTAAAACTTCGGGAAACTGAGAGAATGTTATAACAACACTGCAATCAAACCTCCATTGTAACATAGTCGCAACAATTCATGTGAATCCTTAAGTGATGAACTCTTTGTATCAGATGCAAAAGAGTGAATAAAGGGGTTGACTTAGATTAAACAAGAAGTCTCAAATATTAATACATAACAGAAAACCAGAGTTGTATCGAAAAATTACAATCAGGAGCATAGCTCAATAATCGACACCAACAAAAATATGAGAAACAATCCTATATACTCAGAAAAAAAACAAGAGAAGCATAATCGAGCCTTTGCATTGAAGGTGTTACGTTTGCATGCTTCCTGGCAGACTATGCATGTAATCTCCCGTCAGATGCAATTTCACTTTAGAACAGACCTACAAAGGAGTCAACTTGCTGACAGTCCTTCCTCAAGATTTCTATTTATGGTGGAAACGATGTTCAACCTCCACTACCTGCTTCAATAAATGCCTTTCTCAGGATCAGGAAGGCCCAAGTCAACTCTACACCTGTAGAACTTGGCGGCCTCCACATTCTTCCATATGGATCTGAGTTGGATGTTTGTAGGGGAGGCTTGGAAGGAAGACATGGAGGCTGACATGATGGCTATAGAAATCAACATGAAGCTATAAAAGTATGGTGACCAGGTGAGAAGGTACGACAACAAAGTGGTGACTAGGAGACACATGGGCACCAATAATCGGAAGCTGAGGTGATGTGGAAAAGGGAGATGATGTGAGTGGTCAGGAGGGGAACATGACAACATCGGGGAATATGACATGAAGCGGGAGTGGGGAATAGGTGTAGGGATATAATAGGGAGTGACAAGACAAGGGGAAGGGATAGGCATATAAGAGCGCTAGTGGAAAATTGGTGGCAGAAGGATCGGGCAGCGGTAAGGGAGAGCGGCAAGCAGTCTACTCAGAGAGGGGGGTAGTGGTAAGAGGTATTGAGCAGGGGGGAGGGTCCAAGTCATCGAGGAAGAACCAAGATAGTGGGAGGACCGTGCTAAAAAACCACCAAATCGGTCACTCCCCTCTGTTAAAGTTAGAATGTCATGGGGGTATGATATGGATCCTGAGTCGTAGATCTAAGTGTGCCAATATCAGCCACTCAGATCAACATGATTCTTACCATAATGTGCCAAAAGGTCACATCATTCATCCGACTTTGGATAGAAACCATTTTGTGGGTTTTAAGCCCACTTTCTTTCATTTCTTTTGCCAAAATGCCATTTACTAGGGACAAAACCCTTGATCAACAATGTGTGTTAACATAAGTTATGAATATATTTGTAGAAGGATGTTCACAACCTCCAAAGTCATGCTTTTTATGTATTATTTTTTAAATTTTGGGATGTTATTAAAATTTCTTTATTTTTGTAGCCATGTACAATTCCATTGTCAACTAGGTTATGGGTCAACCAAAAACCCACGGTTATGGTTCAACCACACAAGACCCTTCTCTTCATTGGGTATTTTCACATTGTAATCATAATGGTGTGACAATGTGGTTTCTCTTTTTAGCATGGTTGAAATGATAGGGACAATCATTTTCTAAGGGGGGAGGAATGATCCAAATTTTAGGGGGTATATGGTCTAAATTAGGATGCAAAATTCATAAAGATATAAAGGTAATAGATTGTCCATGTGGATCAAGGAGATGCCCACCCCCTCATTAATTAATTGGGCTAATAGTTTTCCCATATGGGTCAAAGAGAGTCCCACCTCTCCATTATTGTATTGGGTTTTATTTTCTACTACTTATTTAGTTGGGTAGTTAGATATATTATTATAATAATAGAGACTCATTTAATGAGCTTTTTCCATTATTATATAGGGTTTTATTTTCCATTACTTAGTTAGTTGGGTAGTTAGATCTATTATACTAATAATAGATACTCATTTAATGATCTCTTTTTGAGTTTGTCAAATAGACCATTTTGTAATTCTATATAAA
The DNA here is from genome assembly GCA_009831015.1 of Picea engelmannii. Taxonomy (NCBI): domain Eukaryota; kingdom Viridiplantae; phylum Streptophyta; class Pinopsida; order Pinales; family Pinaceae; genus Picea; species Picea engelmannii. Next base: position 835,987 of record ML780949.1, on the reverse strand, counting down.
AGCTTAGTAAACCTTCTCATAATATCAAGTTACTCATTTTGTCTTCTCTCATATCTTCTATTGTTCATTGTGAGATTAGTTAGCTCTGAGTGATTTACTAGTAATTAGTTTTAGAGGTACTTCATTTACATGTTTTTTTTTTCATGCTTCTTTTCATTCAAGACTGGCATGTCTAAAACCATCCTCTTTTGGAATTCAAGCCATACATATCTCAGCCCCAAAGATCTAGATGAAAGGGGAACATTCGACATATCTCATCACCTTGTGGAAGCTCAATTGTGTTGGTGTAGAAGAAAGATAGGATTTGGTGACTCTGCATTGATTATTGGGCTCTAAATAAAATCACATTCAGAGACCGATACCTGATTCCCTGAATCGACGATCTCCTTGATAAACTCAAGGGGGGAAAATACTTCAGTAATATTGATCTGAAGTCCATCTACCATCAGGTCCCAATAGAGAAGACAAATGTGTGGAAGACTTCCTTCAAGTCAAAAGAAGGTATTTTTGAATAGTTGTTCATGCCATTTGGTTTCATGAATTCCCCATCAACTTTCATGAGGATGATGGAAAATAGCTTGCAGAATTTCACTAATTATTTTGTAGTTTTGTATCTGAATGACATCCTCATATACAATAAGACTTGGGAGGAACACTTGCAACATATTCAATAGGTTTTGTACACTCTGCGACAACACAAGCTATATCCCAACTTGGAAAAATGCTCCTTCGGCATGGACAGGGTCCAGTACCTAGGCTACATTGTTGATGTGCATGTTTTGCATGTGGATCCATTCAAGATCCAAGTCATCCATGACTAGCTAGCTCCAACCACACTCACTGAGCTTCGTAGCTTATTACTACTTGCCAATTTCTATCACAGGTTTGTGTTGGGATTCTCAAACCTTTGTGTGGGTCCCGTCCCAACAACAAGCATTCAATGATCTGAAGTAGAGATTTTTCTAAGCTCCAGTGCTTTCATTACCTAACCTGTAACAACCTTTTGAGATAGAGACATATGCTTCAGACTATGTTGTGGGTGGAGTCCTCACTCAACACAACCACCCTGTAGCCTATCATAGTGAGACACTATCATATGTCAGTCGTAATTATCCTACTTATGACAAACAAATGTACTCCATTGTGCAAACCTACCTCAAGTTGAGAAATTACATTCTTGAGAAGGAGATAGTCATCCACACTGATCATAAGCGACTGAAGTTCATGCAGACACAAGGAAAATTGTAGAATGACCGCCATCATAATTGGTCCATATATTTGTAGTTGTTCCACCTCAACATCAAGTATGAAATAGGAAGTACCAATTGAGTTATTGATTGCCTTAGCCAACCTAAAGTCATGACGCTCACTACAGTCCTAGACTCTTGCAGCAACGAGACCTCTGAATGGCCCCACACCTATGATACATATCCTAACTTCACCAACGCTTACCAGATGTTGGGTGCAAACATAATTGTCACTAATTTCCATATTCAGGACAGGTTGTTGTTCCATCTATTGGGCCACATAACAACACCTTTTATTCCTTGATAATACACCATTTATCACCTCCTTCTTACTTTATCCTTCCATAAAACCATTAATTTCCATCACTTTCATAATACATATGGGTTTACATTTCCCTTTTCCAAATTATTTATTTTCAGGTATTTTTAAGAGAATTTGTGATTAAATACTAGAAAATTAACATATTTTTATTATATCTCAAAGTTGGATGAGTTTTATGATGACTACAGGCATATTTGAAGATTTTCACAAAGTCAAAAATCACCACCTAGCTTCAAATTCTAATTTCATGTTCAAGTTTTGATTTGGAGATAATCATTCAAGCTAACTTCAAGGAGAATATCATGGATAGAATATCTTATCCAAGATATTTGTGGAGGATTTGATGGGAGAGGTTGAGAGAAAAGTGGATCTGTAATTATGAGTTTGTTATCTTCATTCATGTATAAATAAGAGTGTTCTCTCCTCATTTTGGAGGAGGCCTCTCTTTAGAATAGAGAATAGAAGAATAGAGTGTTTGAGCTTTGATTCATAGTCTTGTAGTTTTAAGATAGTGATTTTCATTATTTGTTATGTATTGGATTGTTTTAATGCAATATTTTACTTTCTCATAGTGCTTTGTCATTTACCTTTTTGTCGTGTGTTGTTGTAGATGCTTTCTAAATCCTTTCATTGGATTTAATTCACGTACTTTCATGTTTTCATAGATCAATTCTAGATTTCATGCTTTCATAGTTAGATTCAATTTCATTTGCAAGTTCTATTTAGCATTAGGTTAGTTTCCTTTAATGCAATTTTACACGCTTTCATAATTAGATCTCATTTCAGTCATGAGTGATTTCCTTTTGAATGCTAGATTAGGCTAGTTCACTTTAGACCTGCATTTCCTATGCTTACACCTTGTAAGTTTACGAACCTCCCGGATTGATAATTTATTGTTGAATTTACAAGCATTAATTTTACTCGACAATTTTAGCGTCGTTGTCAGGGAGGTGTTAAAAGGGTTAGAGTTAGATTTTATTTTCAGTTGTGTGCAATTGATTTTATTTCATGCAAGTGTGTTTTAGTCATGTTCCTAAACTTAGAGGTGCCAGGGCGGTAAGACATGGGGAGGAGCCTACGCATCGTTCGAGAGACTGAACGGGCTCGACCTGATGAGAGTCAGGACATGTAGGATGTGTGATTTTTCTTTAGTTAGTTGAATTTACATTTTTGTAAGTGTAAGTTTGGATTGTTTTCATTATGCACTAGTTTTTTCTTTCATACTGGTTTGTTTTTTATTTCGCATTTGCTCATTTTTAGTTTTGTACCGACTTTGCACTCGTTTTATACTAGTTTGTTTCTAGTTTTTCACTGATTCTGTACCAATTTGCACCCATCGCACTTGATTTTTAAGTTGATTTATTTTTGTTTCTGAAGTGTGTTATTTATATTTTTGCAAGAGTGTGTTTTCTACAAATAGTTTAATTCGTTTAGTTTTTAGATTCAGATTTCAATTCACTTTGGTGCTGTAAGAGTCTCTTTTCTATTAAATCTATATGGAGAGACAAGAACAAGAACATGATGGATATAATGATGAACATAAGTTTGGGACTACTTGCCCAGATCCTAGTAGCAACCAGGATCTCTTCCTCTCAGGAAGAGTTCATTTTGACCGCAGTGAAAGAAGAACCTATAGTCCATGAGATACCCATATCTCATGATGAGAAATCAGTTGATATTGAGATCAAAGAGGATGATGAAGAGGAGATGAAGAGTGATTTGTATGAGGAAATAAATTAAGCCTACGAAAGCTACATTGAACAATGGTTTCAATCAATTATCGGGTCAGTACAATGTTTTCTTCCTTATTTCATTGAATCACATTTACCACAATTGATTTCTTACATTTTTGTACATTTCAAAGTGCAAATTTCAGAACCACATGTGAATATATTTTTAGTAATGCTACGTAGATGGTTACATTGGAAGTTTGTTTACATGTAAATAATTATAATTCTCAATTAGAATAGGGTAGGTAGGTTAGGGAATAAAACACTTTTACTTTTAAGTTTTAATTTTTGGATAAATGCGTAATTTAAAAATCAACAAAAATGATGCTTTAAAAACATTTTTAAGAATGGAAATTTTCTAAATTCTTTTTAGGTATAAAAAAACAACAATGAAAAACATTTTCATCAGTTTTTTCATTTTCAAATAAACATTTAGTTTTGCATCTAGAATTAAAAAATAAAAAATAAAAACACGAAATAATAAAAATATAAAAAAATATATTTATTTTCATTCCATTCTTCTGCGCATTTATCCTCGAGACGAAACCTGCAAACATCAAAATAAAATAAAAACACATTTAAAAAAGTCATCAAAACTTGAAAAAACACAACCTAATCTCCTTCACATGTATTTTTCCGCCTGTATATTCCATCTTTTCTCTCATATCGAAACCTATAAACACAAATAAATAAAAAACACATTAAAAAAATTATATAAAAAAAAACTCTTTTTCAAAACCTTAGTTGTCTGCACATTTCACCTTCCATGAACTTCAGTCTACATTGAATGTGGCAGAATCATATCAACTTGCACCTACCATGCTAAAACTTGCAAACAAAAACAATAAAAATTAAGATCCAAAACTTTTCTAAATTTCCACATTGCCTAGATTTGAATGTTTAAAGTTCATTCTTTGGCTCAAGCCAAGAATAGTGAAACTAAAACTGCGCTATTCCTAAAACTTCGTTGACTGTGCAAAGAACTTTTTCTCATTTAAACTTCATTTAAATTTCTGCCACAATAATCTTCTGTCTTAGCGAGCTCGTCTCTGGTTTGAGTTGTAGCAACGACATTATAGACTCATGGTAGTCTCTTTTGGTCAAACAAATTTTTCTTTTCCATTGCTTCAATCTTCACTTCTAGTGCTTTGAACGTAGTTTGTGTGGCCAAGCTAGAGACTCTTAGCACAGTATGGGATGTTTTTTGATCTAGATTTTGATTTTCTTCATACGGAAGATATAGTAATGGCTCTGGAGGAGGATCCAGGATCAAATCTTTCCAAGCTGGATTGACTGGCCGATAGTTGTGAGAAAAAAATTCCACTCTTTGCTTAACATTTTGGTTAGATCTGCTTCATCTGATATAGCCATCACAAGAAAATTCATATCCATCAAATCTCCTGGCATATCCATCAAATTTCGTTGCATATTTATCAAATATTAGGTATCGGCCTGAGAATAGGGTGATTAGATGGGTTTGTTGCAAACTCCATTCAATGCACGGAAAAAAACCAGCATCTAATTAATTACCCAAACTCAGATCTCGGTGTGGATAGTAGAATAAGGAGGTTTGAACGCTCAACTATTAAGGAAATAAGTCGAGGTTTCACTTGATTGGTTGGGTTGATTATTATCTACGCACGGTTATCTTCCATGCTCTCATACTTGGCAGCACGATCTTGTTCATTGATCCAATATTTCTGCCAGTTAATGTCCACTCGCAAACAGTCAACTTCAGGTTCAATTTTTGAGCAAACGGAGAAAATTTTTGAAAATCGACCACATGGGTTTCGTGCAGAAGGGTCTTATTTAGTTGACATGCAGATGGTTAACCAAAATTCTGCTTGGTTTGAGAGCAGTTTGTGTTTTTTTGAACATGTAAAAGCCAGATTTCGGGAAGTAATGGATTTGCAAGAAACATCTATGCCAAGTGGAACGCCCAGTCATTACTCAAACTAAATCCAAAGTGGATACCAGTCAGCATGGAGGTTTGAATATTATTTTCTTATGGATGCATGTTGACAAAAGTTTCATGGACAATCGAGAGCAGTGAAGTTCATTCCCATTCAAATTTAGAAGATAAAAAGTTATCCAACTACCTCTTACTCATCTTGAACTGTATGAAGGAATGATTGTGGCACGACATGGTTGTTAAGAATTGAAATTTTGTATAAGCAATTGTAACTTGTGTTTTGCTTGCAATCCTTGTTTATGGTTTAGTAGAATTTTCATTATTTTAATTTTCTTTAGATTAAAACAAAAACAATAAAAAACACTTGCTTATCGATACTTTTGGTTGGTTAACATTAATTTTTTTAAATGAGACATTTTCTTTAAAAAAAAACACTCACCATTCAGAAGTGGTATTACTTGAGATAATAAAGTTGTAGTATTTTTAAAAAATAAATAAAATAAAAACACTTAAAAATAATAAAATTTCATTAGTTTATAAATATATTTATATATAAACTAATATAAAAATATAAAAACACAAAGAATGTTTTTTTAGAAAGAGGGTTTTTGTAAAAAAAAAAAAATAATAAAAAAATAAAAATAAATAAATAAATAAAAAACAATCAAAACAAATTTAAAAAAAAATGCGAATGGACTTACAAATCCTCTCAAAACCATAAATTTCATGCTTACGCTAACTTGTTTTTGCAATTCATTCAGAAACAGGTTTTGACGATGAAGACTGCTTAAGAGGAGTTACCGTTGTCAGGTATAAAATACATTGCATTCAATTTCTTTGACTTGATTTGCTAAGGAAATATTTCTTGCACTTTATGTTTATCAATATTCTCACAAGTTTGTTGCAGGAAATTGCTAACATTTTTTTTTCAGGGTCAAAAACATTCAAATTGCATTCAAAAGTGACTTCACAAATCATGAAAACTTTTCAGAAAGATGTTTTGTTAAAGACTTGAAGGGGTCGAGTTTTCCTTTGCACATGTCACGACATTTGCTTCTGTAACCAATCTTTCATAAAATCAATTGTGTCATGATATGTTTGTTGGCAAATGTTTAACAGGTAGCATATGCTTGTCATTGATGGCAAGTAAAACAGTGAAGATGGCAGGATCAGAGTGTACATCGATGGACAAACAGGAACAATGTAAGCTTGGAGGAGAAGCGACGCTAATCATTGGATCCCATCCAAAATTCCCGACGGCATGAGGACCGTCAGATCTGAATAAAGACAAGAAGAGTGTGTGCTGAAGAGAAGGATAGATCTCAGGCGTTAGATCTGAGCGCAAGATATGACCACCGTTGGATCGAGGAAAACCTCCACGGTGTTTAAAGAACAAGGAGAAGAGGGCGTAATCGCGATATGCGAAATCATGACTTAATCTAAGCCGTCAGATCAAGGTTGAATCTGGACCGTTGATCCCTGTCAATGTCAGAGTTTTGAGGATCGAGAGTTGGAGATGTCAAAGAACTTTGACATCAGGAACCTCGATTTCACGATATGCGATATCGTGATTCAATCGCATCCATTGAATCGAGAATGAATCTAGACCATTGATTTAACTCCTTATCGGAGTTTCATAGATCGGGACATGAAGGTGTAGAGAACTCACACGGTGAAGTGGAAAAATCGTGAGAAGATCCAGGCCGTAGGATCTGGGGGAAGTACGAAGGACCAATAGTCGTTAGATATGGTGAAGCTGCAAGGTAGATATGACAGTTGTGGTCCATTGGATCAAGAGGACATGTGGCGAAAGATCATCATGTCGCTGACTGGAAAGTCAAAGGAATGGGGTTTGATCTTAGCCATCAGATCGAGGTTTGAGCTTAGCCGTCAGATCAAGGTATGATCTTGACCATTGATCCAACTCCATCTTGGAGTCTCGGCTATCATGACTTGGAGTGATGAGACCCTTCATCACAGGAACTGCGAGATGTGAATTCACGAAGAGATCTGGACCGTCGGATCACCAAGAATGTGGATCGTTAATCTGAGCTCCATCTCGGAGCTTCGCCTATCATGACTTGGAGTGATGAGAACCTCCAACTAAGGAACAATGAGATGCGAGATCTCGAAAAGATCTAGACCATTGATTCATCAAGATCATGGACCATCGATCACGGTCTATGAAGATCATGAGTTCGCAATGCCTTTTAGCGCAACCTTTTGTCACCGCGTATGGTCACGTGGAGGAAAGAACTAGTGCAGATGAGCTCTGCCTCAGAATTTCAGAGCTCATGACATGGAGAGTCAAGATGTCTCATTGTAGAATCTCTGAATTGCAAAAGTGTGAAACGGGTAAATAACGACAATACCCTTCAGAGTTAATCCAACGGTGTAGGTGAATTTGAACAAAATCGGAGGGCTACTGTTGCACGTCACAGTGAAACTTCTTGTAACCATTGATGGTTTCTACCAGAGGATGCGAAGAGACTTCGGTGTGATTTCCATAGGAGTAGAAGAGTCACATGTAATCTGCCAGTGGAATGAAGACGACTCGTGGAGGTGATTGACAGCTGGATGGGATCGAGGCTATAACTGAAACAGACAAGGTGAGCTCGACTGTCACAGAGAAGACGAAGAGTCTCAACTTCCAGAGATGTTGAGGAATCTCAGCATAACATCCAGTGATTTTGAAAGCATGGGAAAACCGCCAGAGATGCTGAAGAGTCACGATGATGATTAGACAGAGCACTCAAGAGGTGGAGCATAATGACGCGGAGTCAGCATGCAGAGGATTGCGAACATTGCATGCACAAGGTGCACATAAGCTATAAATACACATTACAGAGAAGAGAAGGTTGTTGTTGTTGCTGTTGTTGGAGGTTGTTGTGATTGTTGTTGATGAAGGTGATTCTTGTGTGAAGAAGGAGGAGAGTGCAGCAGATGAAGAGCATAGAAGATGAACTGTGCAGTGAATGGACATGGCGCACAGAGCATAACAAGAAGAAGAACAGACAGCGCAAGTGATGTGTGCAGAAAGGCAATGAGGTAGATAGAGCAATGAAATGCAGCATAATAGTGATGAGTCTGGTAAGCCATTGTTGAACCTCATATCACTGTAATAAGTTTCAGTAGCAAATATTCATATTTCAGGGTGGTTGGGAGGAGCTAGGGAGGACTTGTGTCCTCAAAGGTTCAAGTGGGTGCTTGAACACAGGGAGTTGGTGCTTCCTTCTAGTTGTTGCTAGAAAAACCAGGGAGTTGGTGATTCCCTCTAGCTGGTGCTTCCCTCTAGCTGGTGCTAGAGAAACCAGGGAGTTGGTGCTTCCCTCTAGTGGGTGCTAGAGAAAACAGAGAGTTGGTGCTCTCAGCAAGTTGCAGCTTGCAAAACTGAGGTTGTAGCCTCATTATGAGTTGGTTCTCATATGTATGACACTATAAAGAATGTAACCATTACTTATCATATAAAGAAAAATAGGTTTTTACCCTGCATGGGTTTCCTCGGGAAATATTTGTCTCTGTGTTTCTCATATATGCGAATGATGTTGAAAGTGCCATTGTTTATTTCCCTACATTATTGCGATCATCATTCAGTGTCTCTACAAAGAGTTTAAAAGAACCATAATTGTTTAAGCATGGTAACAACTG
>ML780949.1:770032-825009 GCA_009831015.1 Picea engelmannii | reverse complement strand
ATGACGGGAGACAAAGGCAAGTTTCTATCACTAAGTGAAAGTAAATTAGGAACTGTAACCTTTGGAAATGATGCTCCAGGGAAAATAAAAGGAAAAGGGATGGTGAGCTTAAGTAATGGAAAAGGAAAAGCCCAAGATGTTCTCCTTGTGGATGGGCTGAAACATAATATGCTCAGTGTAATTCAAATGTGTGACTGAGGATGCGAAGTGTTGTTCACATCCAAGGATTGTAAGATAAAGTCTCTAAACTCAGGACAAGTAGTGGCCAAAGGCATAAGGACAGAAAATAATGTATATGTGATGAAAGAAAATAGAGAAGAATGTCATCTAAGCAAACATGATGAAAGATGGTTATGGCATGGGAGAATTGGACATCTAAACTTTGACCACTTAATCAAACTCAAAAACCTCAAGGCAGTAAAAGATCTTCCGAAAATATCAAAGCCCCAAGATTCAGTGTGTAAACCCTGTCAAGTGGGGAAGCAAAATAGGACACAGTTTAAGTCCAAGAGATTCACTTCAACAAAGAAACCACTCCAACTAGTTCATATGGATTTATGTGGACCATCAAGACAGGAAGGCACAGGGAAAGAAAACTACTTCATGTTGATTATCGATGATTACTCCAGACTTACTTGGGTAGCCTTTCTCAAAGAAAAAGTTGAAGCATTTGAGAAGTTTAAGATATTTAAGGCTTTAACTGAGACTCAAATAGGGAAGATGTTAAAGGCAGTAAGATCAGACGGGGGAGGAGATTTTATGTCAAGAGACTTCAAGGAATTCTGCGATGAGCATGGAATCAAGAGAGAATACACAATACCAAGAACTCCACAACAAAATGGAGTAGTTGAGAGGCAAAACAGAACAATGCAGGAAATGGCCAGGTCAATGATGAATGAGAAGAACATTGGTCAAACTTACTGGGTAGAAGCAATACACACAACATTCCATGTGCTTAACAAAGCTCACCTCAGACCACAAAGTGACAAAACACCTTATGAATTATGGCTTGGAAGACCTGCCTCAATCAAACACTTCAGAGTCTTTGGGAGTAAATGCTACATAAAGAATAATGATGAAAACCTCGGCAAATATGATGATAGGTTGGATGAAGGTATTTTCTTAGGGTATGCTACAAACAGTAAAGGATACAGATTCTATAATAAGAGGCTGCATAAAATGGTTGACTTTATTGATGTAAAAATTGATGAAGGAATCCCAGCAAGAGAGGTGTACGGTAATGAGACTTCTACAGAAGACACAACTAAAGTTGAAGATGAACAGATCCAAGAATCAGAAAACGAAGACTCTGAATTAGATGAAGACTCGGACGCTCAGACAGACTCAAATCAGCAGTCAACTACAAATTCCTCCTCCAGAATCATTCAAAAGAATCATCCTACAAGTCAGATAATTGGAGAAAAAGACAAAGGGGTACAAAGCAGGAGAAATCTAATCAAAACCACTGAACAATCTCATATAGCTCTCATACCCATGCTAGAACCCAAGAATTTTAATGAAGCCAACACAGATGATCACTGGATTAAAGCAATGAATGAAGAACTTGATCAGATTGAGAAAAGCAATACATGGGAGATAGTTCAAAGACCCGAAGGTAAAAACGTCATTGGCTCCAAATGGATCTTTAAGAATAAGTTGAATGAGCAAGGACAAGTTATCAGGAACAAAGCGAGGTTAGTCTGTAAAGGCTATGATTAGATAGAAGGACTGGATTTTGATGAAACATTTGCGCCCATAGCAAGATTAGAAGCTATCAGAATGTTTCTTTCCTATGCTTGTCATAAAAGGTTTAAAGTCTACCAAATGGATGTCAAGTCAGCCTTTCTCAATGGAGATTTAAGTGAAGAAGTCTACATGGAACAACTAGAGGTCTTCAAATTGTCTGATAACCCTGACTTAGTATGCAAGTTGAAGAAAGCTTTATATGGTTTAAAACAAGCCCCTCAAGCCTGGTATCACAGACTGGATACGTATCTCAAAGACAAGGGGTTCAAGAGAGGAACAACTGATAGCAATCTGTATATCAAGACAGAGGATAATGATTTTCTCATCATACTGGTCTATGTAGATGACATCATCTTTGGATGTAATAAGGATTCACTGGTACAATGGTTTGCTTCTTCCATGGAGTTTGAATTTGAAATGTCTATGATAGGAGAACTTTCATTTTTCCTTGGTCTACAAATTACTCAGAGGCCCGATGGGATCTTCATTTCTCAAGAAAAATATTTAAGAGAAATGTTGAAAAGGTTTCAAATGGAAGATTCTAAACCTGTGGGTACACCTATGGTCACTATATGTAAATTAAGCAAGGATGATGATTCACCTGATGTTGATCAAAGCTCATATCGATCAATGATAGGAAGCCTGTTGTACATCACAACATCTCACCCAGACATAATGCTTGTTGTAGGAATGGTAGGAAGATATCAGGTTGCACCTAAACAGAGTCATTTCCAAGATGTCAAAAGGATATTCAGGTACTTAAAAGAAACAATGACTTATGGTCTGTGGTATCCCAGAAATCAAAGTCTTCAATTGACTACTTATTCAGATGCAGATTGGGCAAATTGTGTTGATGAGAGAAAAAGCCCCAGTGGAGGAGCATTCTTCCTGGGTAACTCCTTAGTAGCCTAGCTTAGTAAAAAGAAAGGTTCCATTTCTTTATCAACCACAGAGGCAGAGTACATTGTTGCTGCTACCTGTTGCACACAGGTATTATGGATGATTCAGACACTTGCAGACTTAGAGGTAAAATACACTGCACCAATCCCAATTCATTGTGATAACACTAGTGCCATCAGTGTGTCTAAAAATCCTGTCCTCCACTCCAAGACAAAACATATTCCCATAAAATATCATTTTCTGATAAAGCAAGTCACCAATCAGATTGTTCAGGTCCATTACATTCCCACTACAGAAAAAGTTGCAGACATCTTTACTAAGCCCCTAGCCAAGACACCATTTGAATATCTCAGACAGAAGCTGGCTGTCATTTCGTTTCACACCTAAAAAGTCCATCTTGTTAGGGTGAGTTTTGTATTGTTTGGAAATCTAATGCCTCCTAAAATTACTACAATCACTCAGGGGGAGCATGTCTCTTCTTTGACATTGATGTCAAAGGGGGAGAAAAGAATTCGGGTGCGGTGCCTTAGTTGCCATCAATGCCAAAGGGTGAGATTGTTGGCAAATGTTTAACAGGTAGCGTATGCTTTTCATTGATGGAAATTACAATAGTGAAGATGGCAGGATCAGAGTGTGCATCGATGGACAAACAGGAACAATGTAATCTTGGAGGAGAAGCGTCGTTGATCATTGGATCCCATCCAAAATTCCTGATGGCATGAGGACCGTTAGATCTGAATAAAGACAAGAAGAGCGCGCGCTAAAGAGAAGGATAGATCTCAGGTGTTAGATCTGAGCGCAGGATCCAGCCACCGTTGGATCGAGGAAAACTTTCACGGTGTTTAAAGAACAAGGAGAAGCGGGCGTAATCGTGATATGCAAAATCGCAACTTAATCTGAGCCGTCAGATCGAGGTTGAATCTGGACCATTGATCCCTGTCAATGTCAGAGTTTCAAGGATCGAGATTTGGATATGTCAAAGAAATTTGACATCAGGAACCCTGATTTCGCGATATGCGATATCGTGATTCAATCACAGCCATTGAATCGAGAATGAATCTGGACCATTGATTTAACTCCTTATCGGAGTTTCGTAGATAGGGACTTGAAGGTGTCGAGAACTCACACGTCAAAGTGGCAAAATCACGAGAAGATCTGGGCCGTAGGATCTGGGGGAAGTACGAAGGACCAATAGCCATTAGATATGGTGAAGTTGCAAGGTAGATATGACAGTCGTGGTCCATTGGATTAAGAGGACACGTGGTGAAATATCCTCATGTCGCTGACTGGAAAGTCAAAGTAACAGGGTTTGATCTTAGCCATCAGATCGAGGTTTGATCTTAGCCGTCAGATCAAGGTATGATCTTGATCGTTGATCCGACTCCATCTCGGAGTCTCGACTGTCATGACTTGGAGTGATGAGACCCTTCATCACAGGAACTGCGAGATGCGAATTCACGAAGAGATATGGACCGTCGGATCACCAAGAACATGGATCGTTGATCTGAGCTCCATCTTGGAGCTTTGCCTATCGTGACTTGGAGTGACGAGAACCTCCAACTAAGGAACACCGAGATGCGAGATCTTGAAAATATATGGACCGTTGATTCATCAAGATCATGGACCGTCGATCAGGGTCTATGAATATCATTAGTTCGCAACGCCTTTTAGCGCAACCTGTTGTCACTGCGTATGGTCACTTGGAGGAAGGACCTAGTGCAGATGAGCTCCACCTCGGAATTTCGGAGATCGTGACATGGAGAGTCAAGATGTCTCATCGTAGAATCTCCGAATTGCGAAAGTGCGAAACGGGTAAATAACGACAATACCCTTCAGAGTTAATCCAATGGTGCAGGTGAATTTGAACAAGATCAGAGGACTACTGTTGCACGTCATAGTGAAACTGCTTGTAACCATTGATGGTTTCTACCAGAGGATGCGAAGAGACTTTGGTGTGATTTCCAGAGGAGCAGAGGAGTCACATGGAATCTGCCAGTGGAATGAAGATGACTTGTGGAGGCGATTGACAACTGGATGGGATTGAGGCTGTAACTGAAATAGAGAAGGTGAGCTCGACTTCCACAGAGAAGACGAAGAGTCTCAACTACCAGAGAGGCTGAGGAATCTCAGCATAACATCCAGTGATGCTGAATGCATGGGAAAACTACCAGAGAAGCTGAAGAGTCATGATGATGATCAGACAGAGCACTCGAGAGGTGGAGCATAATGGCACGGAGTCAGCATGCAGAGGATTGCGAACATTGCATGCACAAGGTGCATAGAAGCTATAAATACACAGTACAGAGAAGAGAAGGTTGTTGTTGCTGTTGCTGTTGGAGGTTGCTATGATTGTTGTTGATGAAGGTGATTCTTGTGTGAAGAAGGAGGAGAGTGCAGCAGCTGAAGAGCACAGAAGAGGAACTATGCAGTGAATGGACATGGCGCACAGAGAATAACAAGCAGAAGAACAGACAGTGCAAGTGATGTGTACATAAAGGAAATGAGGTAGACAGAGCAATGAAATGCAACAGAACATTGATGAGTCTGGTAAGCCATTGTTGAACCTCATATCACTGTAATAAGTTTCAGTAGCAAATATTCATATTTCAGGGTGGTTGGGAGGAGCTAGGGATGACTTGTGTCCTCAAAGGTTCAAGTGGGTGCTTGAGCACAACGAGTTGGTGATTCCTTCTAGTTGGTTCTATAAAAACCAGGGAGTTGGTGCTTCCCTCTAGTTGGTGCTAGAGAAACCAGGGAGTTGGTGCTTCCCTCTAGTGGGTGCTAGAGAAAACAGAGAGTTGGTGCTCTCAGCAAGTTGCAACTTGCAAAACTGAGGTTGTAGACTCATTATGAGTTGGTGCTCATATGTATGATACTGTAAAGAATGTAACCATTACTTATCATATAAAGAAAAATAGGTTTTTACCCTGCATGGGTTTCCTCGGGAAATATCTATCTCTATGTTTCTCATATATGTGAAGGATGTTGAAAGTGCGATTGTTTATTTCCCTACATTATTGTGATCATCATTCAGTGTCTCTACAAAGAGTTTAAAAGAACCATAATTGTTTAAGCACAGTAACAACTGATTCACCCCCCCCCCTCTCATTTGTCTAACAATGTTTCCTTACCACCCTCCTTCAGACTCATCCATGTTGAAATTCATTATTCCAATTTCCTTATACATCATGATTTTCCACATGACTACCCTTTCTGAATCACATACATTTTTCCTGATTTTCATTCACCTTTTGCCTCATACTCGATTCTTATTTTAGCCATTTTTCAGACTCTTGAAATGTGAAAAAGCAATGAGCATAAACTAACTAGGGCTCGAAAAATCCACTAGTAAGTGTTCATTGTTCCACCAAACCATTTTCTTCAAATTTTTTTCACTCGTGTTGGATGATGTGGGATATGGTAATGTCCACCTTCCAACAAGTCTCACTCCATCGACATCAACACCTTATCTAGAGTTGAGGCTAGAGACTATTTAGTACCTTGGAATCTGCATTCCTTAATGGCAGATTTCCTCGCAAACAATCATGGGAATGCATTAATGTATCTTGATTGATAGATCTTACAGGGGACTCGACATCAAAACCTTTATTCATACATGTTAAGATGTATTATTGGTACCTTGAGTCCCATTGACATTAATTGTGGGTCCTCTCGCATTGGTTAACGACATACATTAATGGTCGGTAATCCAATGATTTCTTTTTATGTTCAACTTCAACAAAATTTATTCACACAATAAAGATTTGTACCACGGGTATGAGCTTTGAAGTTGTTGCAAATTTTATGATTTTGGTTTATTCCTCTTAGAAATAAAAGGAGGACAGGTTTAGAGTTAGTCAGAAATTTGTTTTTCTCCAAAATGGAATTTTTTTTGTACCTCAGCCGGTTTTGGATGCTTCCCAGTTGCAGTTGGTTTTCAGTTACAGAGCTTGGAGCTTGATATCTGGCTAGATATAACTTTGATCAGGTTGTTCTCGTTGTAGTTATTGTTTCTTTCCATTTTCAGTATTTTCAGATTCTGTTCTACACCAGTTCAGTACTGGTTTTGTACCCGTTCCGTATCGGTTTAGCACCAGTTTGTTTCAACACTTTTTCAACACTTGTTTAGTACATGTTTAGTACCAGCCAACATTATTTTCATCCATATGAGACTCTCACATTTCCGCTTTCACTTCAGATTTTTCAGCAGTAGCCACCACATTCCTATTGCATAGTTCATCAACTTTTTGGGTAAGTGGAGGTATGTTCTTTTCTAATCTTTAATCATGCAATTCCTTAAATGCTAGAAATAAATAAATTTGGAAAATTCTCTCACCATAATTACATTCCCTTTTTCATACCACATCTTCAGTTGGGTGGGGGGGGATAGTCATTTCATAATTCCATTTACATATTCATCATCTCATTTTCCATTAACCAACATGTTTTTCCCAAACTATGTTTCATTGCATTTTGATTCCAAAAGCATTGATATGTATTGGCATGATTCAAATATGAAGAAGAAAGGGCTTTCTAAGTACATTGATGACTTTTCATAGATTAATTCTAGATTTCATGCTTTCATAGTTAGATTCAATTTCATTTGCAAGTTCTATTTAGCATTAGATTAGTTTCCTTTAATGCAATTTTACATGATTTCGTAATTAGATCTCATTTCAATCATGAGTGATTTCCTTTTGAATGTTAGATTACGCTAGTTCACTTTAGCCCTGCATTTCCTGTGCTTACACCTCGTAAGTTTACAAACCTCCCAGATTGATAATTTATTGTTGAATTTACAAGAATTAATTTTACTCGACACCATCTAGGCCATATTTGTGTTCCATCAACCAATCTAGTGAAGCTGATTTGGGAATCCAACTACAATCGGGTGGCAGTACACTTTGGCATGGAAAACAAAATGGTAGTGTTGAAGCAACATTTCTATTGGCTGAAACATCGACATGATGTCAGCAAGTATATCTGATCCTATACTGCCTGTGCTATTTCCAAAGAGACCACTAAGAAACAAGTCATGTACACTCATCTTCCTACTCCTAATAGGCCCTGGGAATCCATCTCAATGGACTACATGTCGGGCCTTCCTTCCACCAAGCTGGGAAATGAATTTGTTTTTGTGGTTATTGATTTCTTTTCCAAGATGAATATTTTGGTTTCCTACAAGAAGAGCATCACAACGGAGACCACTACCAAGATCTTCTTCAAATGAGTGTGGGTACACTTTGGGATCCCAAAAACCATTATCTCATATCGTGACACCTAAATCCTCATCACATTCTGGTCGAACCTCTATTCACTACCAGGCACCAAGCTCACTAAATCCACTACCTTCCACCCCCAGACGGATGGCCAAACCAAGGTCATCAACCAGATGATCATGCTTATCCTACGCATGTACAATTCCAAGCACCCCCACACATGGCATGAGGGTATTCCATATATTCAACACAGCTACAATAGAGATAGACATAGCTCAACTGGCCACAACCCCTTTCAGGTGGGGTTGGGATTTCAACCTTTGGGTCCCATGGATGTTTCACTACCCCTTGATTCCACCCAGGAAGACTCGTCGTATGCTCCAACTGAAGCTGACAAAGCCACCCAGTTCATTGAGTAGATATAGCACATACAATAATAGATTCAGGATATTTTCCAAAAGTCCAATGCCAAGTACAAGTAGTTCCATGATCAACAATGGGTTCCACACCTATTTCAGGTGGGAGAAAAAGTTTGGTTGCACTTGCAGAAAGAATGCCTTACATGGCTTCATTGGAATGTTTGTCTACTCTATTATGGACATTACACCATCACCAAGGTTGTCCTTGATAATACTTTTGAGATCAACCTTCCCCCCTTCCTTGGATTGAACCCAATATTCAAGGTGGACCTCCTTCGACCACATTTTCCACCATTATTGGACACCTCGGAGATAACAGAACAATTGACACCAATAGAGATCAATTGTGACTGCATGGAACATGCATCCACTAATCAAATTGTGAAATCATAGATCAGGGGCACTCGCCAACAGAGGATCTAATACAGATTATTGTTGAGAAAGAAATGAAAGAAGATATATTACCATGAAATACAAATAAATATTTCTATAAATTGAGAAATACAATAATACATGATTTCTATTAATGAAATAAATGTACAAAGATAGTAAAAGTATAGAGTGAAAGACTCACTAGAATGGTGGAAGCTTATATCTTAGATGAGACATGATGTTTACTTGCATTAGCAAGAATATGATTATTACAATGAGGCTCCAAAGGCCTTTTTAACATAACTAAAATCGAAAACCCTAACCCTGGAAGATGAAAAGCCAAAATGTGTGTGGGCCCTAATGGGGGTAGTTGATACGTCAACTTCCTGAGGACGTAAAGTTTTCATACGATCTTCGTTTGGGATGCTCGATACATCAAAGGTATCAATGAGAAGAATAAATTTTGAGTGGCCCAAGTGAGTGCTCATGGAAATCCCTTGGACCCCAAATCCCCAAAAAATGTCGTTTAGGGCCTTAAAATGGCCCTGGAAGTTTCGAACCTAAAAAAATACCGAAAAAATACCAAGGTAGAAAATTGGTTTTAGATACAGTTGAATAGGTTTTTGGCCACCGATATGCGCCTGGATCAATCCTCCCTCCCTAGGAAGTAATGTTCTCCATTGTGTTGAGTTCCCTAGGGAGAATGGGAAGCATTTGCTAAATCTAAATCTTGGTGACCTGCTTACCTTGCTGGAGAAGTTGTGTTTCTTATCTTGTTGAAGGTTGTCACGAACTTGTGGCCAGAAGGGTTGAAATTTTTTAACAAGTATGGATACATGAAATGACTGTGTGAAAAAGGAATCCTTTCTCTTTGCTTAAATCTTCTCGACTTTCTTCTATTGGATAGAAGGTTCTTGGGTTTAGGTTGCAATGGTTACAGTGTTCGTTTGTTCACATTTTGAACAAACTGTGAAGAAGATGAATTTTGTAGTATGGTATACTACCTTGTGGCATTATTTAGGTGGGACAGTAGTCAGAACTAACTATCGTATCCTATAGAGATGATCCCCCAGAGTAACAATGACACTATGGGGTCGAGACTCATAGATAGCATGGCACTTACACATATATGGTTGGCCCAAGAGAACATCAGAGACATCCAGTGGGGCACCATCACATAATACCTCATCCTTGAAGGGTTGGATGATGTATGACAATCGAAATAGTTGGCTGACATGAAGATCTCGTCCCTGGAGAAGCCACCAAATGTTTTATAGTTGCAGGTGTGGTGTTGATGACAATCCCAACTTCTTGATGACCTCTACTTAGATGAGGTTCTTCTGGCTTCCGCTATCCACAATAAAATGTAGCAAGGTAGCCTTCACCCACATCTGTAAATAAAAAAGACGCTCCCCTCCTTTAGGATCTATTAGTTCTTCTGGTTGAATTATTACGGTCATGACAATAGAAGTAGGTTCTACGTCGATGATCTCTATTCTATAAGTAGGCTACTTATCTTTGATATCGGCCACCAATGACTTTTTTGAGCGACATTCATCGGTGTTGTTCCATGAGATTTTGTGGAAATCACACCACTTTCTATTTTCCTTCTTTGTCCTTCCATTACACTTCTCTTCATGTGCCTTGGACTAGTTTTCTAAAGGAAGGTTCTTAGGTTAGTCTTTACCATACTTTGGTTGTTGTGGATTTGCAGTCCAGAACTCCCGCTTGTTCTATTTCTTAAATTTCTGCTTGATTTTAGCTGGATATCGATAAGAAGCACCTAGTGATGATATGTCCAAAAAATCCAATTTAGTTTGGATGTATCTGTGTAGAGCCCCACAGTATTTCAGAACCAAATGTCACTCAAAGTATTTGATACCCACTTAGTGTGCAAGGTATGGAAGGTATTGGTGAACTACGATACTTCTTGGTCCCTCTCTTGTCGTAGTGTGGTCCATCTCATGTACTGGTCATCATAGTTGCCAACATGGTAATATTGTTCCTTGAACGCATCCACAAAAAAATACCAAGTGGGCTCGGTCCCATATATTCCAGACTCCTATGTGGAACTTTTATCCCAGTAAGTTTCGCACCAATGTTTGACATCGGGGAGATCCTTGAGGAGTTCAAAAGTGATATTTTCATTGTCGAAGAAATTATGAACAAAGAAATAACCTTCTAGCAGATTTAACCACTTTTCTAGGGAATTTACATCTATTTGTCCTTCAAATACATGAATATCAAAATTAAATTGTTCCTTGAAAGGAAAGGTTCCTCCAAAGTGGTGTCTTGATTAAGACACACTTGTTGTTATCGACAAGCATTGAAGGATGTGGGATAAATTCTCCATCATTTCGTCCCTCTGTTGCATGAGGGCTTGGTCAAGAAAGAAATTAATATAATGTTATGCTATGTCATTTTTTATTTTCTTCTGCCATCGAGGTTTTTTTTGGCATGCGAGAGAGATTGTCCTTAAGAGAGACAAGCTTGAGATCCAACTTTCTATACTCAGACCTCATTGAGAACATGCATTGAAAAACAATCAAGAACATCCTGCTCTGATACCAATAGTGTGGATTATTGTTGAGAACAAAATGAAACCAAAGATATTACAATGAAATACACAAATATTTTGAGAAACAAAGAAATATGATAATACATGATTTTTATTAATAAAATAAATGTACAGAGACTGTAAAAATATAGATTGAAAGACTAGGTAGAATGGTGGTATCTTATCTCTGAGAAGAAATGTGATGAATACTCGCATTCACAAGAGGATGATTATTAGAATGAGTCTCCAGAGGCCTTTTTAACATAAGTAAAATACAAAACCCTAACCCCGGAAGATGAAAAACCAAAATGTTTGCGGGCCCTAATGGGGGTAGTTGATACATGAACTTCCTGAGGGCGTAAATTTTTCATACGATCTATGTTTGAGGTGCTTGATACACCGTTGGAAATGTTTAACCGAGAAGAATGAATTTCAACTATCCCAGGTGAATGCTTTACGCAGTCGCTTGGGCCCCCAATCCCCAAAAAACGTTGTTTAGGGCCTAAAACGACCACAGAACTTTGGAACCCAAAAAGCTCCCGAAAAACTGCCAAGGTGGAAAACTATTTTTCAATCCAGTAGAATAGGTGGGTGGCCATCGATATCCACCTAGATCAATCCTCTCTCCTTAGGAATCAATGATCTCCATTATGTTGAGTTCCTGGGGGAGAAGGGGAAGCGTTTGCTAAGTCTGAATCTTAGTGAGTTTCTTTCCTTACTGGAGAAGTTACGCTACTTAGCTTGTTGAAGGTTGTCATGAAGATCTTGTCGCTGGCGAAGCCACCTGATGTTGTATTGTTGTAGGTGTGGTGTTGCTGGAAATCCCAGCTGTTTGGCGAATTTTTCTGAAATGAGGTTCTTATGGCTTCCGTTATCAACAATAAAATGCAGCGGTGTACCCTTCGCCCACATCTATGAATGAAAAAGGCGCTCCCCCTCTTTAGGATCTATTGGTTCTTCTAGTTGAATTGTTGCGGTCGCGAAAATAGAGCTGGGGTTTTCTTCGATGATCTCTCTTCTACCAGTATTTTCTAAATAAGATTATGAATCAGGGTTCATATCCTTATCTTTAATCTCATCCACCAATGATTGTTTTGACTGACATTCATCGGTATTGTGCCAGGGGATTTTTTGGAAATCACACCACTTTCTAGTGTCCTTCTTCTTCTTTCCATTACCCTTATTTTCTTATAGCTTGGACTAGTTTTTTGAAGGATAGTTGTTAGGGCCGTCTTTATCATACTTTGGTTGTTATGGATTTGCAGACCTAAACTCCCGCTTGTTCTGGTAATTAAATTTCTTCTCGATTATAATTGCATATCGATAAGCATCACTCAGTGATGAGATGTCCAAAAAATCCATTTCAATTTGGATGTATTTATATAGATCGCAATGGTATTTCATAATAAATGTCACTCAGAGTCTTGGATACCCAACTTGGTGTTCAAGGTATGGAAGGTATTGGTGAAATTTGGCATGGCTTGGCCCCTCTCTTGCTACAGTATGGTCCATCTCATGTACTTGTCATCACAGTTTCAACAGGGTAATATTGTTCCTTGACCGCATCCACAAAAAACTCCCAGGTGGGCTTAGCCCCATGTATTGTGGACTCCTCTATGGAAATTTTCTCCCAGTAAGTTTCCCACCAATGTTTGACATGGAGGAGAGCCTTAAGGACTGTGAAGGTGATATTTTCCCTCTCGGAGAAATTATGAACAAAGAAATAACCTTCTAGCAGATTTAACCATTTTTCCAAGGCATCTGCATCTATCTTTCCCCCAAATACGAGAATATCAAAATTAACTTGTACCTTGAAAGGATATGTGTCTCCAAAGTGGTCGATTGATGAAGATGCGCTTGTTGTTATCGACAGGTGTCGAAGGAAATGGGAAAAATTCTCCATCATTTCATCCCTTTATTGCATGAGGGATTGCTCAAGCAACAAATACAATATTTTTATCTGTTGTTTTTATTTTCTTTTGCCATGGAGGGTTTCTTTGGCATGCAAGAGAGATTGTCCTCAAGAGAGACAAGCTTGAGACCCAACTTTCTATACTCGGACCTCGTACGGTACATGCACTGAAAAATGATCAAGAGCAGCCTGCTCTGATACCCTTGATCCATATTATTGTTGACAACAAAATGAAGGGAGAGATATTAGAATGAAAAACAGATAAATATTTCAAGAAACAGAGAAATACTATAATACATGATTTTTATTAATGAAATAAATGTACAGAGACTGTAAAAATATAGTGAGACTCGCTAGAATGGTCGAAGCTTATCTCTGACAAGAGATGTGATGGATAATCACATTCACAAGAGTATGATTGTTAGAATGACACTCCATAGGTCCTTTTAACATAAGTAAAATCCAAAACCCTAACCCTGGAAGATGAAAACCCAAAATGTTTGTGGGCCCTGATGGGGGTAGTTGATACGTCAACTTCCCGAGTGCATAAATTTTGCATATGATCTCTGTTTGGGGATCTCAATACACTTTTGTAAAGGTATAACAGAGAATAATGACTTTTTATTGGACCAAGAGAGTGGGAGAGACAACTACCTCAGACCAAATCCCCAGAAACAGATTTTTAGGGCCTTAAAATGGCCCCAGAAGTTTGGAACCCGAAACACTATTGAAAAACTACCAAGGTTGAATATAGTCTTTCGAGCCAGTGGAATAGGTGGTTGGCCACCGATATCCACCTAGATCAATCCTCCCTCCTTATGAAGCAATGGTATCCATTGCGTTCATTTCCAGAGGGAGAAGGGGAAGCGTTTTCTAAATATGAATCTTGGTGAGTTCCTTGCCTTGTTGTAGAAGTTGCATTGCCTAGCTTATTGAAGGTTGTCATGAACCTATGGATAGAAGGTTTGGAACTTTTTAACCAATCTAGATACATGAGATGACTGTGTGAAAAAAGAATCGTTTCTCTTTGCTTCAATCTTCTCGACTTGCTTCTACTAGACAGAAGGTGCTTGGGTTGAGGTTGTAATGGTTTCAGTGTTCTTTTGTTCACCTCTTGAACAGACTATGAAGAAGATGAATTTTTTAGTATGAGATACTACCTTTTGACACTGTTTAGGTGGGACAATAGTCGAAAGTACCTTTGGTATCCTCTAGAGATGACCCCCCGGAGTAACAATGACACTACGGGGTCAAGACTCATAGATAACATGTAGCTTCTAGATATATGGCTAGCCCAAGAGAACATCAAATACATCTAGCGGGGAAACATCACATAATACCTCATGCTTGAAGGGTTGGATGTCATATGAAAATTGAAACTACTGGCTGACATGAAGAGCTCATTCCTGGCAAAGCCACCCGATGTTGTATGGTTATGGGTGTGGTGTTGTTGAAAATCCCAATTGTGTGATGAACTCTGTTGATATGAGGTCATTCTGGATTCCTCTATCAACAAAAAAATGTAGTGGGGTACCCTTCACCCACATATGTGAATGAATAAGGTGCTCCCCCTCTTGAGGATATGTTCGTTCTTCAGGTTGAATTGTTGTGGTCATGATAATAGCACCAGGGTCTACGTCGATGATCTGATTGATACCATTATTTTCTTAATCAGATTCTGAATCTGGGTTCATCTCCTTGTCTTTGATATCGACCACCAATGACTATTTTGAGTGACATTCATCGGTGTTGTGCCAAGGGAGTTTGTGGAAATCACACTAATTTCTAGTTTCCTTCTTCGTCTTTGCATTACCCTTTTTTTCCTATGGCTTGGAATGGTTTTCTAAAGGCTGGTAGTTAGGGTCATCTTTAGCATACCTTGGTTGCTATGGATTTGCATACCCAAAATCCTGCTTGTTCTAGTGCTTAAATAGTTTCTTGATTTTAACTGCATATCGATAAGAAACATTCAGTGATGAGATGTCCATAAAATCCATTTAAGTTTGGATGTATCTATGTAGATCCCCATGATATTTGAGAACCAAATGTATCTCGAAGTCTTTGATACCCATCTTGGTGTGAAAGGTATGGAAGTTATTGGTGAACTATGGCAGTGCTTGGCCCTTCTCTTTCCGTCATGTACTAGTCATCATAGTTTCCAACAGGGTAATATTGTTTCTCGACCACATCCACAAAAAAATACCAAGTGGTATTCGCCCCATAAATTCCAGAATCCTCTGTGGAACTTTTCTCCCAGTAAGTTTCCCACCAATGTTTGACATGGGGGACATCCTTAAGGAATGCGAAGGTGATATTTTCCCTGTCAGAGAAATTATGAACAGAGAAATAACCTTCTATGAGATTTAACCAATTTTCTATGGAATCTACATCTATATGTCCTTAAAATATGGGGATATCAAAATAAATTGTACCTTGAAAGGCAAGGTGCCTCCAAAGTGGTCGCTTGATGGAGAAACACTTTTTTTTATTGAAAGGCATGGAAGGATGTGGGAATAACTCTCAATAATTTTGTCCCCCTGTCACATGAGGGATTTCTCAAGAAATAGATTAATAGAATCTTCTTCTCTATCGTTTTTTTTTCTTCCTCCATGGATGGTTTCTTTGGTGTGTGAGAGTGATTTCCCCAAAGAGAGACAAGCTAGAGACCCAACTTTCTATACTCAGACATCGTCGGAGACATGCACTGAAAAATGATGAAGCGCAGCCTGCTCTTATACCACTGATCTAGATTATTGTTGAGAATTAAATGAAAGCAGAGATACTACAATGAAATACAGATAAATATTTTGAGAAACAAATAAATACAATAATACATTAATTATATTAATGAAATAAATGTACAGATACTGTAAAAATACAGAGTGAAAGACTCGCTAGAATGGTGACGACTACTTGCATTCTCAAGAAGATGATTGTTACAATGAGGTTCCAAAGTCCTTTTTAACATAAGTAAAATCCAAAACCCTAACCTCGAAAGATGAAAAGACAAAATTTTTGCAGGCCTTGATGGGGATAGTTGATACATAACCTTCCCAAGGGCGTAAATTTTTCTTACAATCTATGTTTGGGGTGCTTGATACACCGTTGGAAAGGTCTAACTAAGAAGAAAAACTTTTGACTAGCCAAAGTATGTATGATTAATAGACGCCTGGGCTCCAAATCCCCAAAAAACGTCGTTTAGGGCCTTAAAACAGCCCTGGAAGTTTGGAACTCGAGAAACAACCGAAAAACTTCCAAGGTGGAAAACTATTTTTCGATCCAGTGGAATAGGTGGGTGTCCACCGATATCCACCTGGATCAATCCTCCCTACTTAGGAATCCATGGTCTCCATTGCGTTCAATTCCCAAGGGAGAAGGGAAAGCGTTTTCTAAATCTGAATCTTGATGAGCTACTTGCCTTGTTGGAGAGGTTGTGTTGCTTAGCTTGTTGAAGGTTGTCATGAACCTGTGGCTAGAAGGATTGGAACTTTTTAACCAGTAAACATACATGCAATGACTATGTGAAAAATGAATCCTTTCTCTTTTCTTCAATCTTTGCGACTTGCTTATGTTGGACAAAACATGCTTGGGTTGAGGTTTCAGTGGTTGCGGCGTTCTTTTGTTCACCTTTTGAACAAATAGTGAAGAAGCTGAATTTTGTAGTATGAGATACTATATTGCGACACTATTTAGGTGGGACAATAGCCAAAACTACCTCTAGTATCTTTTAGAGATGATCCCCCCAGAGTAACAATGACACTATGGGGTCGATACTCAAAGATAGCATGGCGCTTCCACATATATGGTTGGCCCAAGAGAGAATCACAAACATCTAGTGGGGAAACATCACATAATACCTCATCCTTTAAGGGTTGGATGTCATATGAAAATAAACAATGATGGCTTACACAAAGATATCGTCACTGTCGAAGACACTCGATGTTGTATGGTTGCGGGTGTGGTGTTGTCGACAATCCCAACTATTTGACGACCTCTGCTTATATGAGGCTCTTCTTTCTTTCACTATCAACAATAAAATGTAGCAAGGTACCCTTCACCCACATCTATAAATGAAAAAGGAACTGCCCCTCTTCAGGATCTATTGGTTCTTCTGGTTGAATTGTTATGTTCACGACAATAGAAGTGGCGTCTGTGTCGATGATCTGTCTTCTACCATTATTTTCTAAATCAGATTCTAAATTAGTGTTCATCTCCTTGTCTTTGATCTCAGCCACCAATGAATTTTTTTAGCGACATTCATTGGTGTTGTTCCAGGGGATTTTGTGCAAATCACACCATTTTCTAGTTTCCTTATTCATCTTTCCATTACACTTCTTTTCCTCAAGAGACACAAGATCAAGACCCAACTTTCTATACTCGGACCTCGTCAGGGACATGCACTAAAAAATGATCAAGAACAACCTTATATGATACCATTGATGTGGATTATTTTTTAGAACGAAATGAAAGAAGAGATATTACAATGAAATAAACACAAATATTTCGATAAACAAAGAAATACAATAATATATGATTTCTATTAATGAAATAAATGTACAAAGACTGTAAAAATACAGAGTGAAAGACTGGCTAGAATGGTGGTAGCTTATCTCTGAGAAGATATGTGATGGCTACTCGCATTCGCAAGAATATTATTGTTACAATGAGGTTCCAAAGGCCTTTTTAACATAATTAAAATCCAAAACCCTAACCTCGGAAGATGAAAATCCAAAATGTTTGTGGGACCTGATTGGGGTAGTTGATACGTCAACTTATCGAGGGCATAAATATTGCATACAATTTCTGTTTGGGGTGCTTGGTACACCATTGGAAGAAAAAATTTCAATTGACCTAGGTGAAACTTTTCGACACTTTCTTGGGTGCCAAATCCCTAAAAAATGTTGCTTAGGGCCTTAAAACGACCCTGGAAGTTAAGAACCTGAAAAACTTCTGAAAAACTGCAAAGGTGGAAAATTGTTTTTTGAGACAATGGAATAGGTGGGTGGCCACCAATATCCACCTGTATCAATCCTCCCTCCTTAGGAATAAATGGTCTCCATTGCGTTGAGTTATTGTGGCAGAAGGGGAAGTGTTTGGTGAATTTGAATCTTCCTTAGCTGCTTTCCTTATTGGAGAAATTGTGTTGCTTATCTTGTCGAAGGTTGTCACAAATTTTTGGCTGGAGGGGTTGGATATTTATAACCAGTCTGGATACATGAGATGACTCTGTGCAAAAGTAATCCTTTCTCTTTTCTTTAATTTTCTCGACTTTCTTCTGTTGTACAAAAGGTGCTTGGGTTGAGGTTGGAGTGGTTGCGGTGTTCTTTTGTTCACCTTTTGAACAAACTATGAAGAAGATGAATTTTTTAGCATGAGATACTACCTTGTGGCATTGTTTAGGTGGGACAATAGTTGGAAATACCTCTGGTATCCTGTAAGTATGACCCCCCAAAGTAACAATGACACTACATGATCGAGACTCCTAGATAACATGGCACTTCCACATATATGGTTGGCCGAAGACAACATCACAGACATCCAGCAGGTAAACATCACATAATACCTCATCCTTGAAGGGATAGATTCTGTATAACAATAGACATTGTTGGATGACACAAAGATCTTGTCCCTAGAGAAGTGACCTGATGCTATATGGTTGTGGGTGTGGTGTTTTCGACAATCCCAATAGCTTGACGACCTTTGTTGAGATGAAGTTCTTATGTCTTCCATTATCAACAATAAAATGCAATGGCACACCCTTCACCCACATCTATGAATTAAAAATGTGCTCCCCCTCTTTAGGATCTGTCGATTCTCCTAGTTGAATTGTTGTGGTCACAACAATAGCAATGGGTTATGCGACGATGATTTGTCTTCTACCAGTATTTTCTGAATAAGATTCTGAATTAGGGTTCGTATCATTTCCTTAATATCAACCACCAAGGACTGTTTCGATCAAAATTCATCTATGTTGTGCTAGGGGATTTTATGGAAATCACACCACTTTCCAGTGTCCTTCTTCTCATTTCCATTACCCTTCTTTTCATGTGGATTGGATTGGTTTTTTGAATCCTAGTTGTTAGGGTCATATTTTCCATACTTTGGTTGTTGCGGATTTGTAGACCCCAACTCTTGCTTGTTCTGGTGCTTAAATTTATGCTCAATTTTAACTTCATATTGATAAACAACACCCAATAATGAGATGTCCAGAAAATCCATTTCAGTTTGGATGGAACTTTGTAGAGCCCCATGGTATTTCAAAACCAAATGTCGCTTGGAGTCTTTGATAGCTAGCTTGGTGCACAAGGTATGGAAATTATTTGTGAAATCTGACACTACTTGGCCCCTCTCATGCCGCAGTGTGGTCCATCTCATGTATTGGTCATCATAGTTTCCAAGAGGGTAATATTGATCCTTGAACACATCCACAAAAAAATCCCAGGTGGGATCGACCCCATATATTCTGGACTCCTCTGTGGAACTTTGCTCGTAGTAAGTTTCCCACCAATGTTTGACATGGGGGAGAGCCTTAAGGAGTGTGAAGGTGATCATTTCCTTTTTGGAGACATTATGAACAAAGAAATAACCTTCTAGAATATTTAACCATTTTTCTTTTGCATCTGCATCTATCTGTCCTTCATATATGGGAATATTAAAATTAACGTGTACCTTGAAAGGTGAGGTGCCTCGAAAGTGGTCACTTGATGAAGAAGCTCTTGTTGTTATCGACAGTCGTTGAAGGATGTGGGAAAAATTCTCCATCAATTCGTCCCTCTGTCACGTGAGGGGTTGCTCAAGCAATAGATTAATAAAATATTCTACTCTGTCATTTTTCTTTTCTTCCTCCATGGAGGGTTTCTTTGTCATGTGATAACGATTGTCCTCAAGAGAGACAAGCTTGACACCCAACTTGCTATACTCGGACCTCGTCGGGGACATGCACTGAAAAATGATCAAGAGCATCCTACTCTGATACCATTGATCCATATTATTGTTGAGAATGAAATGAAATAAGATATATTAAAATGAGATACACATAGATATTGCCAAAAACAAAGAAATACAATAATACATGATTTCTATTATTGAAATAAATGTAAAAAGACTGTAAAAATCCAAAGTGAAAGACTCACTAGAGTTATGGTATCTTATCTCTGAGAAGAGATGTGATGGTTAATTGCATTTGTACGAATATGATTGTTACAATGAGGCTCCAAAGTAATTTTTATCATAAATAAAATCCAAAACCCTAACCCTAGAATATGAAAAGCCAAAATGTTTGTCAGCCCTGATGGGGGTATTTGATACGTCAACTACCCGAGGGTGTAATTTTTTCATATGATCTCTATTTTTGGCACTCAATACACCATTGGAAAAGTCTAACTGAGAAGAACAACTTTATTCTAGCCCAGGAGAGTGCTTTTGGTAGTCTTATGGGACCCAAATTCCCAAAACACATCGTTTAGAGCCTTAAAACGACCCTAAAAGTTTGGAACTCGAAACACTACCGAAAAACTACCAATGTGGAAAATTGTGCTTCAACCCAGTGGAATAGGTGGGTGGCCACCGATATCCACCTGGATCAATCCTACCTCCTTAGGAAGAAATGGTCTCCATTGTGTTGATTTCCTGGGGGAGAAGCAAAAGCGTTTGCTAAATATAAATCTTGGTGAGCTACTTTCCTTGCTAGAGAAGTTGCACTGCTTAGCTTGTTGAAGGTTGTCGCGAATCTATGGCTAGAAGGGTTGGACCTTTTTAACCAGTTTGGCTACATAAGATGAATATGTGTAAAATTAATCCTTGCTCTTTACTTTAATCTTCTCGACTTGCTTCTGCTAGACAGAAGGAGCTTTGGTTGCAATGTTCTTTTGTTCACCTTTTGAACAGACTATGAAGAAGTTGAATTTTGTAGTATGATATACTACCTTGTAGCACTTTTTAGGTGGGACAGTAGTCTGAAATACCTCTGGTATCCTGTAGAGATGACCCCCCATAATAACAATGACACTATGGGGTCGAGACTCATAGATAGCATGGTGCTTCCACATATATGGCTGGCCCAGGAGAACATCACATAAATCCAATGGGGAAACATCACATAATACCTCATCCTTGAAGGGATGGATTATGTATGACAATTGACACTTCTCACTGACACAAAGATCTTGTCCTTAGTGAAGCCACCCAATGTTGTATGGTTGGATGTCTAGTGTTGTCAACAATCCCAACGGTTTGACAACCTCTATTGGGATGAGGTTCTTTTGGATTTTGCTATCAACAATAAAATCTCGCGGGGTGCCCATCACCCACATCTATGAATGAAAAAGGCAGTCCCCCTCTTCAGGATCTGTTGGTTCTCCTGGTTGAATTGTTTCGACTGCAACAATAGTAGTGGGGTATGCGTCAATGATTTGTCTTCTACTAGTATTTTCTAAATCAAATTCTAACTCAGGGTTTGCATCCTTGTCTTTGATCTCAGCCCCCAATGAATATTCTGAGGGAATTTCATCAGTGTTGGGCAGGAGATTTTGTGAAAACTAGACCACTTTCCAGTGTTCTTCTTCGTGTTTCCATTACCCTTCTTTTCCTATGGCTTAGACTAGTTTTTTTAGGCTGGTTGTTAGGGTCGTCTTTACCATAATTTGGTTCTTGTGAATTTGTAGACTCGAACTCCCATTTGTTCTGCTAATTAAATTTCTTCTTGATTTTAACTGCATATTGATAAGCAACACCCAGTGATGAGATGCCCATAAAATCCATTTTAGTTTGGATGTATCTATGTAGAGTCCCATGGTATGCCATAATCAAATGTCGCTCATAGTCTTTGATACCAAACTTGGTGTGCAAGGTATGGAAGGTATTGCTGAACTCTAAAACTGCTTGGCCCCTCTCTTGTCGTAGTGTGGTCCATCTCATGTACTAGTCATCATAGTTGGAAACAAGGTAATATTGCTCCTTGACCACATCCATAAAAAAATCCCAGGTGGGCTTGACCCCATATTTTGTTGACTCCTCTATGCAAATTTTATCCCGGTAAGTTTCCCATCAATGTTTGACATGGGGGAGAGCCTTAAGGAGTGTAAATGTGATCTTTTCCCTGTCGGAGAAATTATGAGCAAAGAAATAACCTTCTAGCAGATTTAACCATTTTTCTAGGGAATTTGCATCTCTCTTTCCTTCAAATACAAGAATATCAAAATTAACTTGTACCTTGAAAGGAGAGGTGACTCCAAAGTGGTTTCTAGATGAAGACACACTTGTTGTTATCGACAGGCATTGAAGGATGTGGGAGAAAATATTCATAATTTTGTCCCTCTCTCGTGTGAAGGCTTGCTCAAACAATAGATTAATAGAATCTTCTTCTCTATCATTTTTATTTTCTTCCTCCATGGAGGATTTATTTGGCGTGCAAGAGAGACTGTCCTCAAGAGAGACAAGATCGAGACCCAACTTTCTATACTCAGAACTCATCGGGGACATGCATTGAAAAATGATCAAGAGCAGCCTGCACTGATAACACTAATATAGATTATTGTTGAGAATTAAATGAAAGAAAATATATTACAATGAAATACACATAAATATTTTGAGAAACAAAGAAATTCAATAATACATGATTTCTATTAATGAAATAAATGTACAGAGACTGTAAAAATATAGAGGTAGACTCGCTAGAATGGTGACAACTTATCTCTAAGAAGAGATGTCATGGATACTCACATTTGTAAAAAGATGATTTTTAAAATGAGGCTCCAAAGGCCCTTTTAACATAAGTAAAATCCAAAACCCTAACCCCGGAAGATGAAAATAAAAAATGTTTGCGGGCTCTGATGGGGGTAGTTGGTACGTCAACTTCCCAAGGGCGTAAATTTTGTATACGATATTTGTTTGGGGTGCTCGATACACTGTTGGAAATTTCTAACCGAGAAGAACAACTTTTGACTGGCCCAGGCGAGTGTGAGAGGAAGTCTCATGGGCCCAAATCCCCAAGAAACAACGTTTAGGGCCTTAAAACATCCCTAAAAGTTTGGAACCCAAAAAACTGCCAAGGTGGAAAACTGATTTTCAAGCCAGTGGAATAGGTGGGTGGCCACCAATATCCACATAAATAAATCCTCCCTCACTAGGAAGAAATTTTCTCCATTGGGTTGAGTTCTTGGGGGAGAGGCACAGGCATTTTCTAAATCTAAATCTTTGTGAGCTACTAGCCTTGTTGGAGAAGTTGCGTTACTTAGCTTGTTGAATGTTGTCATGAACCTGCAACTAGAAGGGTAGGACCTTTTTAACCAATCTGGATACATGAGATGAGTGTGTGAAAAAGGAATCCTTTCTCTTTGCTTCAATATTCTCGACTTGATTCTGCTGGACAAAAGGTGCTTGGGTTGAGGCTGTAGTGGTTTTGGTGTTCTTTTGTTCACCTTTTGAACAGATTGTGAAGAAGATGAATTTTGTAGTAGGAGATACTACCTTGTGGCATTGTTTTGGTGGGACAATAGTTGGAACTACCTTTGGTATCCTATAGATATGACCCCCAGAGTAACGATGACACTACGAGTTCGAGACTCATAGATAGCATGGAGCTTCCACATATATGGTTGGCCCAAGAGAACATCACAAACATCCAGTGGGGAAACATCACATCATACTGCATCCTTGAAGGGTTGGATGTCATATGAAAATCAACATTGTTGGATGACATGAAGATGTCATCCCTCGTGAAGCCACCCGATGTTGTATGGTTGCGGGTGTGGTGTTGTCCACAATCTCAACTATTTCATGACCTTTGCTGAGATGAGGTTCTTTTGGCTTCTGTTATCAACAATAAAATGTAGTGAGATACCCTTCACCCATATCTGTGAATAAAAAAGGTTCTCCCCCTTCAGGATCTGTTCCTTCTTCTGGTTGAATTGTTGTGGTCACAAAAATAGCAATGGGGTTTGCGTCGATGATTTGACTTCTACCAGAATTTTTTGAATCATATTCTCAATCAGGGTTTGACTCCTTATCTTTGATATAGACCACCAATTACTATTTTGAGCGACATTAATCAGTGTTGTGCCAGGGGATTTTGTGGAAATCGCACCACTTTCCAGTGTCCTTCTTCATCTTTCCATTACCCTTATTTTCCTATGGCTTGGACTGGTTTTCTTAAGGTTGGTTGTTACGGTCGTCTTTACCATACTTTGGTTGTTATGGATTTGCAGACCTGAACGCCCTCTTGTTTTGGTTCTTAAATTTCTACTCGATTTTAACTGCATCTCGATAAGTAGCACCCAGTGATGAGATGTCCAAAAAATCAATTTCAATTTGGATGTATATGTGTAGATCCCCACGATATTTTAGAACCAAATGTATCTTAGAGTATTTGATACCCAACTTTGTGTGAAAGGTATGGAAGGTATTGGTTAACATCGAAACTGCTTGGCCCCTCTCTTGTCACAGTGTGGTCCATCTCATGTACTGGTCATCATAGTTTCCAACAGGGTAATAGTTTTCCTTGACTGCATCCACAAAAAAATCTCAGGTGGGCTTTGCCCCACATATTCTAGACTCCTCTATGGAACTTTTCTCCCAGTGAGTTTCCCACCAATGTTTGACATGGGGGAGAGACTTAATGAGTGGGAAGGTCATATTTTCCCTATCAGAGAAATTATGAACATAGAAATAACCTTCTAGCAGATTTAACCATTTTTTTAGGGAATCTACATCTATCTATTCTTAAAATATGGGAATGTCAAATTTAACTTTACCTTGAAAGGAGAGGTGCCTCCAAGTGGTCGCTTGATGAAGATGTGCCTTTTTTTATCGACATGCATTGAAGGATGTGGGAAAAATTCTCCATCATTTCGTCCCTCTATTGCATGAAGGCTTTCTCAAGCAACATATTGATAGTATCTTCTTCTCTGTCGTTTTTTTTCTTCTACCATGTAGGGTTTCTTTTGCGTGCGAGAGAGATTGTCCTCAAGAGAGACAAGCTCGATACCCAACTTGTTGTACTCAGACCTCGTTGGCGACATGCACTGAAAGACGATCAAGAGCATCCTCCTATGATACCACTAATCTGGATTATTGTTGAGAACGAAATGAAAGAAGAGATATTACAATTAAATACACATAAATATTTCCAGAAATAGAGAAATACAATAATAGATTATTTATATTAATTAAATAAATGTACAGAGATTGTAAAAATACAGAGTGAAAGACTCGCTAGAATGGTGGTAGCTTATCTATGAGAGGATATGTGATGGCTACTCGCATTTGCAAGAAGATTATTGTTACAATGAGGCTCCAAAGGCATTTTTAACATAAGTAAAATCCAAAACCCTAACCTAGAAAGATGAAAAACCAAAATGTTTGCAAACCCTGATTGGGGTAGTTGATACATCAACTTCCTGAGGGTGTAAAGTTTTCTTACGATATTCGTTTAGGGTGCTCAATACACCATTGGAAAGGTCTAACTCAGAAGAACCACTTTTGACTATCCTAGGCGAGTGTTATTGTCAATCGCCTGGGCACCAAATCCCCAAAAATGCTCGTTTAGGGCCTTAAAACGACCCTAGAAGTTTGGAACCCGAGAAACAACTAAAAAACTGCCAAGGCGGAAAACTATTTTTTGAGCCAGTGAAATAGGTGGGTGGCCACTAATATCCACCTGGATCAATCCTCCCTCCTTAGTAATTAATGGTATCCATTGCACTGAGTTCCCATGGGAGAAGGGGAAGCATTTTCTAAATCTGAATCTTGGTGAGCTACTTTCGTTGCTGTAGAAGTTGTGTTTCTTAGCTTGTTGAAGGATATCACGAACCTATGGCTGGAAGGGTTGGAACTTTTTAACAATTATACATACATGATATTACTGTGTGCAAAATGAATCAATTATATTTTCTTCAATATTCTTGAATTTCTTCTGCTGGACAAAAGGTGCTTGGGTTGAGGCTGAAGTGGTTGTGGTGTTCTTTTGTTCGCCTTTTGAATAGATAGTGAAGAAGTTGAATTTTGTAGTATGAGATACTATATTGTGGCACTGTTTAGGTGGGACAGTATTTAGAACTACCTATTCTATCTTATATAGATGAATCCCTAGAGTAACAATGACACTACAAGGTTGAGACTCAAAGATAGCATGGCACTTCCACATATCTGGTTTGCCCAAGAGAACATCACAGAAATCCAGTGGGGAAACATCACATAATACCTCATCCTTGAAGGGATGGATGTCATATGACAATCAACACTACTAGATGACATGAAGATATCGTCCCTAGTGAAGCCACCATATGTTGTATGGTTGCGAATGTGGTTTTGTCGACAATCCCAATTGTTTGACGACCTCTGTTGAGATGAGGTTCTTCTGGCTTCCGCTATCAACAATAAAATGAAGCGTGGTACTAATCCAGATTTTATGTGCAGAAAAAAATGAATACAGAATATTAACAGATTCTTAACACAAAATAACATAGATATAGTAAAACCGGTCTTCTATTCAATAATGAAATAAGCTGAAATTGTAAAATGTAGCGGAAACAAGCTTGCTGGAATGGTAGCGGCTTATCTTTGAGAAGAGATGTGACAGTTGCACTCATTTGCAAGAAGATAATTACAATGAGGCTCTAAAGTCCTTTTACAATAAACAGGAATTCCAAAAACCCTAGACATCAAAAAACCTAACCCTAGGAGATGAAGCGCCAAAAGTCATGTAGGCCTCATTTGGGTAAGTTAGTACATTAACTTCCCGGGGTTGTAACTTTTGCATACGATCTCCATTTTAGGCGTATGATATCCCGTTGGAAAGGTATCATCAAGGAGAATAATTTTGGGGCCTCAATCATGGTGTAGGATTTCATTGAGAAGCTTGATCCAGAAAACCTTAATTTAGGCCCTCAAAATGGCCCTGAAAGTGAAAACTGCTAAAAATAGTAAATTGCCAAAATTGCTAGAAAACTATTTTGAGCCTGTTGAAAAAGGTGGGTGGCCACCGATATCCATATGGATCAATCCTCCCTCCTTAGGAAGCAATGGTCTCCATTTCATTGATTTCCCCCATCAGATGAGGAAATTTCTGCTGAATTTGGCCTCGGGTGAGCCACTTGCCTTGGTGCAGGAGCTTCCCTGCTTTAACGACTCAATAAAGATGGATGCTTTGTTGTCGAGTTCCCTTGATATATGTATCCACAATTGTATCAGTGGATTTATGTTGGATGCAGTTGGGGTTTAGATCTGTGGGTGTCAGTTGTTCTTCTACGTCCAAGGTGTCCAATAATGGTGGGAAATAAGGGCGAAGGAGATCCACGTTGAACACTGGGTGCAAGCCAAGGAAAGGAGGAATGTTGAGCTCAAAAGCATTATCCCCCATGGCCTTCGTGATGGTGTATGACCCATAACAGAGTGGGAGAATATTTTGATGGGGTCTTGTAAGGCGTTCTTTCTGCAAGTGCAACCAAAGTTTGTCTCCCACCTAAAACTTATGTGGAACCCGATGTTGATCATGGCGCTATTTGTACTTGTCATTAGACTTCTGTAGGATATCCTGAAGCTGTTGGAAGATGTGTTGGATCTTCTCAATGAATGGGGTGTCTTTGTCAGCTTCAGTTGGAACAGGAGATGAGTCAGTCGAAGTGACCACAAGGGGAAGTGCAACATCTATGGGACCCAATGGTTGGAATCCCAACCCCACCTGAAAGGGGCTGTGGTCGATTGAGCTATGCAGGGCTCGATTGTATCTATGATGGACATAGGGAAGGCTCTCATCCCATGTGCAAGGGTGATTTGAATTATACATGTGAAGGATATGCACAACCATTCAATTTATGACCTTGGTTTGGCCATCTGTCTGAAGGTGGAAGGTTGTGGATTTGGTTAACTTGGTGTCCAGTAGTGACCAGAGGCTAGACCAGAATGTGCTAAGAAATGAAGTGTCCCTATCTGAGACAATGGTTTGTGGGAGTCCAAAATGTACCCAGACCTGTTCAAAGAAGAGCTTGGCAGTGGCCTCTGCTGTGATGCTCTTCTTGTAGGCAACCATAATTGCCATCTTAGAAAAGCGGTCAACAACCACAAAAACAAAGTCATTTCCCCGCTTGGTGGATGGGAGGCCCGACATGTATTCTATTGAGATGGATTCCCATGGCCTGTTAAGAGTAGGAAGAGGGGTGTATAGGCCCTATTTCTTAGTGGTTGGTTTGGCAATAGTGCAGGCAGTGCAGAACCTGATATACTTGTTGACCTCCTGTCGGAGTCTCATGTAGTAGAAATGTTTCTATAGCATCTCCACTATCTTTTTGATGACGAAGTGTCCTTCCACCTGACTGTAGTGGACTTCCTAGATCAGCTTCAATTGCTTGCTTGATGGAACACAGATATGGCCTAGATGACACAACAACCCATCTTGAAGATAGAAATTATCGACAACTATGTTTTCCCCCAACATTTGGTAGGGGGTGGCGAAGTCTAGGTCTATCTCATAGAGTTGGGGCCATCCAAAGGTCTCATGGCCACAAGATTCTAGCATCATGCTAAGTGTCGCGACTGGTGGTCTACTAAGGAAATCAACGACGTGATTGGTGCTTCCTGTTTTATACTTAATCTTGAGGTGGAATTGTTGCAAGTATGTGGACCACTTTTGATGGCGGTCATTCTACAATTTTCCTTATGTCTACATAAACTGCAGTGGCTTATGATCAGTGTGGATGACTTTCTCCTTCCCAAGAATGTAATGTCTCCACTGGTGGTAGGCTTGAACAATGGAGTACATTTATTTTTTGTAAGTGGGGTAATTACGGACAACATCAGATAGTGTCTCACTATGATAGGCCACGGGGTGGTCGTGCTGAGTGAGAATGACGCCCACAGCATAGTCTAAATCATTTGTCTCGATCTCAAAGGGATGTTGCAGGTCTGGTAGTGAAAGTACTGGGGATGAGCACAAGTGTTGCTTCAAATCATAAAACGCTTATTGTTGGGAAGGGCCCCACAAATTTTTTTCCTTACCACCACCCCTGGTGATTTGGCTGAGGGCCCATGCAATATGGGATAATTCCAACACAAACCTATGGTAGAAATTGGCAAGGCCCAAGAAGCTCCAAAGCGCAGTGAGTGTGGTTGGGGCTAGCCAGTCACGGATGACTTGCATCTTGGCTGGATCCACATGTACACCATGTTGATCAATGATGTAGCCTAGGTAATGGACCTTGTCCATGCCAAAGGATCATTTTTCCAAGTTGGCGTATAGCTTATGCTGTCGCAGGGTGTGTAGAACCTATTGAATATGTTGCAAGTGTTCGGCACAAGTCTTGGTGTAAATGAGAATCTCATCCAGATACACCACTACAAAATTATTGGTGAATGGTCACAGGATATCGTCCATCATCCTCATGAAAGTGGTCGGATCATTTTTCAAACCAAAGGGCATGACCAACCATTCAAAAAGACCTTCCTTTGACTTGAAGGTGGTCTTCCATACATCTGTCTATTCTATTAGGACATGGTGGTAGCTACACTTCAAATCAATCTTACTGAAGTATTTAGCCCCCATGAGTTGATCAAGAAGGTCATCCATTCAGGGAATCGGGTACCAGTTTCTGACTGTGATTTTATTTAGAGCCCGGTAATCAATGTAGAGTCACCAGGTTCCATCTTTCTTCTGTACCAACATGATTGGGCTCCGGCAAGGTGATGAGCTTGGATGGATGTGACCCTTGTGGAGAAATTATTGGATTTGTCACTTGATCTCCTCATTCTCTGACAGAGAGCGATGATATACTGGATCATAGGGAAGCGATGCATCCAGGGTAATATCGATGGGGTTCTTTACCTAGCAGTGTAGAGGTACCCCGGTAAGTGAGGAGAAGATATATGAGTATTCTTCCATGACCTTATCTACCTGCTTCTGCTGTGTGGAGAGATCGGCCGCAGAGACCCTGGATGTGACTGTGATCTTTCACTTAGTTTGAGAGAAAATCAAGAAGAAAACAAACTTCCCTGTCTAAGAGATGAACTCCCTGCATTTCTTAGCAGAGATCAAGGAAATAGCACTAGGTGGGACTGCCTTAGGTATCCTGTACAATTTCCTGTTCAAATTAATAATAACACTATGAGGCCTAGACTCATATACAACATGACATTTCCATAAATAAGGTTGGCCCAAAATAACATCACAAACTTCGAGAGGAGAAACATCACACAATACCTCGTCTTTGAAGGTCTTGATGTCATATGACAATCGACACTATTGGCTGATGCGAAGATCGCTTCCTTGGTGGAGCCATCCAATGGTGTAGGGTTGTCGGCAGGGCCAGCCTTTTGATGACCTCTACAGAGATGAGGTTCTTTTGGCTACTGCTACCAATGATGAAGTGCAGTGGGGTGCCTTTTACCCACACTTGCAAATGGAAGAGGCGCTCTCCTTATTTTATCTCATCTGGTTCACCAGGCTGGAGCTTGGTGGTAGTAACGGTGGCACTGGGTTCTATGTCAATGATCCATCTTCCCCTTTCTGGTTCTAGCTCAGAGTCAGAATCTACATATGATTCATAGGCTTTAACTTTGGCCACCAACGACTACTTTGAGTGATAATCAACAACGTTATGCCAAGGGCTCTTATGGAAGTCACACCACTTCTCGGTCTCTTTCTTTGTCTTTCCAGTGTACTTATTTTCTTGCTTTTTGGACTAGTTGTCTTGATACTATCCATATTTTCTTTGTCCTTTTTTCTGTGGTTTGGGGTCACCCTTTCCTGGATTTTGTTGTGAGGGGTTCCCAGGCCCAAATTGCAGCATCTTTTGTTTGAGATTCTGCTCGATTTTGATGTCATATCGCTAGGCCGCACCCAAGGATGATATGTCTAGAAATTCCATTTCGGTCTAGATGTATCTATATAGAGCACCATGATACTTTAGCACTAGATGTCGCTCTGAATCTTTGATAGCCATCTTGGTGCGCAAGGTATGGAAGATATTTGTGAAATCTGGCACTGCTTGGCCTCTTTCTTGCCGCAGTGTGGTCCATTTAGCATATAAGTCATCATAACTTCCGACAGGGTAGTATTGTTCCTTAATAACATCCCTGAAGGAATCTCAAGTGGATGTGACTATAAATAATGAGGGTTCCTCTATTTCCTTTTTCTCACAGAATGTTTCCCACCAATCTTTGACATGGGGGACAACTTTGAGGAGTGCAAAAGTAATGTTTTCTCTATTCAAGAAGTTATGGATAAAAAAATACCCTTCTATAAAATTCAACCACTTGTCTACAACCTATGCATCTATCTGACCTTCAAATATAAGAATATCAAAGTTTATTTGTACCTTGAAGGGGGTGGCACCTCCACTCGAAGAATATGTGTCGCTTGTTGGTATCCGCCGAAGGATTTGCATGAAACTATCCATCATCTCATTCCTCTATTGCGTGAGGGATTGATCAATCAACATTTTGAAAGGATCTCTTATCCCATCATATTTATTTTCTCCTTCCATGAGAGGATGCTTGGGTGTGCGAGATCTTTTTCCCTCAAGATAAACAAGCTCAAGATCCAACTCTTTGTACTATGACCTCATTGGGGACATGCATTAAGACGACAAGGAGAAGACCGCTCTGATACCACTGATGCATATTTTATGAGAAGAACGAAATGAATATAGATTATTAATAGATTCTTAACACAAAATAATAGAGATACAATAAAACTGGTTTTCTATTCAATAATGAAATAAGCTGAAACTGTAAAATGCAGCGAAAACAAGCTTGTTGGAATGGTGGCGGCTTATCTCTAAGAAGAGATGTGACGACTGTGCTCATTTGCAAGAAGATGATTAAAATGAGGCTCTGAAGGCCTTTTACAATAAACATGAATCCAAAAAACCCTATACATCCAAAAACATAACCCTAGGAGATGAAGCACCAAAAGTCATGTGGGCCTCGTTTGGGTAAGTTAGTACATTAACTTCCTGAGGTCGTAACTTTTGCATACGATCTCCATTTTAGGCGTATGATAGCCCATTGGAAAGGTATATTCAAGGAGATTCATTTTGGGGCCTCAATCATGCTATAACAAATCATTAATAATATTGATCCCAAAAAACCTTCATTTAGGCCCTCAAAATGGCCCCGAAAGTGAAAACTGCTAAAAATAGTAAATTGCCAAAATTGCCAGAAAATTGTTTTGAGCCAGTTGGAAAAGGTGGGTGGCCACTGATATCCATATGAATCAGGTAAAATTCACCTACATACATGAATTAAAAATTTTCTCCCCCTCTACAGGATCTATTGGTTCTTTTGGTGCAATTGTTGTGGTCGCGACAATCGTAGTGGTGTCTATGTCGATGATCTGTCTTCTACCAATATTTTCTGAATCATATTCTAATTTAAGGTTTGGATCCTTCTCTTTGACCTCGACCACCAATGACTGTTTTGAGCGACATTCATTGGTGTTTTTCCAAGGGATTTTGTGGAAATCACACCACTTTCCAGTCTCCTTCTTTGTCTTTCCATTACCCTTCTTTTCCTGTGCCTTGGACTAGTTTTCTAAAGGATGGTTGTTAGTTTCATCTTTACCATACTTTAGCTCTTGAGGATTTGCAGACCCAAACTCCTGCTTGTTCTGGTTCTTAAATTTATGCTCAATTTTAATTGCATATTGATAAGCAACAACAAGTGATAAGATGTCCAGAAAATCCTTTTCAGTTTCGATGTATCTTTGTAGATCCTCATGGTATTTTAGAACCAAATGTCCCTCCGAGTCTTTGATACCCATATTGGTGCACAAGGTATGGAAGGTATTGGTGAACTAAAACATTTCTTGGCCCCTCTCTTGATGCAGTGTGTTCCATCTCATGTACTGGTCATCATAGTTTCCAAGAGGGTAATATTGTTCCTTGACCGCATCCACAAAAAAAACTCAGGTGGGCTCGACCCCATATATTGCACACTCCTCTGTGTAACTTTTCTCCCATTAAGTTTCCCACCAATTTTTGACATGGGGGAGATCCTTAAGGAGTGCGAAGGTGATATTTTCCCTGTTGAAGAAATTATGAATAGAGAAATAACCTTCTAGCAGATTTGACCATTTTTCTAGGGCATCTGCATCTATCTTTCCTCCAAATACAGGAATTTCAAAATTAACGTGTACCTTGAAAGGTGAGGCGCCTCCAAAGTGGTCTCTTCATGAATATGTGCTTGTTGTTATCAGCAGGCATTGAAGGATGTGGGAAAAATTATCCATCATTTCGTCCCTCTATCGCCTGAGGGATTTCTCAAACAACAAATTAATAGAATATTCTTCTCGATTGTTTTTCTTTTCTTCAGCCATGGAGGGTTTCTTTGGCATGCAAGAGTGATTGTTCTCAAGAGAGACAAGTTCGAGACCCAACTTGCTATACTTGGACCTCGTCCGGGACATGCAATAAAAAAGGATCAAGAGCATCCTGATCTGATACCACTGATCCAGATTATTGTTGAGAACGAAATGAAAGAAATGATATTACAATCAAATACACATAATATTTCCAGAAACAAAGAAATATAATAATACATGATTTCTATTAATGAAATAAATGTACAGAAACTATAAAAATACAGAGTGAAAGACTTTCTATAATGGTGTCAGCTTATCTCTAAGAAGAGATGTGATGGCTACTCACATTTTCTAGAATATTATTTGTACAATGAGGCTCCAAAGGCCTTTTTAACATAAGTAAAATCCAAAACCCTAACTCCAGAAGATGAAAAGCCAAAAATTTTGCGGGCCCTGATGGGGGTAGTTGATACATCAATTTCCTGAGGGCGTAATTTTTTCATATGATCATTGTTTGGGGTGCTTGATACACTTTTTGAAAATTATAACTGAGAAGAACGACTTTCTACTAGCCTTGGTCAGTGCCTTTGGCAGTCGTCTAGCCCCAAATCCCCAAAAGTTTGGAACCCGAAAAACTGTCGACAAAATGCCAAGGTGGAAAACTGTTTTTCAAGCCATTGGAATAGGTGGGTGGCCACTAATATCCACCTAGACTAGGGTCCATTTTGTTTTCAAAGAAGGTTAGCTCTTGCACCAAGTAAAGTGGCTCACCAGGGGCCAAATTTAGCAAAAAATCTCATATGATGGGGGAACTCAACGCAATGGAAACCATTGTCCTAAGGGGGGGAGGATGTATCCAAGAAGCTATTGATGGCCACCCACCTATTCCAACTAGCTCAAAATAGTTTTTTGGCAATTTACTATTTTTAGCAGTTTTTCGGGTCCTAAACTTCCAGGGCCATTTTGAGGGCCTAAACAACGTTTTTTCATGATCGAGCACTTTAATGAGAAACATAGCCATGATTGATCCTTCTAAATGAATCTCCTCGTCAATATATTTCCAATGAGTTATCGTTCTCCCTAAACGAAGTTCATATGCAAAATTTATGACCCTGGGAAGTTGATGTACTAACTTACCCCAATGGGGCCCACATGACTTTTGGTGCTTCATCTCCTAGGGTTAGGTTTTTTTGGATTTCTAAGGTTTTGGAATTCATGTTCATTGAAAAAAGGATTTCAGAGCCTCATTGTACTCATATTCTTGTGAATGAGCATACCCATCACATCTCTTCTCAAAGATAACTTCCACCATTCTAGCAGGCTTGTTTTTAGTCTACATTTTACAGTTTCGACATATTTCTTATTTAATAGAAGTCAAGTTTTACTGTATCTTTTTTATTATTCATTGTGTCTCTGTGTTAATATTACAAATATTTGTTTTCATTTCGGTATGCTCATAAATACGGATCCCTAGAGGGGTCAACCCACTCTGTGTCTCATTTTCCTTGTGTTATATGGATGATGTGATTTCACTTTATGATGGACATACATTTCATTCTCATAGAGAGCTCCCCT
The DNA here is from genome assembly GCA_009831015.1 of Picea engelmannii. Lineage (NCBI taxonomy): Eukaryota > Viridiplantae > Streptophyta > Pinopsida > Pinales > Pinaceae > Picea > Picea engelmannii. The sequence continues at coordinate 790,019 of ML780949.1, read as the reverse complement.
ACCTGCACACATGTTGAGGCATTTCTTGTGAATTAAAGACTATTTTGTCATTGGAGAGAGGCCCTACCATGCATGTGGGTTTTGTGTTGACTTTGTTGTTGGTTTATGGTGTCTATTATATGTTAATTCAACTTACTTCTATGAGATCCACTTCACTTCTCTCAATTTATGGAGGGTTATGAGACTTGGAACCATAGGTGCCATTTGGAGAGTCTATTTCACATCGATTGAAGGTGTCTACACTTTTGAGCTTGAGCCTAGATGACTTGTGGTACACTTGTATTGAGCACTCCATCTTTTGAGGCATCTTTGTGTTTCTCTTGATGAGGAGGAGGGGGGCGTCCACTTGAGGAGGTTACATTACGAACATGTTCATTATGTTTTGTCAAATATGTCCACTTAGGGAGGATATTCCCATGGCCTTATTCCTTTTTGGTGTTATTCTACCTTAGGATGATTGACATGCACCACTTGGATCCTTTTTTCCAAATCCTCATCATGTTTAATATGTTGACCTACCCTAAAGGGCCACATGTGATGATGGAGTTAGTTGTTTGGACCATGTCTTGAGGATCTAGTTATGGATCAATATGATTTGAGGAGATGAGGCATAGTCAAACACTCATTCAAAGGAGTCACCATATTCTCTAGCTCTATTCTTGGAGATGGTTGCTAACAACTCCAATATTTTACTATTTTTTGACTTGTCTATTAGATTTAGTTAGATGAAAGATATATTATATTGTTTTTCTCCAATATTTTTTTATAACCTCTAGGAGGAAAAAATGGATCTAAAAAACTCATGCTACTTTTAGTAATGAAGTTGTTGAGGGGGTTATTTTTATGTTATTTCCTGGAGGAATAATGGACCTAGGAAAACAAATACCTCTTTATTGTTGAGGAGATAGAGTTTAAATCTATATAAGGATTTTTTGTCTCAATTTGTAAGGTGTGAATTGAAAGTTCTCCCAATATTTGGAACAAAATTGATTGATCTTTGTCAAAACTATGCAAAATGGATGTATAACTTTCTTAATGTGTGATGGATATTCTTGGTACATATTGGTAAGCTTATATTATAGGTTTGGATTGTAAAAGTTGATTTGTGATCCATAGAGGAATAGTATTTCTACATTGGAAGAGGTATTCATCAATCCTCTTTATTAATTTTCTTTAATAGAGAGAAAATTAATTCCCTAAACATCTTGAGGGAAAAATCATAATTTGATCTTTTAAGGCAATGCCATTCTTTGATCGATTTGGAAATGATGTGATTCTTAAAGACCACTTCTTTCCTATATCTATGATATTTAATTTACCAAACCTAAGTCTTTTTGGATCTTGTTCTCACAATCCAATTAGCACATAGATCTTTCATTATAAATACCCTTTCATCTACCGCCAAACTTATAAAAATAAATCATTTTCTGTTTTCTAAGCTCCTTTGCTCCCACTTTATACAACAACGTCTTGATCTTAGTTAACCATTGGGATCCACCTCTATGCTAGAAGTTCATTTAGTCTAGCGTTCATTTAGTCTAAAGAGAGAAAGGCGAGGCTACTAAGATGAATATGGGTAGCTTGTCTAAAGTGCCCTTGGGGTCTCACAAATTGTGCTTAGACACTTTTATACCAAGAGAGATATCGGAGGTAACAAAATCCATGATCATTGCACTTCGACATTCATAATATTCTCATTGCTTTATCCATACTTCACCTCCATGATGGATATGAAGGATCGAACATACACAAAGACAGTGATATGAAGGATCGAACATATACAAAAATTCAAGTGAAATTTTTTTCATTGTTCTTTTTCAACGAAAAAACTTATTATAAGCTTGTTATCATAGTAGTTATTCTTATATTCTGTTGAAAATTTATTAGCCCAATTATGTTGTTCCTTTCTAATTGGCTCAGAAATTAAGAAACCATCCTCAAAACCTTTATTCAATAATTTTAGAGTTTTTGTATTAGGATACCTTGCAGCAACTCCCAATGAAGGTTGTCCTAAATAAAATGTGCAAATCAGAAGACATGGAAGAAGAATTGCAAGAAATAGGTAAGAGATTATAAGATAGCTTCATTAAGAAGATTACTAGATTATTTCAAAATTGGAATTGGATATGAAGAAGATAATTACTTGTAGGATATAAGAATTTCAAACCCTGAACCATGTAATTCTGGAACTATTAGGCCCATTGCTCAGGCTCGTACCCTGCAGCAACAGAGGACCCAGTGAAGGACATTACAAATACTGTTTGAACTATGATCCTTCCACAAGTGATGATCATACTGAGTATTGTATATTACTACAGTGTAACGATAAAGTGGTTTCGAACAGGACAATTGGTATTGAATCATTTGCGTTGGAAAAAAATGGTCATACTTCGAGACTATTCAGAGGGCTACAGAGCTCTAGTTTCATGAGGCAAGCCAACCTCTCAATGTAATTTTTTAGGTTACCTCCATCTTGAGCCAAATAAGACTAAAACGAATCATGAATCTGCAACTTATGTCTTAGAATGTGTCCGTCCCAACTCCATCATGAGGCTTCTCAATTCTTAGGCCTGGATAAATCTTAACACATAGAGATCCAAAATCATCAAAACTCCATTTCCAATGCTTGGATACCCTCAATTCAACCGTTTGCATTGACCCCTATTCTGGAAGAAGGTTCTGGATATCTCAATGCACTGGAAGATCGAAAATCCTCAAATGATGGAGAATATCAAGAAAAAGACATGGAAAAGACCATGCTCTTCAATCTTTGCATACACGGTTCTTCAAAAAACACCATGAGAAAATATATACTAAAAAGTCTCTCTCGTTGAATGTCAATCTTCTGAAATGAGCCCTAAAATTCACACTGCCTAGAGCTTTCAAAATCTTGCTATCAAACAACTTTTGGAAACTGTTAAGGTCCTAACCCGCACATAGGTAGATCAATGTATTAAGATGTAATAAAGGTCAATATTAATAAGGCCTTTCAATAAAATAGAATAAGGCAGATGTAAGAAGACCTAATAGAAGCTTCTGCTTCTAGAAGGATCTTCCTCTAGATGTTTCTCTTAATAGACATATTTAGTATAAATACGGGTCGAGGGTATGAAAACCATAGCTTGGAGATTATTGTAACAGAGCGTTGCTCGACTGGATGTTTCCCCCTCGAAGAGGCCTGTGAACATTGCTTTCTGAATCAAAGTGTTATTTCAGTTGTTGTTCTCATATTATTTATGTGTTATTGTGGAGATTATGCTGGTTATATTACTGTTATTCTGCCATTTCTAGCATTTTATTTCTATTCTACGTATTTGTTATATCTGGTATCTTGAAAGTGGTATCAGAGCACTTTCCTTGGCAGAAATTGTGGGAATTTTTTTTCCAGGGTAGAGATGTATTCCGGCATCTTTAAGCCATAGCGATCTATCGCTACACACATAAAACTGTAGTTGAGGGATTCATACACGCAGGAAATACAAGTAGTTCTTAAGCGCACATCTGTTGGCCACCCTTGTAACCCCTGTTGGTACCCCTTCGAGTGGTAGCGCATCAGACAACACCTGTGTACGGATCGGCCTGGATTTCCTAAAGGCCTCTTTAGATAAACCTATCGGCTGCCAGACTGCTATAGTGTCATCAAGAAAAACACTCGGGAAGATACTCTCTAGTACCTGGGTAGTAGGGTAGTACGGCTAAGGGTACGGTCTATCCTCCTAAGTTAGTGCCCTGAGATATTGGGCCAAGTACTACTATTGGACCCTGCACATATATCAAAGAGCTATAGCACAGGGAAAACCCTTGTCTGTAGAACCCTTGAATATCTAACCCTTGGGGAACATAAACATAAACAAATTAAATCGGCCAGATCTATTGCCGCGCAACTATGTTCGGGTTGCCAAGTAAATACAAATTTCTTTTTGGTTAATAATTTGGGGATTTCAGCACTGCAGCATTCTTCAGACCAAAGTATAACCCCACAGCTAAAAAAAAAAGTATGGAAATTTTTTCACCATTATTTGAGACCTATTCCATTAGATTCATTTCTTCTCCCTTATCACATTCATCCATATCATTTTTCTGCAAAATTTTTTGACCCCGCTCGCTCCCTTTTCAGTTCACCCATCCTCACGGACCATACCTGTAGCCAAGAACCGGAGTCTCTCTTCAACACCTTGCAATATAGTTTCCTCGAGACCCAAAAATAAGTGCAACAACTCATTGCTACTATTGCCTCTCGAGATACATCCATCAATACCACAATAAATGCATCCGTCCAGTCCGCAATGGACGAAGTCAAACAAGAACTGACCACCCAACTTGAATCTGTCTTTGCATCACTCTGCAACAAACTAAAGATCCCTACTGATGACCCTTTTCCTGATGCACATACAAATACTGAAGGTGAAACTTCTTCACAGTCCCATACCTTTTAGCCCCATCACTTTCAATGGGACATACGCCTTCCGCAGGTGGATGTAACCAAATTTGATGGCTCAGACCCCGCTGGTTGGGTCACCCAAATGGAACATTATTTATCTCTCTACAACATTAGAGATGACTTGGCCAAAATCTGGTATGGTGTTCTCCATCTAGATCAAGAACGCTGACAATGGTGGAAATGGAGAAAAACTTCCTGTCAAGGGTATATTGCTTGGACCCAATTTTTGACTGAGCTTTATGAACGCTTTGACACTGACACCAACCATTTGGGTTGTTTGATAAAATTGAAACAATCAGGAATAGTCGAAGAATTCATAGCTGCATTTGAGAGCCTGGTTTTTCGAACAGAGGGCATGACTAATGCTTTCTTTCGAGAGTGTTTTATCAGTGGCCTCAAGGAGAAGATTCGGGCCCATGTCCTCATGGCTCAACCTGCGAGTTGGGTGGAGGCTACTAAAAACAATAAAGAAGAACAACAAATTGTTTCTTCTCAAAACCATAAGCCTTCCTTTATCCCTCGCCCTAAACCAATAAACCCCACTATTCCCTTTGCCCCATTAAAGATCCAAAAATTGACAAGGGCTGAAATGGATGAATGCCAACTCAAAGGCCTCTGTTATAATTGTGATGAAAAATATTTCCCGAGCCACAAATGTAAGGAACACAATCTTTTTATGGCCATCTCTGAGGATATTCCAGAAGAGGATGTTGAAACTCCCCTTATGCCTAAGTCACCAAAAATCACTGACATAAATCCCCCGTCCGACCCTCCCGAAGTGGAACCGATCATTTCCCTCAATGCTCTCACCAGCTTCTCTACCCCCCAAACCCTCAAGTTAATCGGTTACATCAAGCACCAAAAGGTCATCATTTTGGTTGATAGTGGAAGCACCCATAATTTTATTCATTGCCGCATTGCCCAAGAAACCCATTACTACATCCATGTTGTCAACAATTTCCAAATCATGATTGCCAATGGTGGTTCTATGAAATGTGGCGGGCGCTGTGAAAATGTGCATCTCCAAATCAGTAACTACCACCTAAAATCCCATATGTTTGCTATTGACATGGGTGATTGCGACATTATGTTGGGTGAAAACTCGCTAAGGACTTTGGGTCCCATTCTCATGGATTTTAAGAACTTAACCATGCAATTTGACCAAGAAGGCCACCAATATAAATTCCNGTTCCCATCGCATGGAAAAGATACTCAAAAAAGGTCATTCTGGTGTCATTGCCCAACTCCATGCCATACAAGCCATAGAGACACCCCCAGTGCCTCAAGACCTCCAAGCCCTCCTTTCTAAACATCAAATGGTATTTTCCACTCCCCAAGGACTCCCTCCTTCCCACAGTGTTCATGATCATTCCATTCCCCTTGTCCCAGGAAGCCTTCCCCCCAATATCTGTCCATATCGCTACCCCTTTTCACAAAAAAATGAAATTGAGAAAATGGTCCAAGAACTCCTTACTGCAGGCGTCATCCATCCTAGTATGAGCCCTTACTTGTCTCCGGTCATCATGCTATTGAAGAAATAAGGTTCTTGGAGAATGTGTCCTGACTTCCGTGCTCTCAACAAACTGACCATCAAAGACAAATTTCCCATTCCTATCATTGATGACCTCCTAGATGAATTTAGTGGCACCCAATTATTTACCAAACATGATCTTCACTCAGGCTATCACCAGATATGTATGAAAGAGGCAGACATTCCCAAGACAACCTTTTGCACTCATGAGGGCCACTATGAGTTTTTGGTCATGCCCTTTGGCTTGTGTAACGCCCTCTCCACCTTCCAAAGCCTCATGAACCATGTCTTCCACCCTTTTCTCTGTCATTTTGTCTTAGTTTTATTTGATGATATCCTCATCTATAGAAAAAACTAGACAGACCATCTTACTCATGTGGATCAAGTTCTCTGCCTACTCTCTCAGTACCAACTTTTCCTAAAACAGTCTAAATGTGATTTTGGTGCCTCATAAGTAGAATACTTGGGTCATCTGGTGGGAAAGGATGGCATCATGGTGGACCCGAAAAATATTGAAGCTATGCAAGATTGGCCGCACCCAAAGACTCTCAAAATCTTGCGTGGATTTTTGGGCCTAACAGGGTATTATCGCAAGTTCGTTAAGAACTACAAAAAGATTGCAGCACCTCTCATGACTCTCCTAAAAAAGAACTCTTTAACTTGGACTCCAGCAGCTACTCAAGCTTTTCAAACCTTGAAGACGGCCATGTGCACCACTCCGGTTCTGGCCCTTCCTGATTTCACAAAGACCTTTTTGTTGGAATGTAATGCCTTAGGGAAAGGAATTGGTGTTGTCCTTATGCAAGAGGGTCGACCTTTGGCCTTCACCATCAATCAACTGTTTGAAAGGAATCTGGGAAAACCATTTATGAAAAGGAAATGTTGGCAATTCTGCATGTCGTTGAGTTGTGGCGTCATTATATTTTGGGGCAACACTTCCAAATTAAGACCAACCATCAAAGCCTCAAGTACTTTCTGGAACAACGCATTTCCTCCGAGGAGCAAAAAAAATGGGTGACTGAGCTCTTTGGATATGATTATGAGATCATTTACAAGAAGGGAAAAGATAATGTCGTGGCGGATGCACTATCCCGAAAATATGAAGACGAAGGATCCCTTTTTTCTCTTTCCTTCATTGTACCCGATTGGCTCCAAGCTCTGCGCTAGGAATGGCTTCAAGATCCCAAAATTTCGTATCTGATCCAACAATTGAAGACCAAGGCTCCAGCTCCCCCAGGGTACTCCTAGCTCTAGGATGATCTTCGATACAAAGGCTGCATGTATTTAAGTAAACAATCCAAGCTCAAATCCATGGTACTTTCTGAGCTTCATGCTACACCCAAATCAGAGCACTTAGGGTTCACCAAAACATATGACAGGGTCAAACATTCTTTTTTGGGGGATGGTATGAAATAGGACATCCGTAATTTTTTCACTGAATGTGAGGTGTGTCAATGCAATAAGGGAGAAATAGTCAAATCTCCGGTCACACTCCAACTTCTCCCGATTCCCCCTTCTATTTGGAAGGATATCTCTATGGACTTTATTATAGGCTTACACAAATTAGGGAATAAATTAGTCATAATGGTGGTGGTGGACCGCTTTTCCAAGTATGCTCATTTTTGTGCTCTTCACCACCCATTTACTGCATCCACGGTGGCTCAAAGTTTCATGGACCAGGTCTTCAAGCTTCATGGCATGCCGCACTCTATTGTTTATCATCGTGACCCAACTTTCACAATAAATTTTTGGCAAGAAATGTTTAAGCTACAAGGCACACAATTGCATCTCAGCTGAGCTTATCATCCCCAGACGGATGGTCAAACGGAAGTTGTCAACAAGTGTTTGGAAACATATCTGAGGTGCTTTGCCTCTGAAAAACAACACCACTGGGCTCAATGGTTACCCCTAGCCGAATGGTGGTACAACACTACATACCATATAGCCACTTGCATGACTCCTTTTGAAGCGGTATATGGATAGAATCCACCTTCAATTCTCTCATACTTATCGGGTACCTCGAAGCTCCAGGCATTTGACTAAACACTTACAGTCTGAGAGGATATTCTTTGTACCCTTAAAGAGAACTTGGTCATGGCACATAATCGCATGAAGCATCAAGCAGATCAAGGTCGCTCTGAACGTCAATTTGCAGAAGGGGATCAGGTGTTTCTGTGACTGCAACCATATAAGCAAACTTCCCTCAAGGTCGAGCATTGTCAGAAGTTGGTGCTGAAATTTTATGGTACATACACAGTTCTCAAGCATGTGGGACAAGTCACATATTAGTTAGCTCTGCCCAGTCAGTCAAAGCTACATCCTATTTTTCATGTTTCATGCTTGAAGAAGGTGATTGGAACTAGGTGTCGAATTCAAACCAAACTTCCAGAGTTAGCTGAAGAAGGATCCATTTGGCTACAACCAAAAGCAGTTTTGGACCAACGTGAGCGTCGCCTATGTCAGAGAACCATCAAGGAAGTGCTAGTACAGTGGAAAGATATGACTCCAATAGATGCCACTTGGGAACCAACTACCATTCTGCAGTAGTTTCCACATCTCAAGCCTTGAGGACAAAGTTGTTTTTAAGGGGGTGGACATGTTAAGGTCCTAACCCACACATAGGTAGATCAATGTATTCGGATGTAATAAAGGTCAATAATAATAAGGCCTTTCAATAAAATAGAATAAGGCGGATGTACAAAGACCTAATAGAATCTTCCGCTTCTAGAAGGATCTTCCTCTAGATGCTTCTCTTAATAGACATATTTAGTATAAATAAGGGTCGAGGGTATGAAAACCCTAGCCTGGAGATTATTGTAACAAAGGATTGCTTGACTAGAGGTTGCCCCCTCGAAGAGGCCTGTGAACATTGCTTTCTGAATCAAAGTGTTATTTTAGTTGTTGTTCTCATATTATTTCTGTGTTATTGTGAAGATTATGCTGGTTATATTACTGTTATTCTTCGATTTCAAGCATTTTATTTCTATTCTGCGTATTTGTTATATCTAGTATCTTGCAGAATCTGAATAAGAAAAGCAGAGTCTCGATGAAGAACTTCTAGTGCTGGCGATATATTTGAAAATAAACTAGAAGTCATATGGGGAATACCCCACCGCAAATCGGTGATAAACATGGGTTGTTCCTCTTTACATCACGCCTTTTTTTCTTTTAGATCAATTCCTTAAAGTTGATTCACAGAATTTTCATGGATGGGAACAATTGCACCTTAAAAACATGCCATGCCACAGAAAAAACAACTATCCACACTCACTTGTCAGAGAACAATTCTACCTTCTAGGTGAGCTATGAAGGAGTGTACCACATTACATGGGCTCTCCACCCATTCCAGGCAACTTGGGCCTTTCTGCAGAACCAGAATCTATCCAGTGAAAATGGGAATTGCTTAGTAAAACCCATATATTTATGAAACTAGCCAAAATCTAGAGAAAATACTGTTAATTTTCTATAATAGTCCAGACCATATCTTTATGTGAATTCAATTGCATTATATATAGATGACACACTGAGAACTACAGACCCCTGTTATATTTCACTTAGCAATTTATAGGTTGTTGGCCATGACAGGGCTATTAAATTCAATTACATTATATATAGATGAAACATTGAGAACTACAGACCCCTGTTATATTTCACTTAGAAATATATAGGTTGTTGGTCATGATAGGGCTATTATTCATTATGGCTTCACTTCTTTGCTAGGAACTATGTCTAGAATTATAAAACCCCAAGTATTCAAAGAAATTATAATACCACTGTATCAAATATAAAACCTATTTGTACAAGTTTGGTTCCATATGGATTGAATACCTATGTAGAATGTATGTCATAATGGGAATTGAATTAGTGGTTTCTTATTGGATATAAAATTTTTCATTAATTAGATCTATTAGTTTGAAAAAATTAGCTAGAAGGTGAGGTTACTATGATTTTTTTTCTTCAAATGCAAGTACAAAGAAAGACCCACTCTTTGTGGAGTTTCCTTTGACAATGTGTCATGTATGGCTGCTACAAAATCTCTCCTCCTCTAGTATGCTCACAAAAATACCATTCTTACTTGTTATTCTAAGCTATGAAACAAGATACAATGCAAAATAATGGAACCCCTTCTCCTCCTAGTGGCCTAGTATTTAACATAGTCTGATAACTGCCAAGGTCATGGCATTGACTTCCTCAAGCCTCAAGTAATGATCTATTTTGGACCTTCTAGAATATTCTATAAAATCCACTATGTGGCTAGCCCCACACATTTAAGTAATGGGGTTGACGTGGCATCCACTGACACCATGGTGATCAATATGGTAGGTTGACTTGTGGGAGGCATAACTTTCGCATAAGAAATGTGATTAAGATGATTCTTGCATCTATTGAAAGGTCTCGGTGTGTATAATAGAGTCGAGGGCTCCATAGTCATGTGTGGACGATTAAAAAAAAAAGAAGTTTGATGCCTCAAAATGGCACTGCAAGTTGATCCCTCCAACAAATAATATAATGATCCAATCTTTATCAGTAGAAAATAAAAGTTATATATTTATTGGTGATTTTATAAACAAGATTAAGTCAAGTTTATTTAGGAATTAGTAGTTATTGTTAAGTTTAAATAATTTCAAATAATTAATGCAATATCAAAATGATGTTTCCTTCATTTTATAATGTTGAATATGAAAACTGAAGAACCATTTATAACCATCATGTTCAGAAAATAATATTTTTTTTCGAAGTTCAATCTCTTTAATGAATTTTGAATCATTTTTAACTATATGATCTATATGTTATCTATTTTTGTAAGATTAATGTTAAGAATAACTATCGTAAAGGTTATTTTAGTTCAAGGTATTTTGTTTTATCTCTTTTAATATAAAAAATAAAATCTGATTTGGAATCATTTTCATGGTTTAAGATGCAATATGTTCTCATTATTTTTGTAAAACAATAAGATTTTTTTTTTTGAGAGATATTCATATTATAAAAAGTTGTAGATAAGGATCACAGCAAGATAACAAAATTTATATCCTTGTAATTTCAAGAAAATTTGTTAGCTCCTTCTTTGTTCAATACATAAAATACTTATATCCATAAAATCTACATCGCGATATTTCTTACATGAGTAATTCCGACAAAATGCTGAGTTAATAAGAGACATAAGTAATTCATGACTAAATTGGATTATGGTCCCTACTTCTCACCATTGGATATGTTATTGAAGGTGTTCTTAGCTTCTTTACTACTATTTTCGAAGCTTCATTTGTCTTTGAAGAGGTCCTTTCTGTTCCTACCAATCCCAATTTGTCTTGCTCTTAGGGTTCTAATTGTTTACAAGCTAAGTAAGGCCTCTACATCCTAATTTGGATAAGAAGAAAAATTAGGTTCCTCTTTCTCCATACCTTGTTGTGTGTATCCTTGTTTAAATGGAAGGTCTTATTTTTATGGAGTATCTCTAATTTTCTTGTAATGCACTAGTGTGTCCCAAATTTCCTCTAGATCTACTTTTGGCTCTTCCTTGGGATTGTTCAATTTAGGTGGCTTCCTTGATAATTAATTGATATTCTTCCTTATATCCAGCCACCAGGTTTGTTTTTTATAGTGCTTCCCAACTTTCATTGTCCCTTTTGGATGGCTTTCTACTAAATTTCTCATTTCATAGAAATCTCTATAATAGAAAAAAACATGTTGATAATCAAGCTTTTGTGTCTAGTAGAAGTTTTCATGTATCAACAATATCTCTTTTGGAAACACTTTGTTGAAGTCCATTTACACACATATTTAAGCATACACAGTGGTCCTTTGATTCTTTGTTTCAAATATTCTATAATAGTATCTTGAAAGAGCTTTTCCAATGCCTCAAAGAAACTTTGAACCCCAAAAATGAAAAGGAAGATTGGAATTCTAACCCACACAAGAGCGACGAAAATGGTATCTATCATTGGGTTGAAGGATGGAGTCCATAGTTTCATAGATAATACCAAATTTTTGTATAAAGAGGGTCCAAAGTTTAAAATCAAATCCTTGACCTCTGCAATACCAAACACAATAATGAAGAACCGACCCTTTGCACATGTATAAATTAAAACCTCCTCTTTTAATTTGGGTTTCCAAAAATTCGACATCCATTTGTGTAGATCAAATAAATGAGTCCATAGAGCATTGAAGCATCATAATCACTTTAAAAGACTACTTGAAATACAACATCTTTCACTATGGGAATAGTTATGGATGGAGCTTCCTAAACCAAAAGACAAGGCGAATGTCAGACATTATTCAAAATATCACTGAAAGAATCCTTAACCAGACTACCATTAGAAGGAATATGCCCTAATATGCATCCCTTATCCATGATTCCCCCATGGTTCCCTAAGATTAGCTTCTACATGAGTATTGAATGCACCATGGGAGGAAAAAACAACTAAAGTAGAAGGAGCCACTACCATGCAAATATCACAATCATCAAGGGATAGAGAGTCAATCAGATCCACTGCAACTAAGGAGGAATGTATGGAATCGAATCGTTATTAGTTTATGTTGACCATGTGAGGATGAATTAGGGATGGGGGTCATCCTACCCATGTGGTTGGGGAAAAGCTTTGATCGCTGCATCCTCTTGTTGTTGCACAAGATCCATTCTCCAAAATCTAAAATAATAATACTAACAATTTTAATCATCGAGGATAATCTATTTGAACGCATTTTTTTTATCTCTTTTTATATTTAATATAAAAATATATAATTATTTTCATTATTTAATATAAGAATTAATCAAATCAACTGGTTTAAAAAATTAATCAAATCATGCAATCCTTTGTTGAATAATTTAACTAAGTTTCTAAAAAAGTTTAATCAACATATTGCATCTTCGTAGACAACAAATAATTCACCTTGAAAAAGAAACTAAGAAGTATATCGCATTAAATGATTTATAAGTTTTTGCATTCGTAATCCAAATTAAATAATTTTGTATAACTAGAGATGAACACTATATGTTATCTCAAATTTAAATAATTAATACATTTCAATTTTAATTTAAAAACAAATAAATGATTAATAATGTTGACGACTAGCATACACATAATACATTTTATAAATCGAACAATATCAAAATCTAAATGATATGAAAATGTGAAATATACATGAACGATAATAGGAAAATAAATATTTGTGTCAAATATGCATTCAACAATCAAAATACATGTAAACTAATGATAGATCATCACTAAATATAAATGGATTAGTGTTTATGATACATAATAAGGTAACTATAGTCTCATATATGCCTCCAACATGATCTATATCAACCAACAAGATGATATTTCCCATGGGATCATAAAATAGTGTTGTATGTGGAGGAATAGGTGGATTGTTTAGTAGTTGATGCAAATAGTGTATTAATGGGTGGATCAATAGTTGGCTTAGATGGTGGTGCAAGTTGAGGAGAAGGAGAAGGACATGGATGACGAGGAGATTCCTCATTTTTTTATTTTTTATTTGAAGATGAACTATTTGGAGCATATGAATGAGCATGTCACACATCTGGTCACTCCTCATCCCTCTCCCTCTAGTGTAGGATGGGGATACTGACAATATTATGCATCGATAACATGATATTATGGGGAATGATCACATATATTTTCACAAATTCAAGGTATTGCATGATCAACAAGGTCATACTTGCACCATCGTAAAGCTAGTCATGAATGTAAATAATTGATTTGTGACATAGTGATAAAAACTATGATTTAGTATCCATTGAAATCTTTGATACAAGGGGTGACTCATCATCCTTAACCAACTATACATTAGGCTGAATAGGACCATAACTATCATACAAGACAATATCTATAAAATAGTAGATAACAATAATTGAACAATTTTAACAAAATTCTATAATTAATTACATGTGCATGAAATAAGCAAAAAATGTTTTCAACTTGAATCGCTAAAAGACAATGAAAATATTACCTATTCATTTGGTGGTTTTACTACAATAGATATAATTTTCATACATCCTTATCAATCCATCCCTTCATATGGATATTGTATGAGACCATGGACGTGATCATCCTCACTATATAGTAGAGCCAAAACCTATGGACTCATTGGCCTACATGGGTACTCTAGCTAGTTGCTCTTGGAAAATATGTTCCCCCATAAATACATATGTATATTAGTCATTGACCGGGGAGGGAGACAATCAAATGTGATTTCAACCATGAGACACCTCTGAAAAAAATAAAGTAAATAACTTTGAAGTAAAGGAGACGATGAGTTTCCTCTCAAGATCGCTATGATAATGATCCATATAAATAAAAAATTATAATAAAATAATGGTAAGCCACTTAATAAATTTTTGTCTTATGAAATAAACTATCTAAATATTAAGTTAAAGGGAAACTAATGCATCACCCATCAAAGGTATGGTGTGTTAGTGCCATGATGATAAGGTGTAAGAATCTAATATTTTCTTATTTAAAAGAATGCAATCTTGACTAGCCTCCAAAAACCTTAAAGTCGGTGGGGTGAGTGATGTCTACAAGACTATATCTTTGCATGTATGTTAGTTGAATCTATCCTATAATTCTAGGTGCTAAATCAAGGTAATGGGGAAAATGAACCCCCTCATATATATCCTAGTGATAAAATACAATTCCTCGTCAATGTATTAGTATCACAAATCAATACCAACCTTGAAGTCCTACTTTTTTTTTTGTAAATGAGTGTGTGAATCTATATTGCTTGGTAAGGTTATAGTACAAAACTGATGTAAGGATTCCCAGGATTTGCCTTAACGGAAACCAGATCTGGGGTCCTTGGAGTGCATTATCTGAAAATAAACAAAAAGTGCTTGGGTTGCCACAAAAGAAATCAAGAAAAGTCTGAACATAGTGGGGTGAGCTCCTACTCTGAGAGACAGGGTCTGGGTGGGTCCTACACTAGTCTAGGTTGATGGGGTGATTTGCATCCCCTTTCTGTTGTGTTGCGTCCTCATCCTTTTGTTTCACCAGATGTAGATTTCTGATGCAAGCTGGGGTTCCATTATTTTCGGCTGGAGTGATATCTATCTGGTGGACATAGCATAAATAGAGATGACATTGTACTACCATCCGCTCCAATTTCTCCTGTTGTCTTTTTTGGTCCTCCACTAGCATTTTTATCCCCATCTCTAGGTTGTTGAGGTGGTTGAGAATTCTTGTGCGCTCTTTCTTATGCTCTTTGGTTTCCATCTTGTTAGTCTCCCCCCTATTCGCACACATATTACCTATCATCATTTTGGTTCTCCAAGTTTCCTCCACCATCCTGTGGTAGAGGGTTATCCTCGATTATGTGGTTCCAGAGTCCTGTATCCTCCCTGCTTCCTGGGTTAGTGTTGACCAGGATTTTCCCCTGCGGGCATTCTTAATTTCACCCTCCCATATTTTAATGATCGTCTTCCCCTTGTTGTCTGCCTTCGTGAGGAAAGTGTTCCTTGCATCCCTGGCCACCTGTTCAATTCTTGTCATCTGGTGAGTGCTCTATGGAGGTTCCTTTCCCTGGGGGCCTCTCTTGCTACTGGTTTTCATTATGCATACCATCTTGACTTGCAGGAGGTGGTTCTTACATTGGGTTCTTTCCCTATTCTGCTGCACCTCCTTCTGATAAGTAAGGTGGCCCCTGTAATTGTGATTCCTTGTTCTGTGATATGTTCTGGTGTCCCACCCTTGATGGAGCCAAACTGGCTATGGTCCCATCCTTGCAATCATGATATGCTCATCAAGGTGGTCTTTCCAGTCAGAAGACTCTATTCCAGAGCATGTGGATTTGATGACCCTATCGTTATCTCTGCTCCAATGCTCTGCCCTTCTCATTATACACCATCCATTTTTTGGTTCCATATCGGTACTTAGGTGAGTTGTGTTCCTACTTGGCCCTGGTGAGACCTGTCGTCCATCATCCTTTGCCGCCTACGAGTTAGGTCCATCGTCCTTTGTCACCTATGATTTATCTCTTCTAATTTCCAAAGGGTAGCTTCTGTACTTCTTTTTATTGATGGGGCTGTATTGTCATACCTTCACTTGATGTGTGATCTGCATTTGCATTTGTAGCCTTATTTGATTGGTGGGACATCAAATTCTGTATGGGACCTACATGTCCTACGGTGGGTGCTACGCCTCCATTCTTTCCATACTCTCCCGTACTACTCTTGTTATCCCAGTCTATTGTTACAAGTTGGGTGCAGTCTTCTCGGAATTGACCTTGCAGGATGTTGCTCCAGATTGTGTCCAGTTTTGGACCTTCTTTCTTGACCCCCTCATTTTCTATTATGTTCACCAGTCCATTTGCTGACCTCCTCACCCAGCACAACTCCACATTGATCCTTGTCTGCAAGTGCTCCTAGATTTTGTTCAATATGTAGGCCAATCACTAGTGCCTCTGGATCTTGCCTATTTGGGTACTTTTTTGGAGTTTTCTCACTGTGTTGATGACTAGCGTAGAGTCTCCTTCCACTATGGCATTCATCATCCCCTCTTAGCTGAGAATCTCTAGACTTGTTTCCAGGGCCCCGAATTCTGTGGCATTATTGGTGGAATTGCCTAGGCTCCCCATGTATAGTCGTATGATGTTCCCTTTACTATCCTTGATTACTCCTACCAGACCTATTCTTCATGGATTTACTTTTGCCACCCCATCAAAATTCAACTTGAGAGATCCTAGAGGTGGCGGTTTCCAGTTGCACTCACCTCCTTGGAGTTGTAGATGTTGTCTGTTTGGATTGGGATTGCGCCCATTGGTTGATTGGAAAACCTATAGGACTTTGGACTCTTGGTCCGTGGGTTGCGTGCTATCCTCCTGGCAGTTGCTGCTCATCACCGTCTAACATATCATGGAGGTTATTGTTTCGTTGATCTTCCCTTCTAGCCAACTTTGGTTTCTAAAAATGTGCTTGTTCCTTTCCTTCCATGTCAACCATATGATCATTCCTGGGGTGAGGATCCAATAGAGGTTCACCTCTACTTGGTCATTGTAGTTTTATCTCCAGAGATTGATTGTTGTGGCTATGTTACCACAGATCCTACTTGAATGACGAAAGATACTTGTTTCCCAGTATGACAATTCTGTAGTGTAGGTGCATTCATCGAGGGGATGGTTGGTTGTTTCTTCCATAGTTTGACATAGATGACACCTTGATGGAGCAATGAAACCTCTTTTCCTTACGTTATCCCAAGTTAGGATGTTGTTGTGTAATATTATCCACTGGAAGATCTTAATCTTTGGCCATTGGGGGATGTTCTAGAGCTTATCCCAGTGTTGCACTAGGTCATCTTGGTCTGGGTCCACCATATAGTGTCATAATTCTTTTATGTTGAATTCCCCTCTGTCCTTTTTTCCCCACCTTAGATGGTCTTCTCCTTCCATTATTGTTATTTTCCGTCTGCCCAGTTCCTCCTCCTCCTCTTTTAATTTTTTTGTGGTTATATCATTGTTCTGAGGAATAATCTTGTCCCAAGTTCTCCATTTGTTGTGGTTCGTTCCCTGCTGCCAGTGTCGATAGATGTTGATTTTTCCTTGCCTGATGAGGTCCTGTTGGAGTATTCCTCTATCTGGGTTTTCCAACCTTGGTTCCTATTTCCAAGCGTCGTCCCAAAATCTGGTTGTTCTACAATTCCTGATTTCCCAAAAGCCCTGTGTCGGAATCCATGCTTTGTTTCACCATGCTAGCTTCCAGATGGCTGAGCCTTCCTTGGTTCCTCCAAAGCGGATTATGTCCTGGTTGTGGGTGTCCAGTGCGTACTTTGCCTTCCATAGGTTTACCCAAGGTGTTATAGTTTCTTTGACCAAACACCACCATAGTTTTGCCCCATATGCATTGTTGGTCGTTTGTGGATCTTGCAGCCCCAAGCCTCCTTTGCTTTTTGGCCTGCAGACTTTCTCCCAGGCCACCAGGGCCCATTTTTTATTTGTTTACGCACCTCACCATAGGAATTACCTCTGGATGGATCTGATTTTCTGTAGGATCCCCTGTGGGGTGGGGAAGACTGACATCATATAGGTTGGAATAGCTCGTAAGACAATCTTAGTTAGGATCAGTCTGCTAGCTAGATTAAGGGACCTATACGTCCAATTTTTTACTCGCTCCTGTAACCTGTTTATTACTCCTTCCCAAGTTGACAACTTATATACTTTGTCTATCAAAGGAACCCCCAAATACTTGGTTGGGAGTGTTTTTCGTTCAAAGCCTAGAATGTTGGTAAAATTCCTTTGGATAGTTGGGTTGGTATTAAAGAAAAAGATCATTGACTTGGAGTGGTTGATCTCAGTGCCCGAGGCTTCACCAAAATCTTCTAGAATGCATTTGTAGGCTTTGGCTTCTTTGACCATGGGTATGCCATGGAGGAGTGTATCATCTACAAACTATTGGTGGGTTGAGGTAGGGAAATTTTCAAAGGGTTTGAGCCCTGTTATTTCTATAGTTTTTGTTGTGCTTTTTATGCTCCTATTGAGGCCTTCCATCATCAGAATGAATAGGAAGGGGGACAGTGGGTCACCTTGTCTGATCCCTCTCATGGGCCAGAAAGGTTTGTTTAGGGCTCCATTTATTAGTAGCGAGTAGCTTGTTGTGGATACTAGGATGACAATCCAACTAATCTAGTGTTGGGTGAAACCAAAGGCTTCCAAAGTCTTGATCATGTAATGCCAACTAATTTTATCATAGGATTTTTCTAGGTCCAGTTGTATCAACNCTAGGTCCAGTTGTATTAACATTCCCCCCCCTCTTCTGAAGTTTTAAGGTGTGGATGATTTCATGGGCCTGGATGATATTGTCCATTATTTGTCTACCCTCCACAAAGCCTGCCTATTCTTGTGAGATCAGTGAAGGTAGGAGGGGTTTCAATCTATTTTCTATGACTTTGGATATAATTTTGTAGATTAAGTTACAAAGTGCTATGGGTCTGTACCGGTCCAGAGTTTTGGCTTCATTTTCTTTAGGGATTAGGGTGATCATGGTTGCGTTTAGTGCTTTAAGGATGGAGGCAGAACATTTAGAGTCCTCTACTACCTTATAGATGTCCCATTTGAAAATTTCCCAATAGGATTTGAAGAACTCCATAGTGAATCCATCTGGATCTGGTACTTTCCCACTGGGCATTTCCTGGAGGGCTTGATCAAATTCTTCCATGGTAATAGGTTTGTTCAGGGAAATGTTTTGTTCCTCAGCAACCAGGTGTGGAATATGCTGGGTTATTTTTTGGATGGCCTCTGATATGTCTTGATGAGGTTCTTGGGATATCCCATGGAAGTGTCTGACTAGATCACTTTCGATCTCCTGATGTGACTCAAGCTCGATTCCATCCTGGTCCTTGATCTTCAGTATTTTGTTATGGGCTCTTCTTTCCATGGTTGTTCTGTGGAAGAACTTGGTGTTCCACTCTCCTTCCTTTAGCCATCGGATGTGGGACTTTTGATGCCAGAGTTTTTCCTCCTACTGGCATTGCGCCTCCCATTCTTGTGTCATTTGGAGCTCTTATTTTTCCCGGTCCTCCGTATAGACTTCACGTAAGCAAGTTTCTTGGAGTTTTTTCATTTTTTCTTCGATGTCATTTTTCTCTGTGTTTATATTCCCAAAGATATCCTTGTTCCAATCCTTGGGTTTTTTTCTGATGTATTTAAGCTTCTTGTGTAGTTTGAACATCCTATTCCCTTTCTCTGGTTGCTCCTTGATCCAGGTGGATATCGGTGGCCACCCACCTTCTCCAACTGGCCCAAAACATGTTTCTGGCAACTTTGGTAATTTACTATTTTTAGCAGTTTTAACTTCCGGGGCCATTTTGAGGCCCTAAACGATGTTTTTTGGGAAAACGGTGGAGCAACATGGATCGTAGATCGATGTTTCTCCGGGAAAAAGTTGTAGTTCTCGGATAGATCTTTCCAACGAGCTATCATACGCCTAAAACGGAGATCGTATGCAAAAGTTACGACCCCGGGAAGTTGATGCACCAACTTACCCAAACGGGGCCCACATGACTTTT
>ML780949.1:744666-756648 GCA_009831015.1 Picea engelmannii | reverse complement strand
GGTATTGCTCCTTGTATCCTCATAATGTGCTATCATTTCTTCCATGAAAATTGTCCAAGTGACGAGTGATTTGCGAGAAAAAATCCATCGATACCATACAAATTGATTAGGTTCTAAATATAAAGAAGAAATTCGTACCTTTTATGTATGTGGCACATTATGGAGATCAAAGAATTGCTCCATCTAAAGTATCCATGTGATTGGGTCCTTACCATCAAACTTCTTCACATCAATCTTAGGAACGTGGTTGGTCTTCAAACCAAATTTGGAGTTTCTCCATTCTTGATTCACCTTCCTCGTGTCCTCATTATGAATTTCATGGGATTCATTTTCACTTTCAGGTGTCTTCTCTATTACAAAATTTTTCAATACTTCCATGATATCCCCTTTTAAACCCACCATCATCTCTTATAGTTCATCTTTTGTAACTATCTTCTTTTGTAAATAATTTATGTCCCTACGCATTTCTTCACCTTCATCAAGAGTCCAAGTAGGATTTTCTAGAGGCTTAGTTGGTGTAGAGGTTCCCTTTTTGGGTGGCATGTTGGCCAAGTATCACTTTTGAACCTTGATTTTGAGGTGGTTCTTATAGACAATATTTCTTCTGTTGTATCTCCAAAGTTTTGGCCCTTTTGGGTATGAAACTTTCTTTTATGTAGTTCTTTGATATTTATTCTCTTCAATGCGACAGGTCTGATCAAAGTTGGATGTGCCAAGTGGAATTTATGGTAACTTCCCCACAACTTGTCGATTGTTGTCCTTTCCAAGAGATCTCACTTGTATAGCATGCCCCGCACAAAATAATTGATATAAAATTCTGAAACTCACACCTGAAATACTACAGACGATCCACGATCCAATGCAACTAGTCCCACTCAATTTGGATACTCTATGAAGAGGTTATGATTGTTTTACCTAGAACACTTTCTTGAGACTAATCAAAGGGACTAGTCAGATACCCTATCTTACACAAGGTGTATATACAAATGTAAGATGAACCAAAATATGAAATTGTTACCACAGATACCTTACTAATTTCTGTAAATGGTCTCTAGAGTGCAGAGTCTGAAACATTACAAAAAAGATTTTATAGCGAAAATTCTGTAATGGCTCATTTCAAGATGATTCCGGAACCCTATCTTGTACAGGATGTATCTCCTAAATATAAGGCCTCAGGAGCTGAATTTTGAACCCAACGTGCCTTTTTCCGTCTACTAAATATCCTCCAAGCTGTTCCTTTTGAAACATTGTATAAAAAAAAGTTATAGCAAAAATTCCAAGGTGTCTCAGATGTAGCAGTGAAACCCCAAGACCTTGAGCTCTGAAACCATATGTTAAGAACCAAATATCAATATAGCATAGAAAAACCTCAGAAAAAGTACTCAAAGCCTTGAAAAAGAGATAATTTCAGATAATAAGCCTCTTCGAGGGGGCAACCTCCTTTTACCCCACTTAAATGTTCAAGTACAAGATGATTCAAAATGAAAATGTCTCCTTGGTAAATATAGGAGACTAGGAGGTATAATTACAACTAATGGCCTAAAGCCGACATAAATAAAATAACATTACTAATACAATATGCCCCAATTAAGGGGTAATGAGACAATATTAGGGCTTAACAATCACCCATGCAATGCACCCATTTTAAATTAATTCATCATTATTGTTTCCATAAAATATTATAATTGCATCAACACCTATATTGTGTTCCATTTCTAATAATGCACAAATAACTATGTTATTACTAAATATATCGTGCACTAGTTAGTTCGATAAATTTTGAAAATTTTATTAGATATTCGTTCACTTTCAATATTGGTGTGTCACATTCATGTAAACACACCATATTCAATGTGCCATAATTTTATTCAATAAATATGATGTAGTACAACTTAGAGAGAGAAAATCCATCCCTTATAATGCATAACAAGGGTGTGTGGTGTCCCAAGTCGTATAGGAGGCACCATTATAAGTGCAATTAATTCATCATTATTGTTTTCATAAAATATTATAATTGCATCAACACCTATACTGTGTTCCATTTCTAATAATGCACAAATAACTATGTTATTACTAAATATATCGTGCACTAGTTAGTTTGATAAATTTTGAAAATTTCATTAGCTATTCATTCACTTTCAATATTGGTGTGTCACATTCATCTAAACACACCATATTCAACGTGCCATAATTTTATTCAATAAATATGATGCACTACAACTTAGAGAGAGAAACTCCATCCCTTATAATGCATAGCAAAGATGTGTGGTGTCCCAAGTTGTATAGGAGGCACCATTATAAGTGCAATTAATTCATCATTATTGTTTCCATAAAATATTATAATTCCATCGACACCTATACTGTGTTCCATTTCTAACAATGCACAAATAACTATGTTATTACTAAATATAGCATGCACTAGTTAGTTCGATAAGTTTTGAAAATTTTATTAGCTATTTGTTCACTTCCAATATTGATGTGTCACATTCATGTAAACACACCATATTCAACGTGCCATAATTTTATTCAATAAATATGATGCAATACAACTTAGAGAAAAACTCCATCCCTTATAATACATATCAAATATCAAGTGGTGTCCCAAGTCCTATAGGAGGCACCATTATAAATGCACCCATACATTTCTTGATGAACGAGAGAAAACTATAAATTTTTGTGTCATCTTTTATATTTTGATGCTCTTAAAATTCCTTGACACACAACACACTATGGGCCACTTAGTGTGCGTTTTTATTGATATGTGCACTTCTACCCTAAGTGTAGTTAATGTGATTTGTGATGCACCATATCTTACTAGGAACACCATTCTTGGTGCATCCGCAGTGCACTAGACAACATATAAAAAATTAACTCATTAATTATAAATCTGTGGTTTGTTTATAATTAATCAGAACACCGTCAACCAATACAACATTTAACAACATCGATAGTTAGTATGGGGATAAACCAATCTCCACACTAGTGGAAAATTTTAAAAAAGTTTTGAGAAGAAATAAACTAAACTTCAATTTTAACATTTAAAATGTTGAAAATGTGAGGGATTGCAATTAATTTATTTCATATGTTCTCCATGACGGGGCATAGTTGCATTATAGAAAAAAAATTAAAATAGCATTGTTAAAAAAATTAAAAAAAAAGAAAAAATAAATAAAAAATCACCATGAAAGTAAAGAAGTCTAAAAATAAAAATATAGGAATTTAATAACACTAGATAATGAAATGGTTATCGAGGGGTTTAAAGCATCACTTATTTCATCAATATAAAGCATCCATTTTATTTGTTTTCTTTATTTTACCTTACCACAATGAACCTTTAGTGCACATGGTAGGATTACACACTAATCTACTTAGATATATGTTATGTAAATAAAAGTTTTTCCTTTTCTTAAATGACATATTTTAAAAAAGACATACCTTGATGTGCATGGTAGGGTTATGACTTTGTGTAGTTAAGTCTATCTAGTATATTGACTAGATTTTTATAAAAGATTTTAACTTATCTGTGTGTAATAATGTTACACAGTGATGTAGTTGAATTTATTCATAACGTCGATGTAACTTTATTTTTAAAAACTAATTGTTCTAACATAGTGTATCTAGTAGTATGATGCATAGTGTATCTAGTAGTATGATTGAATCTATTTGGTGCCTCATCAAGATCTTTTTGAAAAAATGATAGATACATTTTGTAAAATATGTTAACTTAAGTGTGCATCATAGGTTTACACATGGGACATGGGTGTGGTTATGTTTATCTAACACACTAACCAATAGTTTTTATCGAACATAATTAATATATTTTTTTTTTTAAATAACATATTCCAGTGCATAATATAGCTACACATTTATTGGACATGTGTGTCATAGAGCTTGCAATGTTGTAGTAAAATTATTGTTGAGGTGTAGAAGGAATATTACATAGTTCTAGAAAGAATAATGCAAAGTTGTAACATGAATACTTGCAAAGAAGAGGAAAGGATATGTGGCAGAGAATAACCTACTAGTTGCTTCCAATATGTAGAAATGGTAAACCATAAATCGTTTATGGTTTTACTATTCTTATTTATTGAGTGATAGGGATGAAGGAAATTGAAGAGGGTAAGTTTTATCTTACTATTGTGCTACCAAATTTTCTCCATAATTTTGTAATTGTTGAACACTCTTGTTGAGAGAATAGAGATGTTGTATTGTAACCATTTAGTTGTTGAATAATACATTGAGTGTGAATTAGAGTGTCAGGGTTTTCTCTCAATATGGTTTTCCCTAGGATATCTGTTGTTAATGGTTTGTTGTTCATTTCATTTGTTTGCAACTATTATGTTTTTAATTTCTGCACAATCTTCTCCTATAGATTAGTGTAGGAAGCATATTCCGCACCTCTGCTTCCTTTCATTTTGTATCATAATGTAATCACCTTGAATCCATGGTGTTAGGGAAAGTGTTTTTCATCTAATATTTGTTTGAGTGGGAGATTTCCCAGTAGGAAATATTGTTGCAGGGAAATGGAAAGCACATAAAAATTAGAAATGGATAAGTTTAATGGCACAAACTTTGAGTTCTCGAAGCTGAAGATGAAAGATATTCTTGTAGATCGATATCTATAGGTTTCACTATCTAGAACCAAACCCATTGGTATTATAGTTGAAGCATGGGTGGTGTTGGAGAGAAATGAAGGAAGCCCTATCAATCTCTATTTGGTTGATTCAGTATTATTGAATGTTTCTAAGGAAAAAACTACAACAACTATCTGGAAAAAGTTGAGGAACTTGTATTAGGCTAAATCCTTGGTTGATAAACATTTTTTTTGGAAAAAGTTGATTTCCTTGAGAATGGATGATGGTGATTTTGTAGTTGACCATCTGAATGCATTAATACTATTGTGACCAAGTTGATTCGATTTGGAGTGAATATGGATGAATATCGTTCTATGGAACTTATGTATTCTTTTCCAAATTCATGAGACAACTTGGTAACATACATTGGAAGCACTACAAAGACATTGGTTCTCAATGAGGTCATAGATAATTTTCTCTCATAGGAGGTGAGGAAGAAATATTATGAATCCACCAATGAGGCCTTCTATATTCATCGAAGATCAAAGGAGAAAGGAAAGAATACATAAAAGGTAATATCCAAATGTCGTGGAAGACATATGTCTACTGGAAATACCAAGGAAAAGGTTTGAAAGTATGGCAAGGTTGGGCATTTGAAAATGGAGTGCAAGGAAGAGAAGAACATGAATAAGAAGCAAAAAAAGGATTCTTATGATGATTTTAAAAAATATTCTCAAGAGGATGGTGGCAATTCCTTTGTTGCAACTTTGGCAAATCATTTAGGGTAGTGTGCATGATTGATAGACTCTAGAGCTTCATTCCCCATGACTACCCATCAATGCTAGCTTTTAGTGTATGAGAAATATGATGGTGGGATGGTATATCATGGTGACGACACTCCTCTCATTATAGTTTTCCATGATAGAGTCTTGATTATATTCCTTGATGGATGAGTAAAGAAGATTATTAAATCTTTTCACATTCCAGGTTTAACATGAAACCTACTATTAGTAAGAACAATTAACAATGTAGGCATGGAGGATGTTTTCTCTGACAAAGGGTGAAATCTGGCCGAAGGAGATATTGTACTTGTTAAGGGTTTTTGTGTGGGAATTTTTTCCATCTTGATCTGTGCACTACTGAGTGTAATAGTTCTTCAATTTTTGTAGTGGAGAGATCTATAGGATCTGCACCTTCATACTCAAAACCTCCCACGTAATCTCTTTCTTCAAAAAGGAAGTTACTTCCAGAGAAAAAAATTTTATGGCACCAAAGATTGCTCCATTTCAAAGATCACTCCATATAGGTTATAAGGCTTATGGCCCTTCAAAAAAAAAATATTGTTGGCGGATTGAATGATTGTACTCTTGAATTTTCTTTCTATGAGAATTGCATATACGGAAAACATAATCGTTTTCAGTTTCATTCTAGTTCTCATAAATCTTTCGAGTTGTTGAAGTTAATTCATTCTAATGTATTTGATCTAGTTAAAATTATTTTCATTTCTAAGGTTTTGTAATATGTGTTATTCTTTGATGATTATTCTAGAAGGACATGGGTATATTTTCGTAAAACTAAATATGAGGTTTTTAATCAATTTAAGGAGCTTAGATATCTTTCACGAAATTAGATTGGTAGGAAGATTATGTTGTTGAGGACTAATAATGGTAGTGAGTTTTGTTCTATGGAGTTCAATAAAATTTTAAGGAGAATGAGATTGAAATTCATAATACAACTCCATATATGCCTCAACAAAATGGAGTTGGAAAATCTAGATGAATAGAATATTAATGGATACAACTAGGAGTATGCTTCGCAGAGATGGATTCGAGAAGAAGTTTTGGGGATTTAAGTAGTTTCTATTTAATGTTACTATATTAATAGGTCTCCCACATCAAATCATGTAGAAAAAACCCCTATAAGATTGGAAGGGAAAAAATCCCTCACATCAACATCTTCGTGTTTTTTGTTGTGAGTAATATTCTCATGTGCCTAAGGACAAGCGATCTAAGTCGGATAACAAGGTAGTGAAATATATATTTATTGGCTAAGTTGTTGGTGTTAAAAGCTACACACTTTGGGATCCTTTAGATAGAAAAGTTTTGTATAGAAGAACCCTTATTTTAAGAGAACTTAAGTCTTCTCCCATAGTGGTGCATCCAAAAGAGGATGAGAAGAAGTTAGTGGTTGAACTACCACCCAAGAGCAAGAAAGTTGAACCAAAAAATAAATAACAAGTTCATGATGGACCTGATGAGGACAAGGGTTCAGTGAGTTGGGAAGAAGAGGAAGAAAATCCACCTCAAAATTTAAGGACATCTACTCAACAAAGAAGGAAACTAGACAGGTATAATTATAGTTTGATCGATTGGTATTTTATTTATCTACTAAAAAAATAATGGAAGAGGAAATGAATATGAAATATAAGAAGACTTCGAGATTGGTCATGGATGAGGAAATGTTTTCACTCAAAAATAATGATACCTGGGAGTTTGTTGCATCACCTAATGGATAGAAAATTGTTGGATGTAAACGAGTGTTCAAAAAGAATACTAGTTTAGATGGAAGTTTTCAAAAGCACAAGGCAAGGTTGGTTGCAAAATGATATTCTCTAGTTGAGGGGATAGACTTTGTTGATATGTTTTCCTCTCTTTCTAAGTTAACATCTATTAGGATTTTTTTATTTTTAGTAGTATCTTTGATTTAGAAATAGAAAATATGGATGTGAAAATTTCTTTCCTATAGGTTGACTTGAAGGATGAGATCTATATGACACAGTCGAAGCACTATGTTGAAAAATTTAAAGAGTCACCCATTTGCAACTTAAAAATATCTTTATAGAGTCTCAAGCTATCTCCCACAATGTGGTTTCAAAAGTTTGATTCCTTTTTGTTGGGATTAATATTTTTGAGATCAAGATCAAATCAATGTGTGTATTGAAAAATAGATGGTGATCATTTCCTTGTTATCACTCTATATGTAGATGATATTTTATTCTTTAGTCATAGTAAAGATTTTATTTGTCATTTGAAGTCCCAACTTTCATCGCAATTTTGATATGAAGGACTTCGTGGCTACAAAATATATCTTAGAAATGGAGATCAGGAGAGACAATGTGAATAATCGACTTTCATTGAACCAGGGTATTTATATAAACTATGTACTGTACTTTTTTTTTATTGAAAATTTAGAGTTGTCGAAAACGTAATGTAGAGTTATAGCAATAATACTTGCAGAGAAGAGAAGGAGAGTTGTGGTAGGGAACAACTTGTTGGTTTCTTCTAATATGTAGAAATGGTAAACCATAAATGGTTTATGGTTTTACTATGCATATTTATTGAGTGCTAGGGATAGAGGAAATTGAAGAGAGTAAGTTTTAGTTTATTGTTTTGCTGTCGAATTTTCTCCATAATTATGCTATTGTTAAACACTCTTGTTGAGAGTACAAAGATTATGTATTGTAACCATTTAGTTTTTCAATAATACAATGAGTGTGCTTTAGAGTGTGGGGTTTTTCTCCCTATAGAGTTTTTCCCAAGATATCATGTTGTTAATGGTTTGTTGTTCATTTCATTTGTTTGCAACCGTTATATTTTTAATTTTTGCACATTCTTCTCTCATAGATTAATGTAGGAAGCATATTTCACACATTTGCTTCCTTTCAACATTGATGTTGATTAATTTATTTGGTGCATTAAAACAATTTAATTTACAAAGCATATGCCTATAATCCATTATTAAATTGTACATATATTGTTATAGTTTAAAATACATTATTTGTCAATTGGGTTTAGCTCAAGTGGTTGAGAGTATGAAACTTATCTACTCTACCTAAGTTCTATTCCTACAAATAGCATATTAAACTTTTAATAAATATATTGTTGTAATATGTATCATATTCTTCCATAACATGGTTGTAAAATTAAAATCTAAATTACCTCTTTTAATAAACATTGAAGAACTCCCAAATACATTTTGTATCATCTTGAGTAGGGAGATAAAAATGGCCCAGCCTTGCCATCTAGACATTAAAGAAGCTTTTAATTATGTCACATATAGACATTAGTGTTTTTAAACCAATTTATTTTTATTGTAACCTGTCATGAATTTAATTTAATTTAAAATTTATTTTATAAAGAATTCAATTTTCTGAAAACGAAATAATGCAAAACAACAACGAAAAAAAACAAGGTGAAGAAAATGACAAGTCAAGCTGACGAACAACCCAAAGCAATAATGGTTAAGGCCTGGGTCGCGAGCTCGGAGAACCACAAAAACGTGCATACACGTGGTAAATTGAGCGAGAGTGTGGAGGGGGTGTTAAAGCCACACGTGTAACGTGGAATCGAATCGAAGACCTCGTGTCTCATTGCCCACAGCGTGTGGGTTATCGCGACAAGCTGATGAATCGGCACTCAAATCTTACCCGGCTACTGAATTCCGCCGTACCGGAGAACACGGACCGTTGATGCAGGCGAGGTCCGCAGCTCGCTGAGAGGAAAATTTGAAATGACCTAAGCCTTCACAGCTCTGGGCTTCAGTGTTAAACGAAAAGAAAATTTGAAATGACCTAAGCATTCACAGCTCCGGGCTTCAGTGTTAAACGAGAAGAAAATTGGAAATGACCTAAGCATTCACAGCTCCACGATTCAGTGTTGAACGATTTTTAATCGGAAGAATTGGTTGTTTGCAAAATTGTTGTTGGAGATTTAGATGTTATTTTAGATTTGTGGATGACATTCTTAATAAACTTGTCACAATAAATTGAAACATAGATGTCTGGCACTTGTTCTATTGGAACATAGATGTTTGACACTTTTTTTTTCTCCTTGAATGCTAGGACACTAAACTTATTAGTATATTTTTCAATAATATTTTGTTCTGCAAAATAATACTAACCAAAAATATCGCAACTAGATCCTAGTCACCATTTGCTCTTTATGTTAATGCATCGACAAAATCACTAAAATCCATGTAGAGTTTTTAACATTCCAATACCCTCCATAGGTATGAGGTTCCCATCCAAATGTTGTAGTGACATCAACTTTTTCTTCTAGGTATACATTTATTTCAACCTAAATGCAAACTTAATCCTTAATCTTGCTTAATCATGTACACACTTCATCAAAGTCGCATTGTGTGACCTTCATCTAAAGATTAAACTTGGGCCTTTGGTAGTGTTCTATCACAAATAATCTTGCAGGGTTCTTACATTTCATGTGAAAAAGGCCTTATTCCTCTTTCACCATATAACCCCCATGATTATGGAGTGAGGATTATGGTCCATATTTGATGGGAATTTTATCTATCATATCCTTGATTTCTTCTACAAAAATATTGAGACTTCCTCATAATATGTTTGAGTTACAAACTAAGACTTTCCCTTTGACATTTTTTTCCTTCTACAAAAAAGTAAATCGACTAGACAAACTTGAAAGGTCAATTAATGAATTATGACACCAACTTGCGATGTCCATGTAACTAAATGTTGTAAAAATATAAGGAACAAAACATTGATTGAGGAAAATAAGAAGAAACAATGGGGGAAGATGCACATTGAAGGGTGGATTAAACCTATAAATCT
This sequence comes from Picea engelmannii, assembly GCA_009831015.1. Classification (NCBI taxonomy): domain Eukaryota; kingdom Viridiplantae; phylum Streptophyta; class Pinopsida; order Pinales; family Pinaceae; genus Picea; species Picea engelmannii. The sequence goes on along the minus strand of ML780949.1, from coordinate 746,490 downwards.
AAAATAATGAAAGGGTGGATCACACCTGTAAATCTAAAATAATGGAGAAATATTTCTTCTGTAAACACTAAGCGCTAGTTGTTCATTGATTGTATTGATATAACGATGAGATGTAGATTTTAACCTTGTACAATTAATTAATGCAAACATATTCTTAATAAAATAGAAAATATACAATGAAGCACACACACATTACATATAAATTTTACTCTAGAAACCCAAATCGAGGAAACCAACAACATGTTTAGAGTTGCACCTTTAATAATCTATTCATCATATATCTTTATTGTTTAGAATACAATATCTCTAGGATCCCACAACATCCAAAACCCCTAATCCATTGACCTAGATTAGTCAAAAACCTTAATTCCTAAACTGAAATTAGAAAACCATGTGCCAAAAAACCACTAAAAATAGATGCAAAAAACACCCAATTTTATTTCGGTGGCCCTTCCTCCAAACCAATACATAGGGGTGCTCTTGCCCCCCTGTAAACCTCTTAGACAGGGGGAAGTTTCCCTCCTGTGACCCCCCACGTGTCTGAAGCAACGTGGACACTCGGTCTAGTCGTGCAAAAAATATAACACATACCCAACATTCTCCCACTTGTTGTTTTATTTTCATACAAGGGGTTTTAGGGTCACATAGTCAACGATCTAGGGAAATGTTTCCCATAGATCCTCTACACCAAGAGAAATTCTTAGTGCTCACATGTTTTTTTAATGAATCTGCAACATTCTTCAAAGTGTCCACCTTCGTCAGTAACACCTTCTTTTCTTCGACCATGTCTCTCAGAAAGTGATATTAAACATCAATATATGCTTTGTCTTTTAATGATAAGTTGGGCTATTCACCAAGACTATTGCGCTTTGAATTTCACAATCTATTCTTATAGCTTGGTTTACAAATCCAATACCTGAATAAAATTTTTATAACCATATTGCTTTGTTTCTTGCATGAGTGGTTGCCATGTAATAAAATTTTGTAGTTGAGAGTGCCACTGCAGATTATCTTTTTCTCATCCAAATGATTTCTCCTCCAAATAAGTGAAAAAAGTACCCACTTGTAGATCTTTTGCGATCCACATGTCCATCCCAGTTTGCATCAACAAACCCATGTATGTCCAACACTCTGTCTAATCCTATTCTTCCTTGGTAGCATAATACATAAGTAGTGACATCACACAAATACCTAAAAACCCTCTTTATTGTTGTCCAATACTCCTTCCTTGGTTTTGACATATACCTGCTCAAAACTTACATTGCATGTGCCATGTACGATCTAGTACAAACCATGGCCTACATCAAACTACCAATTGTGCTAGCATATCAAACATGGGACATGTCCTCTTCCTCTTCCTGTCTCTTAGGACATTGATCCATGAATAATTTTACACCTATAGAAATAAGGACCCTGACAGGTTTACATTCCTTTATATTAAACCTCTGCAATATTGTCTTGACATATTTCCTCTTATTTAACCATAGTTTTTTATTTTCCCTATCTCTTTTGTACTTTCCATGCCCCGAGTGGAATTTGTAGCATTGAGATCCTTCATGTCAAACTTAGAGGACAACTGAGTTTTCACATCCTATATAATCTCCTTTTCGTTTGTTATTAGAAACATATCATCCACATACAATACCAAATATGATAAGAACCAAACATCAATATAGCATATAAAAACCTCGGGAAAAGTACTCAACGCCTTGAAAAAGAGATAATTTCAGATAATAAGCCTCTTCGAGGGGGAAACCTCCTTTTACCCCACTTAAATGTTCAAGTACAAGATGATTCAAAATGAAAATGTCTCCTTGGTATATA
>ML780949.1:641818-736785 GCA_009831015.1 Picea engelmannii | reverse complement strand
ATCCATCTTAGTATCCAACTTAGCTTCCATTGAATCCATCATCTCTTGTAGTTCATCTTTTGTTACTATCTTCTTTTGTAAATCATTTATGTCCCTACGCATTTATTCACCTTCATCAAGAGTCCAAGTAGGATTTTCTAGAGGCTTAGTTGGTGTAGAAGCTCCCTTTTTGGGTGGCATGTTGGCCAAGTATCACTTTTGAACCTTGATTTTGAGGTGGTTCTGCTAGACAATATTTCTTCTGTTGTATCTCCCAAGTTTTGACCCTTCTGGGTATGAAACTTTATTTTATGTAGTTCTATGATATTTCTTCTCTGCAATACCATAGGTCTGATCAAAATTGGATGTGCCAAGTGGAATTTATGGTAACTTCCCCACAACTTGCCAATTTTTGGCCTTTCCAGGAGATCTCACTTGTATAACGTGCCCCACCCAAAATAACTGATATAAAATTTTGAAAATCGCACCAAAAATAATACAGACTATCCAAAATCCAATGAAACTAGTCCCACTCAATTTGTATACTCTAGCAGGAAGTTATGATTGTTTTACCTGGAACAACTTCTTGAGACTAGTCAGATACCCTATCTTACACAAGGTGTATCTACAAATTTAAGATGACCTAGAAGCTGAAATTTTTACCATAGATACCTTTATAATTTCGGTAAATAACCTCTAGAGTTCAGTGTCTAAAATGTTACATAAATTTTTTTATAGTGAAAATACCGCAATGACTCAGTTCAGGATGATTCCAGAACCCTATTTTGTACAGGCCGTATCTCTGAAAGTATAAGGCCTCCAGAGCTGAATTTTGAACCCAACGTACCTTGATCCATTTACTAAGTATCCTCCAAGCCGTTCCTTCTGAAACATTTTAGAAAACAAGTTATAGTGAAAATTCCAAGGTGTCACAAATGTAGCAGCGAAACCCCAAGACCTTAAGCTATGAAACAATATGTTAAGAACCAAACATCAATATAGCATAGAAAAATCTCAAGAAAATTACTCAACGCCTTGAAAAAGAGACAATTTTAGATAATAAGCATCTTCGAGGGGGCAACCTCCTTTCACCCCACTTAAATGTTCAAAGACAAGATGATTCAAAATGAAAATGTCTCCTTGATATATATAGGAGACTAAGAGGTATAATTAGAACTAATGGCCTAAAGATGACAAAAATAAAATAACATTACTAATATAATATGCCCCAATTAAGGGGTAATGAGCCAATATTAGGGCTTAACAAAATAAATAACATCATCACTAATTAATTTGAAATACACATAGTGATCCACTTTTCTCCTTTTGAAGCCAAGTCTCAACATATAAGTATCAAAATTTTTCTACAACATCCATGGTGATTTTTTAACCCATACAAAACTTTTTCAACATGCATACCATATCTTTCTTTCCCTTCAATGTAAATACTTATGGTTGCTTCATGTAGATTTCTTCTTCTAGATCCCCGTGTAGGAATTTTGTATTCATATCCATTTGTTCTACTTCAAATTCAAATGCAACAATTCAACAAATAAAAGAAATCTGATAGATGTTAACTTGGAAAAAGGAGAAAAAAATTCACAAAATTCCATTCCTTCTACCTGGGAATCGCCTTTTTCTACTAACCAAGATTTGTCTCCACTTTTCCTTATATATTCAACTTCTTCATAGACACCCATTTTCTATCAGCGGGATTTCTTCCAGTTGGAAAGTCACTAGATCCTAAGCTTCATTCTTGTCTAAGGATTCCATTTCTTCTACCATGGCCTTTTCCATAATTTTTCATCATTTGAATCCACTGCCTCCCTAATAATTATGGGATCATCATCAATAATATAAAAAGAAAACTTCGAATGGAAATTAGATGTATTATAACTTTTTAGTTTTTTTCTTTCTCGAACTAATCTCCTCAATACAAGAGTATGAGGATATTCTTCTTCTTATTCTCGTTCTTCTGTAGAGTTTGATTCATCATCCTTCAACTCAAAATCTATTTTCTCTGGTTGTTCTTTCCTTGGTCGAACTTCTAGTTTGAAAACCTTTTTTATTTATCTAATTACCATATCTCGTCTATACACTACCTTCTTAGTTTATGGGTTCCAAATATTATAACCTTTTATACCATCTTTATAACCAATAAAAATACACTTTTAAACCTTTTTATCTAGCTTAGTCATGTTTTCCTTTGGAATGTGAAAATAGGAATGACAACCAAATACCTTGAGATGTATGAAAGAGGGTTTCTTACCATTCCATACCTCGTGTAGAGTCTTGTCATCCAGTGTTTATGGGGGTGATTGATTGACCATGTAACATGTAGGACCCACTGCCTTTGCCCATAATTCTTGTCCTAACCAAATGACACTAAGCATGCACATTGCTTTTTCCATCAGTGTTCTATTTGTCCTTTCTACAACTCAATTCTGCTAAGGTGTATATGTAGTAGTATTCTTCCTTTCTATACCACACTTCTTACAGAATTCTTCAAATTTATTTATGTAGAAATCTTCAAAATTATCTGTCCTCAACACCTTAATTATTTCCTCTGTTTTATTCTTGACAAGATCCTTAAACTCTTTAAACCTAATAAATACTTCATATTTATTTTCGAGGAAATATATTCATGTATTCCTCAAGAATTCATCTATAAATGAGACATAGTACACATATTTTCCTATTGATGGAATCGACACATGTCCAAACACATCACTTTGCACCAATAGTAAAATTCCCTCTTCCCTGGATGCACTATAGGGGAATCTTACCCAATTTCACATCTCATATATGCAATGTTCATAGAAATCAAAATGCAAAGATAAGTTATATATACCTTCAACCATACCTTTATCATGTAGTAGTGAAATCCCCTTCCCTTTGATATGTCCTAGTGTTTTATGCCACAACATAGTCTTTTTTCTAGAGATTCTAGGAGTTTTTTCTTTTTCATCTCCAATCTCAGGAAAAAAGGAACTATTTCACTCATCACTTATAGTTCTTCCCTTATAAATCATATAAATTTCCAATCCTGAATCCCTTTAGCAACACCATTTCCCCTCGAACCATCCTGTAGGTTTCTTTATCAAAAATTGGTTTTACCCCCACATCATCCATTTTACTCATAGAAATCAAATTTCTGGCCAATCCTAGGATGTGAAAAACATGAGGAAGTGTTCTAATTCTTCCATCCATGATATTAAACTTGATTTTTTCTCATCCTATGATTTTGGCTATTGAGTCATCAACTAGGAAAACATCACCGCCATCATACCATTCATATTTGCAAAACCACTCCTTGTGAGCAGTGATATGAAAGGATGCACATGATTCAACCAACAATGCCTCATGATTTTCATGTGTTCTTGAAGAATCCAAGAACACATCCCCACCTTCTTCTGTAGGGGTTTATGCTTATGTATAAGAAGAATATTCAAATCCCATCCCTCTCTCAACTCTTTTGGATCTACATTCCTTCTTGTAGTTCCCTTCTTTTCCATATCTCCATCATACCTTTACAAACTTTCTGGGGCATTTAGATCTTCTCTTAGATTTAGATCTCCTACTTGAGGATTTATATGTATTTCTTTCTTGTGAGCATCCTCTTGAAAATAGTTCATATGTGCTCTATCCTTCCATTTTCTTCTGCGTCATCTCCTCTAACAACAAGGATGAGACTGCATCATCAAAACTTAAAGTAGTTGTATTACTACCTATGACCACAACTAGACTATCCCATGTATCTAGTAAAGAAAAAAATAAACTCACACTTATCTTCATCAGAAATATTGATATCAATATATATTAACTGGATTACCATTGTATTGAAGGTGCTCATATCCTCTATCACTGAGTCTCCATATTTCATCCTCAGGATATACAACTTCTTCGACATGAATAGTTTGTTTACCAAGGACTTAGACTGATACAAATATCCCAACTTATTCCACAAATCCTTGCTAATAGATTCCTCTAACACATTAAGTAATAATGAATCTGAGAGACACAACTGAATTGCGCTCTTCGATTTATGATCAAACTTTTCCCAATATTCTATTGATGTTCATGTATGTGTAGTGTGTGGATCCACAAATATCCACAAATCCTTTTCCACTAACGGATCTTCCATATTGAGCTTCCATAGACCAAAAAATTTCCCATTAAATTTCTCAATATCTATTTTCAAACTGCTCGTGATTTCCTTTCACCTAAAGAATCAGTACCATAGATCTAACACTATAACAAGGCTTATCACATACCTAATCCAAACCATTAGCCAAAAATGTATCCCCTTGAATCCAATAACATATCTGATACAAAATGTACATTTTAACGTTGTACAATTAATTAAAGAAAAAATATGCTTAATAAACCAGAAAAGATACAATGGAACACACACACATTACATAGACATTTTACCCTGGAAACCCAAAACAGGAAAACCAACAATTTGTTTAGAGCCACAAATCTAATCTTATATTCATCATATATCTTCATTGTTTACAATACAATATATATGATCTCGTCTCATACAAAACCCCTAATCTAGTGACCCTAATTAGTCAACAACCCTAATTCCTAAACCAAAATTAGAAAACCATGGACGAAAACCATGTCTCGAAAAACCACTGAAAATAGATGCAAAAGATCCAAAATATAATACATACTCAACATGAGATACATAAAGGGTAAATCCCACTATTTATAACAATACAATTAAGAAAACCCTAACAAACCTTAACTTCTTTTGATTGTATACATAATGAAATGAAAGGAAGGAATATGAAGGGAAACAAACACACATAAATGTTGTCAGGAACATAGTAATATAGTGAGAACCAAATCTATTAGTAAATGTAAAAGGAAAAGACTATGAAATCTAAAATAATATAAGCTAGCTAAAATGGTGGTAACTCATCTTTGAAGAGAGAGGTGTCATCTATTATCATTTGTAAGAGAATATTACAAGAGACCAAAATGGTATTTTAACATAAAATACTAAACCCTGATAAGAAAAACACACAAATATCCAAAACCCTAACCCTAGAAGACAAAGTGCTAAAAGGATTGGTAGCACCAACGTAGTTTGTTGAGGCATCAAGTTCTCAAGGGTGAAATTTTTTCATATAATATCCATTTGGTGCACTCAATAGCTCACTGGAAATATCTACTAAAAAGTAAAATTGTTTGTAGGACTGGGTGGGGCATGAAAATCCTAGGCCCCAAAAATCGATAAGAAACATCATTTAAGGCCTTAAAATGGCCCCAAAAGTTTAGGAATTGAAAAAATGTAGATAAAAAAATTGTCAAGATGAAGAAACATGTTGAGTTAGTGGAAGAGATGGTGGTAAACAATGCCCTCCTATATTAGTCCTAACCCCTTAGAAATAAATGGTCCCCATTGTGTCAAGTTCCCTTATTATATGGGGAAAATTTTGTTGAATTTGATTCATGTTGAGCGACTTGCCATGATGAAGAAGTCATCTTACTTTGACAACATGATAGAGTTGTATGTTTTTCTAAAGGGTTCCCTTGATCTTGGTGTTAATAGCTATACAAATCCCCATGTAAGGTATAAAATCCCTTATTAAGCCATAGATATTGAATTATTACATTTCCAGTGTTATATTTCTATGTGGGCTAAAACCCTTCATTACACCCTTTCATTACAATTGTACCATTTGTATTCTATATCAAGGAGACTTAGTATTAGGATAATATTATCACATCTCATTTTCTATTTTAAATTTGCTATATTGTATAAGAAGGTATCTCCCTCAAAGTGGAATGTAATCATTCTTTTTCTATCATTTTTTAAGGTGTTGGATCTTAACATTTGGTATGAGAGCATCGATCTTGGAGTTTTTCTTCTCTAAGAAAGTCATCTTATCATTTTCTCTATAACCTTTTTCTAGGACAATTTAGGAAAAAAAATTGGACGCCATTTATAATACATATCAAGGTATCTTTGTTGAACTTTTCAACCTCTGGGGCATTGTACTTTCAGAGATATACTCCATGGAAGATAGGGTTTTTTACTAGTCCTATAATTAGTCTCAAATAGATGTTCGAGGTAAAACAATCATATCTTCTTCAGAAATAAACCAAATTATGGGAGACCTATTGAATTTGAAATTGAACTATCCATAGTGCCTCTGGTAGAATTTTCATAATCAATTAGTAAATATTCAACACTTGGCATTCTATACAAGTTCGCTCTCGTGGAAAGACAAACATTCAGCAAGGTTTGGGAAAGTTACTCTCACTTTCACTTGGCACATCCAATTTTGGTCATACCTATGGAATTTAAAAGAATACATGATCCAAGTGGATATTTGTGGCCACCCACCTATTCCACTTGGACCCCCATCATTACTTCTTTCAGTGTTTTAGTTTTCGCACAGTTTACTATTTTTAGCCGTTTTTCGGGTCCTGAACTTCTGGAGCCATTTTGAGACCCTAAATGACGTTTTTTGGGGTATGTTTCGGCTGCAAAATTTCCTTGTGAAATTTTTTCACAAATGTTGTAGTCCTCGGATAGATCTTTCCAATGGGCTATCATACGCCTAAAACGGAGATCGTATGCAAAAGTTACAACCCCGGGAAGTTGATGTACCAACTTACCCAAATGGGGCCCACATACTTTTGGCGCTTCATCTCCCAGGGTTAGGTTTTTGGATGTATAGGACTTTTGGCATTCCCGTTTATTGTAAAAGGGCCTTCAAAGCCTCATTGTAATCATCTTCTCACAGATGCGAGTAGAGGCCACATCTCTTCTCAGAGATAAGCTACCAGCGCCCTAGCTAGTTTATTTCCATTCTGTCTGTAAGCATATTTCAGTCATTTGTTGTTAATGAAATGAAGTCTTATTTCTACTTCATCTCTGTGTTTATGTGTATTTTTGTATTTCATTGTGTTCCTACATAAATCTGGATCAGTGGTATCAGAGCGGTCTGCTCATTCTTGATCCTTCTTTGCATGTCCCCAACGAGATCGGGGTATAAGGAGTTGGGGCTCGATCTGGTTGAACCTTTGCAAGATCAGCCTCGCAAACCCCGACGACCACCCATGGGGGAAGAAAATAAATATGAGGGAGAAGGAGATCCTATCAAAATTTTTCTCGAGGAGGCCCTCGAGAAACAAAGGAACGCGATGATGGACAACTTTGCCCAGATTCTTCAACGGATTCCGACTGGCGGTGCATCGACATCCAACAGCCACTCTGGAGGTGCCACTCCTTTTAAGGTACAAGTAAACTTTGACATTCCCATATTTGATGGCCAAATAGATGTAGATGTCATAGATAGATGGTTGAATCTATTAGAAGGATATTTCTCGGTTCATGACTTTTCCAACCGAGAAAATATTATTTTCGCACTCCTCAAAGCCACCCCCCATGTCAAGGACTGGTGGGAAACCTACTCGGAGCAAGAGGGTAAGGGAGAACCCTCTTTGTTCTTGGCCACACCCACTTGGAATTCTTTCTGAGACGCCATCAAGGAACAATATTATCCCATGGGGAGCTATGAGGAAAAATACATACAATGGACTACGTTGCAGCAGCAAAGGGACCAAGATGTGCATGAGATGACGAATTTGTTTCATACCCTACGCACAAAGTTGGGTATCAAAGATTCAGAGAAACATTTGGTGTTAAAGTACCGCAGTTGTCTGCACAGATACATTCAGGAAGAAATGGAGTTCCTCGACATCTCCTCACTTGGCGTGGCATATCGATATGCTCTCAAGATTGAGCAGAAGTTCAAACAGAAGAAGTGAGACTTTGGGTCTACAAATTAGAAGAACGAGAAAGGTACTCCCAAACTGCAAAACAAAGTACCAAGCCAAGGCGGGTCAGCCCAGGAAAACCCACCAAAGACACAAGCAAAGAACAACACCACGAAGCCAAAAAAGGACACGTGGAAGTGGTGTGAGTTCCATAAGAGCTCCACTCACAACACAAGTGAGTGTCAGGCCAAGCAGTCACTGGTAGCCAAGTTGAAGGCTTCTGAATCAGATGCATGCTTCGACTCTGAATCAGAACCTGACAAGGAGAATGACAGGGGGAAGCATATTATCGATGCGGAGCCCAACGCCATCGTTGCCACCACAAAGATACATAAGGAGGAACCAGAAGATCCAGAGGAGGCAGAGCCTCTCTTCCTTTCCAAGATGTGGGTAAAGGGTTCCCCGTTGTAGTTCATTGTCGACAGCGGGAGCCAGAAGAACCTCATCTCAGTAGAGGTCATGAAGTGGTTGGGCTTGTCGACCACAATGCACCCACAACCATACACCATCAGGTGGTTTCACCAATGATGGGACCTCTGCATCAGTCGATAATGTCGCCTTCCCTACAGCATCAAGCCCTTCACGAATGAGGTATTATGTGACATTGCTCCTCTTGATGTTTTTGATGTATTATTAGGCCAATCATACTTGTGGAAGCGACATGCTGTGTATGAGTCCAGGCCTCATGCTGTTATTATCACTTTGGGCAATAAGTTGTACAGGATACCGTAGATATCACCGCCTACCACCATCTCTTTGGTTACTGCAAAACAATGCAGTAAGATCATTTCCAAAACCAAGAAATTTGTTTTCCTGATGATCCGCCCTCAGGGAAAGCAGAATATTGTGGCCATGACCTCCATACAAGGCCCCACTGCACGAAAACAACAGATTGATAAGGTCGTGAAGGAGTACGAGGACATCTTCACCTCCCCCGCAAAGGTGCCTCTACACTGCCAGGTAAAGCACCCCATCGATCTGACCCCAGGTGCATCGCTTCCCAATGGACCCATCTACTAGCGCTCTGTCCTGGAGAATGACAAAATCAAGAGGGAGATTCAATAGTTGTTGCAGAAAGGTCACATCCGGCCGAGTTCATCACCCTGTGGGAGCCCGATCGTATTGGTGCAGAAGAAGGATGGGACTTGGAGACTCTACATTGACTATCGGGCCCTGAACAAGATCATTGTTCGGAATAGGTACCTGATCCCATGGATTGATGACGTTCTGGACCAACTCAAGGGGGAAAAATATTTCAGCAAGATCGACTTGAAGTCTGGGTATCGCCAGGTACCAATCGAACCCTCTGATGTGTGGAAGACTACATTCAAATCCAAGGAGGGCCTTTTCGAATGGTTGGCCATGCCTTTCGGGTTGACGAATTCCCCTGCAACCTTCACGAGGCTAATGGACGACATATTGCGTCCATTCACCAACTCATTTGTAGTGGTGTACTTGGATGACATTATGATCTTCAACCAGACTTGGGAAGAGCACCTCCACCATATCCGACAGGTCCTCCAAATACTGCGGCAACACAAGTTGTGTGCCAATTTGGAGAAATGCACTTTTGGCATAACCCAGGTTCAGTATCTGGGATACATTATTGATGAGCGGGGGGTGCATGTGGATCCAGCAAAGATCCAAGTCATTCGGGATTGGCCAGCCCCAGCCACCCTAACAGAGCTCTGCAGTTTTTTAGGTCTTGCCAATTTCTACCACAGGTTTGTGTTGGGATTCTCTCATATCACATGGCCCTTGAGTCAAGTCACCAAGGGAGGAGCTAAAGAAAAATTATTTTGGTCTGAATCTCAACAGAAGGCGTTCGGGGAGTTGAAACATCGCCTATGCTCTGCATCAATACTCACATTACCAAACTTGCAACAACCATTTGAGATCGAGACAGATGCGTCTGACTATGCTATTGGGGAAGTCCTTACTCAACATGGGCATCCAGTGGCATATCACAGTGAGACACTTTCTGACACAGTACGAAAGTATCCCACTTATGACAAAGAAATGTATTTCATTGTGCAGGATTGTCGGCAATGGAAGCATTACATTTTAGGAAAGGAAACTGTCATCCACAAAGACCACCGACCCCTGCAGTTCATACAGACACAAGGGAAGTTGCAGAACAATCGCCATCAGAAGTGGTCCACATACCTGCAACAGTTTCATTTGAACATTAAGTACAAAAAAGGCAGCACCAATAATGTTGCAGACTGCCTCAGTCGACCACCCATCGTGGCGCTAACCACTATGCTCAACTCTTGTGGGCACGAGACTTCCGATTGGTTGCTTCTCTACACAAGTGATCTAGAATTCGACCACACATACAATACACTCTTGGAGGGTAAGCAAGTTCCCAATTTTCACCTCCAGGATGTCCTTCTTTGTCACTTGGGACACCTTTGTGTTCCTTCAAGCGAGCGTGCCAAGATGATTTGGGAGGCGCACTACAGTCGAGTTGTTGGGAATTTCGGGGTCGAGAAAACCGTGGCAGTACTGCAAAAGTATTTCTATTGGCAGAACCTTCGACAAGATGTCGAGAAGTACATCAAGTCCTGCACTGCTTATGCCATTGCCAAACCGACCATCAAGAAGCAAGGCCTCTATACTCCGATTCCTACCCCCAGTTGACCTTGGGAATCTATCTCTATGGATTACATGTCGGGCCTTCCTTCTACTAAGCATGGAAATGACTGTGTTTTTGTGATCGTCGACCGATTCTCGAAGATGTCCATTATGATGGCCTGAAAGAAGAATATCACAGCAGAAGCCACTGCTAAACTCTTCTTTGAACGAGTGTGGGTACACTTTGGGATCCCACAGTCTATCATCTCAGATCAGGACAGTAGGTTCCTCAGTACATTTTGGTCTAGCCTTTGGTCAATGTTGGACACCAAGCTCACCAAGTTCATAGCTTTCCATTCGCAAACTGATGGCCAGACAGAGGTCGTCAACCAGATGATCGTACACATTCTCCGCATGTACAATTCAAAGCATCCACGCACATGGGATGAGAGCCTCCCCTATGTACAACACAGCTACAACCGGGATCTCCATAGCTCAACTAGCCACAAACCCTTTCAAGTGGGCTTGGGATTCCAGCCACTATGTCCCATTGACATAGCCATGCCATTTGTGGCTACTCAGGAAGATTCAACTCATGTCCAGTCTGAGGCGGATAAGGCAAACAAATTCATTGAGCACATTCAACACATCCGCCAATAGGTTCATGACATCTTGGATAGATCCAATGCTAAGTACAAGCAACGACATGATCAACATCGGGTGCCACACAACTTCCAAGTTGGCGACAAAGTGTGGCTGCATTTGCAAAAGGAGCACCTCGCTGGACCCCATCGCAAGCTTCATCCACTTCGATATGGGTTGTACATCCTCACCAAGGCTGTAGGGGAAAATTCCTTTGAGCTCAACATTCCACCATTCCTTAGTCTGCACCCAGTGTTCAATGTGGACTGCCTTCGGCCCTACTTTCCACCTCTACTAGACACATCCGACATGGCAGAACAACTCACACCAACAGAGTTAAATCTAGACTGCATGGAACAAGCCAGAACTGATCAGATCATGTATACACAGATCAAGCACACCCAAAAACAAAGGATACCGCTATATCAAGTTGTCAAAGCAGGCCAACTCCTTCACCAAGGCAAATGGCTCACCAGGGACCAAGTTCAGTAGAAGTTTCCTCATATCATGGAGGAACTCAACGCAATGGGGACCATTGCTTCCTAAGGGGGGAGGAATGATCCAGGTGGATATTGGTGGCCACCCACCTATTCCACTTGGACCCCCACCATTGCTTCTTTCAATTTTTTAGTTTTCGCACAGTTTACTATTTTTAGCAGTTTTTCGGGTCCTGAACTTCTGGAGATGTTTTGAGGCCCTAAACGAGTTGGTCTTGAACTTCATCATGAAAAAATTTCACAAATGTTGTAGTCCTCTGATAGATCTTTCCAATGGGCTATCATAAGCCTAAAACGGAGATCGTATGCAAAAGTTACGACCCCGGGAAGTTGATGTACCAACTTACCCAAACGGGGCCCACATGACTTTTGGCGCTTCATCTCCCAGGGTTAGGTTTTTGGATGTCTAGGACTTTTGGAATTCCCATTTATTGTAAAAGGGCCTTTAGAGCCTCATTGTAATCATCTTATCACGGATGCGAGTAGCGGCCACATCTCTTCTCAAAGATAAGCTACCAGCGCCCTAGCTAGTTTATTTCCATTATGTCTGTAAGCATATTTCAGTCATTTGTTATTAACGAAATGAAGTCTTATTTCTGCTGCATCTCCGTGTTTATGTGTATTTATGTATTTCATTGTGTTCCTACATAAATCTGGATCAAGACATTTCATATACTACGAGAATAAATTATAGACTAAGAGAGGATGAAATTTAAGAAATACATCAGAAGGAAGGTTGGCTAAGAAGATAGACTCCAAATTAAGGGCTTAGAAGGTACATAACTTACAATTGGCATCAATTTTTATTGAAATAGTTTTTTGTAGTGATTCAAAATTTGTAATAAAAAGGAGAAAGAGGAGAATTATTATTTACTCACATGGATACAAAGGATCCTCCAAAATTTGTTTCACCAACTAAACCCAAAAAAATATTAGCCATGACAAAAGATGAAATCGATGAGATTTGTCGCCAAATGGAAAACATGATCATTGAAAATAAGGAACAAATGGAACATAAGATGGATGAAACCAGGAAATAAATATGGATGAAATGGAAAACAAGATGGATAATAAGATGAATGAGAATAACAATGATATGAAAATAAATATGGATGAAATGGAAAATAATATAGATAAGAAGATGGATGACATGAAAAATAAGATGAAGGAAAATACAAAAAAATCCATGAAGGAATTGAAAAATTCATTTTCTTGCATGATGTTTAATTCTCTAGATGATAGAATCTCTAAAGGATATATCAAAATGAAAGGAACTCAAGAAAATAAAGGTAGTATATTGGTTGAAGAACATGTCGATAATAAACAAATTTCTAGTGGATTTAACTCTAATAATGGAGTTATTTATGATGGGAATCTTAAATTCAACTTTCCCAATATTGAATTAAATAAGTTTGATAGAACAAAGGTCTTTACCTAGGTGAACCAAATAGAGCAATATTTTGAACTGAAAAAATATTATGGATGATAATAAATGGATTCACATAGCAACCTTGAACTTTTAGATAAAACCATCTCAATGGTATCGATGGGTAGTTAAAAGGAAGCCTCTTATTTATCATTTTATTTGGGGTTTATTTACAAAAGACTTAGAAGCACAGGAAAGTGTGGGAACATGACTACTTCATCCAATTGACAAGAATCAAGCACTTAGGTGATATTGGAGATTATAATTCGGAATTTAAGCTATTGGCCACAAGGGTGAATGCCATAAGTGATGAAAAATTGTTGGAATATTACATGGATGTATTAAAACAAGAGATCAAACATGGGATTTTCTTAATTCATCCTAAAAATATTATGGAAGCTATACAATATGTTTATCATATTCAAGATAAAAAATAATGCTACACACATTGAGACTACCATTGGAAGATACATAGTAAGCCAGGATCATTTTGAGGGCCATAAGTCAAGCATTCCTCAAACAACAAGGTTGGAAACTCAACAAATGGATGAAAGAAGAGGAAAAGTACTATGATTCAATTGTCACAGAAAGTATAGTAAATGGCATAAATGTGGTGAGAAGAAATTATTCTACATAAATTGTGAAGAGGAAGAAGATAGATAATTGGAACCGCCATAATACCAAGATGTAGAAGACATTGCTCCAACAATATCTTGTCATGCATTGTCCGACATCAATACTCCACAAACCCTCAATATACAAGGATACATCAAAAAGAAAAAGGTAATAATATTGATTGATTCTAGTAGTACCCATAATTTCGTCAAATACAAATTAGAAAAAGATGTCAATTTATTTGTATATTCAACACCATATTTTCAAATAATGATTGCATATGGAGGTACCATAAATTGTTTTGGGAAATTCCATAATATTAATCTAAATATGGAGGAGTATTTGTTGGATAGTCCCATGGTTTCCATCAAAATGGGTGGTGTTGATGTTGTATCAGGAGTCTAGTGGTTACAATCATCTAGAACAATGGCCCTTAATTTTCTCTATCTTTTCATAAGATTATCCTCAGAAGGAAAAGAAATCGAGCTTAGAGGTATCCAAAGGAAACCCTCTAAAGCGATAATCTCTAAAAACATGACAAAATTACGCAAAAAGGGACATGATGATGTAATTGCACAATTCTGCTCACTAGATGTTCAAACATCTATAGCATTTAATCCAATGGATCTCAAAAAAGTTATCAATAATAATTCCAAGGTAGTTGGAGAGATTCCTAAGGTTCTTTCACCCGCTCAAGATCAATACCATGCTATTCATCTGTAACTAGGAAGTGTAAATACATTATTCTATGTTTCTGGCATAAAGAAGATAATTAGTGACAAGATCCCAATGCAAACTATTTTATCAAAAAATAATGGAGGAGAGAAATTTATACCAGAACTAGAAAAAATCATTGAAATAGGGATTAATAAGATGCAAAATCAAGTAATTAATGAGTACTTCGTGAAATGGAAGAACCTACTAGTGGAAGAGGAAGCAAGGGAAGATGATTTCTTCATACAGACACAACCACAGTGGTCAAGTGCTGAGGACAACACTTGTTTGAAGGGAGGGCCATGTTAATCCATAGAAAAATCCCCATGTTATGTATAAAACTTCTTATTAATCCTTAGTTATTGAATTATTAGAAATCTAGTGTTATATTTGTATGTCGGATAAAACATTTCATTGCACCCTTTTATTAAATTTGTACCCTTTGTGTCATATATATAAAACAAGGAGACTTAGTCTTAGGATCATATTATTGCATCTCATTTTGTATTGTGAATTTGATATTTTGTATAAGGAGGTTTCCCCATCGAAGTGGATAGTAATCATTGAATTTATATAAAGTTTTAAGGTGTTGGATAATATCAGTTGATGTCCATGATCTAATCCATTATAGCCTAGTAAATATAGTCAAGATTGAATTCTACAATATCCAAATTCCCAACCTCTTATGAGGTGTCCAATGAGGGTGGAAACTATGGTTGAAGCAACTCCACATTAAATACTAGGTGCAAGCCAACAAAGAGGGTAGTATGCACTCATTTTAAAGTATCTCTTTCAACAACAAAAAATTATGATACAAGGATGGAGTTCACATTCCTTTCACAAAATTCCTTATTCAATGATATGTTTTAGCCTCTTACCATATGAATTTATCATGGTTGATTTTTAAACCTTGACAAAATTATGGACTGAGAGCCTTCATTCAATTCTTTTTAGCTAAAATTTCATCGTTTATATTTTCTTGGAGTTTCTTTTGTAACTCATCAAATTCAGTCCAATCATTTAAATAGGGATTGAAATTCTCAAAAAGGACTTCCATGGTTGCTTGTTCTCCATGGATCAAGCATGGAAATATATGTTCCACTGTCTCATTATCGGCTAAAGGAAGATTGACTAAACCTTGTTTAAACCTATAAATCATTCCAATCTTAAATTATTGTTCCAACATGGTTGCATGGCACCTTCTTTGGATATGGAACCCCAACACTACATAGTGGACCAATGTGCTTGATACTATGGTTATTATTATTATCATGGTAGGATCATAGAAGGTTTCAATTTGCATTCAAAATTTCAAGATTGTAGAATGGACTTGAATAATATCATAGCATGGCATGCAAGTGTTCTTCTTGTACATGCCATGAAAATTCCTTTAAAGGAAGCATAATTTCCTAAAGATGATCCCCAAAACAATATCATTATTAAAGGCCTGATTAAGGGAGATTGACAATGGTAGAGGGGGTATTGTAGAAATTCAACTCATGAATATGTATGTTGAGTTGTAGCGGTGCATGGTACCATGGGATATTGAACTCTTTTGGAATTAGTGCAGCTGGAAAACCCATTCTCTTGGAGGATGGCATAATACCCTAGTTAAGGACTAGGGACGCCAGCACACTCCTGGGGTTTCTTGGTATGAGAACAAGTAGTGAGAGCCATGGAAAAATACCCTAGTGAGGGCCCCCAAAATATGACTGGGGTTATTGGTATTGGACCAAGAAGTAAGTCACTAGATGTGTTCTACAGCCCCTGGATGTGTTTCAGGGAATCCTTTCCCAGTGCTTGGATTGATCCTTGGATGTGTTCCTTGGTGGTTGATATAATTTTGTAGATGTGTTCTAGGTCCCCTGGATGTGTTCCAGTGAACCCTTTCTTAATGCATGAGTTGATCCTTGGTATTGTACCTTGGTGGATAAGACCCTAGATGTGTTCTAGGGCCCCCAAATGTGTTCTGGGGAAACCTAGTCTTCGACCAGGTAGATCTTGGTGAAATACCAAGATGTATTGATGTGTGATCCTCTTCCTCTCTCCCGAGATGATCCATGAGACCTAGGAGTGCCTATGAAGATGGACATGACCACATTGTTGATGTACCTTGTTATGCAGTGATGATAAAGTTTATAAGTCATTATGAGACTCATCTGGACATGTTTTTCCATTATGGATCCCCCTTGTTGTCTTTCTTTCCCTCTTGTTTTATGTGATTGGGTTTTTTATAATTTACATTAATATTAATTGACATTTAATTAATATTTATATTAATTAATTGTCAATATTTAATTATTCTTATATTATCCCTAACCCCTCTCCCTAGGTATAAAAAGAACCCTACCCTCTATCATTTCATTATACATACTCACTCTCACTCTCCCTTTGTTGCATCTACCTCAGTTACTCTCTGCTTGTGTGGTGGAGTTTAAGATCTAAGTTATTTTATTGGTCTTGGTGTTGGTTGGGAGCTTCATCTTCTATCTATTAGTGTATGAAGTGTTGTTGGTGCCTCCTTTGGCTTCTGGACATGTTTGTTTCAACTGAAGTTCCTCCCTTGGCTTCCAGACCTTTCCCCAAGACCCATAGACCTGAGTATAGGTGTCACGACCCCTTTTTTGAGCTATCAGTTTGTTGTGTGAGGGCCGCAACCTCTCCTCTAGGCTGTTTCTAGGGTTTTTAGGGCTCCTTTGGGGTTCTACCACTTGTTGTCCCCTGTATTGGGGTTTACCCCTGTGTTTTCTATGGAGGGTATTTCCTTTATAGTTGTGGAGGGTATTGTTGGTTCATATTTGGAAGTCTTGTTGTTTGATATTGTGGGTCCTTGTTGTACTTGTTGCTGTTGTCTCAAACATCCCTTTTGTGGTATATTTCTTGGAAAACTTTCCCTAATCCCATATTGACAAAGATCAAACCCTAGAGGTTTGATCCATAAACCTAAACTAATTTTATGATCATATACAAGAGTTATACATCCACACATGTGACATGTACATCTTTCATTGATTAGGAGGTAAACTAAAGGTTTGTTTTTTAAACTCAAATTTTTTGTTTCTAGTTATATCTGTTTATATCTTTTCTCATATGTGTTGATCTAGTAAACAAAAATTTAAAATAATTTTCTTTTTCAATTTTTTTCCCTAATTCTAACAAACTCAAAACCAACTACTTGTGGATATGCGTACTTAACCAAAATTCCATGATGAATATTATGTCATTATAAGAGAAATTATTACCCCTTCAAAATTACACTAGCATTTTCAAACATTTATCTAGTGTTGCAAATATGAAGGTTGAATTTAGTTGAAGGATAGATTACTTTTCCATAACTTCCTAAAGTTATCCATGAACACTAATTCCAAGGAATAACTTTGGGGGACTATTTGTAGTGGTGGGTTCAAACCCATTCTATCTTGGAAGATTCGTCCCATGTGGATCACAGATATAAGTAAGAACACTTGAATCCTTAAGATCATAACTAGATTACTGATCCAAGGGACTTCCTTACAGGACCATCTTATATCATTTATTGGATAATCATATGAAGAAGTGGAACTAGAGGTAGTTTGGGTAGAAAAAAGGGTTTCTAACTTGATACTATGTTTATGAGAGAAAGAGTTGTGAATTAAATGTGGAAAAATCCTATTGAACTAGGCTTATCCATGTGCAACCCAATGTATTTGTGAATAAGATAGGTTGTTGTCCTTTATTCAAAATTTGAGGAGATGGAAAGTTAGCAAGCGCTAGCTTTCCTCCATGGTGGAATGGTGGCATTTGAACATGAGCGGAGAGGATAACAATTATTCTTTCAATGGCTCGATCTAGACCCAATCGATTAGTACAAGCCAAGATACTTCTAAAAATTTTCCATTTATTGCCACAATCTATTCTACAAATATGTTGTTGTAGAAAATGTTTTTGTCCAATATCTTCTATCATGTTGACATTAAACTAGCATGCATCTAAATCAACCACTGTTATGTTCTTCCTCCCATAACACCATTTTGCTAAGAGGAATATGGAGTTGTAAATTGCCTCATTATGCTAGATTTCTTGCAAAAGAACTTGACGGATCCAACTAATTTTCATCCATTGCCTTAAATTGTGGAAAAACATTAAATGCACCAACCATTTTAGAGCAATAAATACAAGTTTTTCTGCTAAAAAAATCAAGGAAATCTCTAAAAAAATTCATCCCACCAACATACTCTACATATTTAGGACTACAAATATCACTGTGCACTAAATCTAGAACCCCACATTCTAGTGTAGACATTGTGCCTTCTAATTTGCTTGTCAATTACACAGTATTCACGGGTCCAAATTAGAATATTTTTTTTGGGCTCATCATCCCATTTAACATGCTTTTCTTTTTCATATCTAATAGAGTTTTGGCATTCACATGAATAAACCTCTAATGACACTAGTCCACAAACTATTTTCTATAATAGATGATGCAACGTATAAATTCAACTTTAAAACATATAAATTCCCTTCTTAGGAGCATGTAAACGAACATTCCTTGCTTGGTTATTCACAATGCAAATTGTTTTAGTGGAATTCAACATTCTAGCCCAAATCTATTATTTTTGCAATAGATTTAAAATCTCTTTCCAAATTTAACACATGCAACACTCCTTGTAGAATATTCCTTCATTAGCAATAGGTACTTGCAACTCTCTAATGTCATATACTTTATGGAATCTTTTATCTCCAAAATAGATAATTCTATTCATGTAAAGATGGAAATAAATCTGGATCAATTTTTATTTCCTTGTCATGTGCTATGTCGTTCCTAAGTATATAGTGAAGAAATCTTAGTCATTGGAGTTCTCCATATCAACTTTAAAATATTGATCATGTTGATTTCTACAAACGACAAGATGAAACAATGCAATCTTCCACTTCCAATAGTCTCTTTGTATGTGCTCTAGCATATGAAAATAATTGAACCTTATATTTTTCTTGTTCTTATATTTTTGTGGTTTCTTGCCACCCTGTTGTTGGCATGTAGTTTGGCCTTACATTACTTCATAAATTGTTTTATTTTGTTTCTTTTGCACCCATTTTTGTTACTCTTTCAACATGGCTTTGTTGCAAAATATTTTGTTTCCCCTTTCTTTTGGCATAGAAAGCAACTTATTCCCCAATGTTGGTGTTCTTGCATCAATTCTTCTAATTTCTTCTAACAGTGCATCAAAAACCATCTCAAAATGTGAATTTTCTCTGTTCAACATAAGTTTTTATTTTCAAAGTATAAATTGATTAATGACTTCAATAAAATTAGAAATGTTGGGATTGAAAGACTTTATAGTCATCCCTAACACTAGCAAAATGGGAAAATAAATTGAGTAAAAATATGTGATCACTCATACCTTTTCCCTCCACATAATTCATGTCATAAATTTTTGTATGGAAGTACATTACCTATTTTGGGATAAATAGTACTACATATTTTCTTTGGTGTTATCACACAAAACATCATGAACGTAGGAGAGCATGTGCAGTCTACAACAGTCAAGTTTCCTTGTGCAGGTTCGATATGGCACTTACTCCAAGCACAATTATAGGGACTCCAAGGTTAGTAGGAAGGTAAAGGTATCCAACGTGCCAATATATCAACTCCAATCCAGCTCGACGGCCTCAAATTGTTTCAGGTCTGCAACATGCTCAGACATTAAAAAGGCTTGAGCGGGCCAAAATCAAAACCATGATTTTGCGGGGTGGCAAAGTGGAAAGTGGTGGTGCGTTTCGGGCTAAAAAACGGTGTGGTCCTAAACCACTTACTGCGGCCCCAAACCCTAAAATCATGTGCACAATTGATTCCCTATCCAATATCGACAAGTGGTCGCCCAACAGTCATCCCATTGCACTCCAATCATGAGGAGGGGTCAGCCAATGAACGAGGATTGAATTTTGTAGCCACTTGCTTATTCAACACCCAATCCATTTGCGACAGGTGGTTTTTTGCTAGTTGTCCAACCACACTCCAATCTCGATGAATATCTAGTTAATGAAGCAGGGACCAGTAGCTGAAACCTCAGTTCAACCCATAAATGGAAGGATTGGAAGTTATGGCTAAGGAGGCAGGGTTGTAAGCAAGGTACAACACCAGACAATTTTTCCTCCAGGCTCATACTAAGCCAAGTTTATGTCTAATAGGAGGAAACATGCAATGTTTGACAGAAGGATGCTCAGACGTAAAGATTTGAATGGGATTACCAAATCACACTCTTGGTATTTGTGGGCTTATCTGAGTATAAATAGATCAATTCAATATTTTGTTATGGTTATCAAATGGTTGAGCAGAGCTCCCTATTTTGTAATATTTGATAACAAAGTTGTTCTCTGGTTTTCTATTATACTTGAGGCTTTCGCATTAATAAAAGTCAGCTTCTTTCATCTTATTGTGTAAACTGTGTTGAAACACTCGGGCATTGAGGATCGAGTCTAGGTTTGTAGTTGTATTGTGATGCAAGTTTGATTATAATACTGTTGTGACCTGTTCTAGTACTTTCCTTTTGTTATCTTATTTCCCCTTATGTTGAAATGCTCATGCATGGAGGATCCATACGATTTGTTGTAGTTGCATGGTAATGGAGGTTTGATTATTATTCTATTGTGACATATTTCAGTGTCTAAAACTTGATTTCAAGAGTTCTCTTGTGCCTAATTTTTTCTTCACCAAGGTACTTGAAAGTTGGAGTCCCATGGCATACTTGTCCACCTTTCTCTCTAAGTATTCCCTTTTCTCAAATTTAACTCTAAACCATTGAATGAAGTTAATGAGGACCTCATTTATCTATGCATTGTTTTTCCAGGTTTTGTGTTAAAACATTCATGTACTGGTTTTTGTCCATTTGATCTCCACTCATAAACCAACCTCCACAAAACATTATGATGGGTACTTGGCTTATCCTCTCACAATTTGAGAGTAAATATCAGTGCTAACATTCTTGGCGTCGTTGTGAGGGAACGAATTGAAGACATTTCCATGGGATAGAACAATAAAGAAATTATGATTCTGAAGGTGCATCCGAAATCAGTAACTTGAAGATTTCAACTTGCACCTGGCGACTCCACTATTTTAGTTGTGGCTCCCAAAGGAAGAAACACGAGGTCTACTCCACAATTGGCTCTGGAAACAATTGAAGCTGACCCAAAAAATATTATCAAGAAAGGAAATACCTCTCAATAAGGGCTTTCAAATTCTTCACCAGGTGATTCTGGCAATTTACAAACTTCTTCTTTTAAACCTCCAGCATCTGCATTAATTTCTCTTTTTCTATCATTTGTTGGAGTTTCCAGAAGTTTAAATTTTGGAATTTTTCCTATTGAATTATCCCCTTCTAGGCCTCATTTACAATAAATTTTTGACACCCCTGTTTCACCTGATATTGTAAAGTGGTTTAGAGCCAAGAGATTAGAATATTTTCCCACTTTGGGATTTCCTACTCCTCCTCATGTCTAAGTTCCCACATCTGAAGAGGGGGAAACTTCTTTTCCTTTGACTCCTATATCATTCCCCTCCACCACTCAGTTGTTTCCTCTTTCTCCTAGAAAGAAAACTCCATCTCCCCTTGGTTCTCCTACAGTTAACATCACAATGGCAGGTTCTAATCCTCCTAGAAATAGAATGGATGTCATATTGGTTGCTAGGTATGCCCCTCTCATTTTACCTCAGTCTATGAATGCCCTCCTAGTTGGATATTACCTCTAAAACATTCCCAAATTTACAGGGGAGGAAGACATAATTGCAAAATAACACCTTTCATCATTTTACAGTTACGCATATAATCTTAATATTGAAAATGAAGATGTCTGGTTGAGAGTTTTTGTACAGAGCCTTGATGGTGAGTCTAAAAAATGGTTTAGGGGATTGAATCTTGGATCTATTGATGGGATTGAAACTTTGGATGATTTATTATTGAGACATTGGGGGGACAAGAAGGATTTCATTTGTTATATTACATAGTTTGGGTCAATTAAGAGAGAAGAGGGGGAATCTGTTTCAGAATTCTCAAAGAGATTTAATAAGATGTACAATAATATTCCCACTGAAATTAATCCTACATAAACGTTTGCCAAAATTACTTATGCTAGTGCTTTTGACCCTGACTTGGGCCTCCTGTTGAGAGAAAGAAGAGATACATCCTTGGTTCATATGCAAGATGCAACCCTTTAAGTAGAGTCTAATATATTCGCAGTTGAAAAACTTAGGAGTAAGGATGATAGAGACAGAAGAAAAGTTATGTCTGAAGCTTCAACCTCTAGTTCTTCTATTGACCACCCACAAGTGGATGATTTGACAAAACTGGTAAAATCACTTTTTGCAGAAATGGATAAATTGAAATTTGAGGGAAAGCAAAGCTACAGGAACACCCAAAATATTGATAACAAGGGTAATTTAAGAGGACCAAATAATTCCCCTCATATCATCGAGAGAGATCAAATAAATAGGGATAGGGATGATAAAAAAATCCAATCCCCTCTACAAAACGACTTGGTTATTGATGAAGAAGGAGAGGAAGAAGAAATTGATCATGAAATCCATTGTCTTGGTGACAACTCTTCATCTTCTCATCTAACCCAATATGCATATGAAGAGTCTCTCATAGATAACCAACCAAATGAGCTGAGAAAAGGGTAAAGGACCTATGGCAATCCAAATAGATACAACCTTATGTACAAGAAGAAGGAGGGAAATCCTGACAGTCTTGATCAGCCTACTAGAGCATAGAATCTTGCTAAGAGTGTGGAAGCTATAAGAAAAGGAAAAGAGGCACAAAACCCCTAGGAAGTGGTTAAGATCCCTATCCCAGAAGTGAAGGAGATTTTGAAGCCTCCCTCCTCTTTTATCTTTGAGAATGAGATTCAAAAGATTAAAATTCATGTACCCTTTTTAGAGCTAGTTAAGAATGAGGATTTCAATAGATACCTCTCCAAAGTGCTACAGCCTGAACCTTCATCTCATCCCATAGACTCAGTCAAACTACAAGATGAAAAACCAATTTTCATACTAGAGCCTTTGGTAGAGGATAGGGATGACTCCTCCCCTCCTTTCTATACATCATTGAATATTCATGATAAATTGTTGCACAACTTCTTGATGGATTCAGGGGCATCTCACAATATCATGCCTAATACTGTCATGGATGAGCTTGGATTGTAGGTTACAAAAAATTACCATGACCTATACTCATTTGATTCTAGGAAGGTGAAGTGCCTCATGGTTATTAAAGACCTAGTTGTTTCCATGTTCCAATTGCTAGTGAAGAGTGTGGTCATGGATATTGTGGTGGTTGATGTCCCCCTTAAGTTTGGAATGCTTTTATCTAGATATTGGATCAAAATATTAGGGGGAACTTTATAGATGGATATTTCATACGCCACCATTCTTGTGTTTGGGGGAGAAAATATAAGGCTTTATAGGGAAGAACAACTTGCTTATATTATCAATGGTGAAGCAAACCATACCAACCACCCTATTTTTGCAGTAGATACTAATTTAGGAACCAGTATGTTACAAATCATGGATGCTCCTCAAACACCTATTGAAATAAGAAGGCAACCCATCACCTCTTGTGAACATCCTCCTCTCAATACCTCTGTTTGGATTTTTTTTTTATGGAGCCTCTTCTAGGGTAAGTGTTGGTTTTGGGGTATTTTTCATTTCCCCTACCCAAGAGACCATACCTCTGTCTTATAAGCTTGAATTTGAAGAAACAAACAATGTGGCATAATATGAGGCTCTTGTTTTGTGTTTGAGAGCTACCAAAGACATGAATATTGAGGAGCTAGAAATATTTGGAGATGTTGAGTTGATTGTCCATCAAGTCAGAAATCGGTATAAGGCTAAGAACCCCAGGTTAAGGGCATACATAAATGAATTATGGGATCGTATTGGAATTTTATTCTTGGCTTTTCATATCTCATTTGTTCCAAGAGAAGAGAACATTGTGGAAGATTCATTGGTTGTCTCGGAAAGTAAGTTCAGAGTTCCTTTGGCCCCCAAGCTCAAGTATGAGGTGGTAGTATACAGACCCTCTATTCCTGACAATGTCAAACATTGGAAGGTTTTTGAGGATGATCTTGAGATAAAAACATTTCTTGAGACTGTGGATGAATTTTCTGATTTGCATATCGATCAGGATACTGAAGAAAATCCCCATGCTGATATTTTTCTAAATAAAATTGTTGACTCTCATATTGTTAAGTTTCCAATTAACCATATTCCAAAGGGACTTGTCCCCTTGGAAAGATTGTTTGACAGAAATGATGTTGTTTTGAAGGTTGAAGGTTCAACTAAAGATGTTGATGTAACTAAATGAAATTTAGGAACAAAGGAGGATCCTAAATATGTCAAATTGTCTAGTAGTTTGTCAAAGGAGAAAAGGGTTGAGTATGTCAATATTTTTAAGGAGTTTGTTGATGTGTTCGACTGGAAATATGAGAATTTGAGAACATATGACACCAACATCATTGAGCATAAGATCCCTTTGAAAGAAGAGGCCAAACCTTTCATGAAGAAACTTAGATAGATAAATCCCATGTTGCTGCCTATTATAGAAAACGAAGTGAAAAAGTTGTTGGATTCCCAGATCATCATCCCTTTGAGATATTCAGAATGGGTGTCTAATTTGGTGCCTATGAGGAAGAAAAATGGGGAAATTAGATTATGTGTATATTTCAGGAATTTGAACAGGAGTTCCAAAAAGGATAACTACCCCTTGCCAAAGATGAAGCATATTTTGCAGAGAGTGACTGGTTCATCTAGGATATCTATGATTGATGGATTCTCTAGGTATAATTAGATATTTGTCTTGCCTAAAGATAGAGAAAAGACAACCTTCATTACTCCTTTGGGCACATTCATGTATGCTGAAATTCTCTTTGGATTGATGAATGCAGGAGAAACCTTCCAGCGAGCCATGGACATTGCCTTCATTGGGGAAAAATATAAATTTGTAGTCATCTATTTGGATGACATTACAATATTCTCAAGGTTTGATAAAGAGAATTTTCATCATCTAAAGAAATTCTTCCTGAAGTGCAAAAGGTTTTTCTCTAGCTCAATCCTAAGAAATTTTTGTTTACTATGGAAGAGGGAAAATTATTGGGGCATATTGTGTCAGCATAAGGGATAAGAATTGATCCAAGTAGAGTAGAGGCCATCCATGACTTATCTTTTTCGAAATATAAGAAAGAGGTTCAGTCTTTCTTTGGTAAAATCAACTTTCTGAGAAGATTCATTTCTAATTTTGATGAGTCATTTAAGCACATTACATCCATTCTTTGAAAGGGGAATGAGGTGAAATGGAATTTTGACTCCAGAATTTCTTTTAACCAAATCAAAAGGGCTTTGAATGAAGCACCTGTTCTCATCATCCCCAACTATTCTAAGGAATTTATGATATTTTATTTTTCCTCATCTGATACATTGGTTGTTGTTTTGTTACAGAAAAATATAAAGGGGTTAGAGCAGCCTATTTCATTTTTCAGCAAAGCATTGAGGGATGCAAAAATGAGATATGATATCATAGAGAAGTAGGCATATGCCTTGGTCAAAGCCCTCAAGTCTTTAAAAATATATTTTCTTCATTCAAAGATTATTTCATATGTTCCATCAGCCTCAGTAAAAGATATATTGATCCAGCATGACATAGATGGGAAGAGAAGCAAATGGATTACTAAAATTCTAGAATTTGACCTGGAATTGAAGCCCACTAAATTGGTAAAAGGCCGAGGTTTGGCCAGGTTACTCGTTGAATAAAATTGCAAGGATTTAGGGGTTTAACTCATGAACATAAACTTAATATATCAAAAAGATGAGTTTGTTGATAAAGACTCTCATGTCAACCTCAATTTGGTAGAATGTATATAGTATAAACATATCATATATTTTCTACAGAAGTTGAGGCCTTTTGATGGTTTGGACAAAGACAAGGTAAGATATTTGAAACTCAAAGCAATCAAATATTGTCTCATTGATCAGTTTTTGTATTGGAAGGATCCTCTGGGTGTTTTGTTAATATGTCTAGACCCAAAGGAGGCCCAAAGAGTTATGACTGGTTTTCATGACAACTTATGTGAGGGGCATCATGTTTGGAGGACCACAACTTATGAAATCCTTAGAGTTGGGTATTTCTAGCCCAACCTTTTTACTGATGTTTGTGCAAAGATTAGAGCTTGTGTCAAATGCCAAAAGTTGTCTGGAAAGAAGCAGCTCAAATCTTTTCATTTGAAACTTATACTGATTTCTGGACCTTTTCAATAGTGGGGTCTTGACTTCATTGGGGAAATCCACCTAGTCTCAAGTGGTCAACACATGTGGATTTTGAATTCCACTGATTATTTCACCAAATGGATATAATCCATCCCTACAAGGAGTGCCTCCCACAAGGTAATCATTAGCTTCCTTGAAGATATCATGTCTAGAATTAGTTGTCCAAGCAGGATTGTTACAGACAATGTTGCATCTTTCAGATCGTAACCATTAATCAAGTTCTTTGAACAGTATGGGATTACACTAGTACATTCTACTCCTTACTACCCTCAGGCAAATGGTTTAGCATAGTCCTCTAACAAAAGCCTCATAAAAATCATCAAGAAATTGTTAAAAGACAACAAGAAATATTGGGACTCAAAACTGAAATTTTCATTATGGGATGATAGAGTCACAACCAAGACGTCACTTGGTGTTTCCCATTTTCAGCTTGTGTATGGGGTGGAGGCTATATTTCCTTCTCATCTTTCCTTGCGTGTGGAAAACTTCCTCTAGGAGTACCAAGGAGAACCTAATGATATGTTTATGAGGATACAATAGTTGGTAGAAGTACAACAGACTAGGGAGAAGCTACTTGATAAATCTCAGGATCATCAACATAAAATAGAACGAGTTTTTGACAAGAGGGAAAGGAAGAAATATTTTTAGTAGGGGGATCTGGTGCTCAAGTGGGATTCCTCCAAGCAAGACAAAGGAAAACATGGTAAAATTGAAGCCTTATGGATTGGTCCCTTTAAGATTTTTGAATTATTTTCAAATAACACTTATGAGTTGTAGAGCTTGGAGGATTATGAAGTTTTGGGTGGCCCTATCAATGGTGACTTTCTGAAGAAATATTTTGTTTAATCCATGATTGGCTTTCCGCCATTGTAATTACCACTTCCTTTCATTTTCTGTTTGAATAAGATACTCCACGACCCAAGAGTTGAGGCATTGGAACTACGCATTCTTGGCAGCTTGCAGGGAGTAGGCCATCCCCTGTGGAGCCAAATGATATCACAAAAAACAACATGAATGTAGGCGAGAAGCTGAAGTATGCAGCGGTCTATTTTCCCTGTGAAGGTTCGATATGGCGCTTTCTCCAAGCATTTTTAGAGGGATTCTAATGTTAGCATGCGGGTAAAAGTTTGGTGGGGGCACTAAAGTAGCCGATGCGCCTAGATATCATCTCCCATCTAGATCGATGACCTTAAGTTGTTTTGGGTCTGCAACATGCTCGGGCATTAAAAATCCTTGAGAGGGCCGAAATACAAACCATTTTTTTGCAGGTTGGCAACATGGACAGTGGTGGTGCACTTTGGGCTCAAAAGAGGTGTGGGCCTAAACCACTTCTCGCGGCCCCGAAATCACATGCACAATTGATGCCCTATCTAATATCGACAAGTGATCACCCGACAATCATCCCATTATGCTCCAATCTCGAGGAGGGGTTAACCAATGAACGAGGATTGACTTTTTTGGACACTTTCTTATTCATCACCCAATCCAGTTGCGACGAGTGGTTTTCCACTAGTCATATAGCCATGCTCCAATCCTGATGAAGATCCAGTTAATGAAGGAGAGATTGGTAGTTGAAGCCTTAGTTTAGACCATAAATGGAAAGATTGGAAGTTATGAATAAGGAGGTAGGGTTGTCAGCACGGTACAACACCAGACGATTTTTTCTATAGGCTCATACTGAGCTAGGTTTGTGTTTGATAGGGGGAAACATGCACAGTCTGATAGAAGACTGCTGACACGTAAAGCTTTGAATGGGATTACCAGATCACAGTCCTAGTAGTTGTGGGATGATCTGAGTATAAATATATCAGTTAAATATTTTGTTATGGTCATCCAATGGTTGAGCAGAGCTCCCTATCTTTTAATATTTGATAACATAGTTGTTCTCTGGTTTTGTATGATACTTGATATTTTCGCATTAATAGAAGTCAACTTCTTTCATCTTCTTTTGTAAATTGTGTCGAAACACTCGGGCATGGAGGATCCAGTTGAGGGTTGTAGTTGTATTTTGATGTAGGTTTGATTATAATAATGTTGTGAGATGTTCCAGTACTTTCCCTCTGTTATCTTATTTCCCCTTATGCTGAAATTCTCGTGCATGGAGGATCTAGACAAGTTGTTGTAGTTTCATGGTAATGGAGGTTTGATTATTATGCTGCTGTGAAATATTTCAATGTCTGAAACTTGAGTTCAAGAGTTCTCTTGTGCCTGAGTTTTTCTTCACCAAGTTGCTTGAAAGTCAGATGCCCATGGCATACTTGTCCACCTTTCTCGCTAAGTCTTCCCTTTTCTCACCTTTAACTCTAAACCACTGACTGAAGTTAATGAGAACCTCATTTATCTATGCATTGCTTGTCCTTTTTTTGTGTGAAACATTCGTGTACTAGGTTTTGTCCATTTGACCTCCACTCCTAAGCCAACCTCCACCAAACATTTTGATGGGTATTGGTCTTATCCTCTCGCAATCTTAGGGTGACTCTCAGTGCTAAAATCTAGTCTTATAATTCTTGGTGTCTATTTGAATATTATTACAAAATGTGAGTTCTATTATGGGCATTGCTTTATCCTCTTCCTAAATATTGAACTTCATCCTTACTAGTAGTAAGAGGACTTGGTTTCCAAATTGGTTTCATTAGCAATACCAATTTATCCTTCCCCTTTCAAAGCCATTTTAGGTTAATCATTGAGTTCTTGTGGTTTATTGTGGCACATGGTTTTAGCCCATGGTTTTCATGTGATGGAAGTGTATTTAAGAGACTTATTGTCTACATTATAATGTGTCTCAAATGGATGGTGTTGGTTGAATTGGGTATGGTCTTGGTTGACTTGGTCAAGGGTACTAAATATACCTTTGTGTGGTTTTATTTGGTTTGTATTTACACATTAGATATGGTATTTTATCTATGTGTGCACGCTTGTTTTTATGTCTCTCTTGTAGGTGTAAAATTTCATATGGTATTGGAGCCTAGGTAGGATTGGAATTTGTAGAGAGAGTGGTTTGTGAGACTGGGAGCCTTAAGTTGTTGTCAACATAGAAAAAGTGGGTTTCTTAGAAGCAATTGGGGTAAAAATTCTCATGGCTAATGAGAATGTCATTTCTAGAGAATCTCTACATGATAGTATCGGGTTAAGAGAACTTTTTAATTTGGTTGGATCTTTTATTATTCCATAAAACACCCTAATGTTTGACCTAAGGAGCTCTATCATATGACATAATTTCTTTTGAAGCTAGGAAATTGAGAAGCACACAATTTATTTATTTTTTTTTGGCTTGAAGGTGCATCATAAGAATGGGCATGGTATATGTGTGATGATATAACCAATGGATGATATTACAAGTTCATATAGTTGTGATTCAAATTAATCCCCTCTGTTATTCCTTTGTAAATTTATTATGAGCACAATTCATACACATACTCATATCTCTCAACTCTGAAGCAGACAGAGAAGCCAACAAGGAAAAATCATGATAGAAGATTGTCTAGAAGAGTTGGTCTACAGCATGGTTTTCTATCTCAAGGAAGTAGGTTCTTGTTTATGTCTGGAAGAGGAGGAATACCTACTATAAGGGGAAGCTATGTACCTAGATATGAATTAGTAAACTCTCACAATGGTCTCATTGGTGGAATATGGGAAACTTACCGAGGTCTCACAGATATAGACCCTCAAGCTAGCTAATATTGTAGGTCAATTGTTGTAGTATGAGACAAGGAGAAGAACTTCTAAAATAAACATTGATTAAAAAGATCTATTGAATAAGGGATTCTATATGGAGTGAAATGGTGCACTGCTACAGGATTCCAAAATGTTCTTACAATCTGACCGACTGTTGGAAGTGAAAGGAATGGATTTTGACATGACAAGAGAGTGAACAATTCCAATAACCATACTGCTTCTTATTGATTTGTTAACCAAAATGCATATGCAGGTCTGAAATAGTAAGGTTTTGTTGAGGTTTGAAATGAAAAAATGGAAAGTTTCTTAGCATCCATTTCTAGAAAATATTCTTGCGTAATGAAGGTGAAGAAACAATATTTATTTTGAAAATGAAAATACAACAGTATGTAAGGGATTTAAGAAGTGTGAGTGGGTGAGAACCAATGACAATGATCTTGTGAATCCAAATTTTTGAAACTTAAAGTAAACCAAAAAATAAATTAAACTCTTGTGATGACCCTCACATAAATAGTTGTCTTTCTTTCTCTTCATCAAATATTCCTTCAAAATATACACACTAAAGAAAATCATAATTATTCCATTAACCCTATCAACCTTCAACATCAATTCAAAAACATATTTACATTATATGAATTATTCTTCAAGGAAATGTGTTCAGTATGGAATGTCGATTCTTCAACCCCTTGATACAATGTACAATTTTTTTATTAGAATGTCTTTACAATCTTCATGAAGCCTTTGCATATGCTTGAGATTCATGGTGAGAGTAATAGGCATTCCATTGAGCTGGTGAGAGTAATAGCCATTCCAATGAATGTTGATTTTAAGGTATCTCTTTCAACACCAAAAAATTATGACACAAGGATGGAGTCCACATTCCATTCACAAAATGCCTTATTCAATGATATATTTTATCCTCTTACCATATGAATTTATCATGGTTGATTCTAAAACCTTGACAAAATTCTGGACTGAGAGCCTTCATTCAATGATTTTTAGCTAAAATTTCATCTTTTATATTTTCTTAGTGTTTCGTTTGTAACTCATCAAATTCAGTCCAGTCCTTTAAATAGGGATTGAAATGATAAACAAGGACTTCCATGGCTACTTGTTCTCCATGGATCAAGCATGGAAAAATATGTGTCACTGTCTCATTTTTGGCTAAAGGAATATTTACTAAATGATGTTTAAACCTATAAATCATTCGAATCTTAGATTATTGTTCCAGCATGTTTGCATGACATCTTCTTGGGCTATCGAACCCCAACACTACATAGTGGACCAATGTGCATGATACTCTAGTTATTATTATTATCATGATAGGATCATAAAAGGTTTCAATTTACATCCAAAATTTCAAGATTGTAGAATGAACCTGAATAATATCATAACATGGAATACAAGTGTTCTTCTTGTACATTCCATGAAATTGCCTTTAAAAGGAGCATAATTACCTAAATAAGATCCCCAACACAATTTCATTATTAAAGGCCTGATTCAAGGAGATTGACAATGGCAGAGGGGGTATTTTACAAATTCAACTCATGAATATGTATGTTGAGTTATAGCAGTGCATGGGTAATGTGGGAGATTGAACTCAAAACCAACTACTTGTGGATATGCATACTTAACCAAAATTCCATGATGAATATTATGTCATTAAAAGAGTAATTGTTACCCCTTCAAAATTACACTCGCATTTTCAAACATTTATCTAGTGTTGTAGATATGAAGGTTGAATTTGGTTGAAGGATATATTACTTTTCCAGAACTTCCTAAAGTTATCCATGCATACTAATTCCAAGGAACAATTCTTGGGGACTATTTGCAGTGGTGGGTTCAGATCCATGCTATCTTGGAAGATTCATCCCATGTGTATTAGAGATATAAGTAAGAACACTTTAAGCCTTAAGATCATAACTGGATTACTGATCCAAGGGACTTCCTAACAGAACCAACTTATATCATTTATTGGATAACCATACGAAGAAGTGGAGCTACAAGTAGTTTGGGTAGAAAAAAGGGTTGCTAACTTGCTAGTATGTTTATGAGAGAAAGAGTTGTGAATTAAATATGGCAACAACCTATTGAACTAGGATTATCCCTATGCATCCCAATGGATTTATGAATAAGATAGTCTATTTTCCTTTATTCAAACTTTGAGGAGATGGAAATTTAGCACACTCTAGCTTTCCTCAATGGAGGAATTGTGGTATTTGAACCTGGGTGGAGAGGATAAAAATTATTCTTTCAATGGCTTGAGCTAGACCCAATCAATCGGTCCAAACCATGCTACTTCTAAAAAAATTCCATTTATTTCCACAATCTATTCTACAAATATGTTGTTGTAGAAAAAGCTTTTGTCCAATATCTTCTATCATGTTGACTTTAAACTAGTATGATCTAAATCCACCATTGTTCTGTTCTTCCTCCCATAACACCATTTTTCTGAGAGTAATATGGAGTTGTAAATTTCATCATTATGCTATCTTTCTTGCAAAATAACTTGATGGCTCCAACTACTTTTTAGTTGTTGCTTGAAATTGTCGAAAAACATTAAATGCACCAACCATTTTAGAGTAATAAATACAAGTTTTTTCTGCTAAAAGAATCAAGGAAATCTCTAAAACAATTCATCCCACCAACATATTCTACATATTTAGGACTGAAAATATCACTATGCACTAAATCTAGAACCCCACATTCTAGTATAGACATTGTGCCTTCTAATTTTCTTGTCAATTTCACAATATTCATGAGTCCAAATTAGAATTATTTTTGTTGGGCTCATTAAACATTTAGCATGCTTTTCTTTTTCATTTGTAATAGAGTTTTGGCATTCACATGAAGAAACCTCTAATGACACTACTTCATAAATTGTTTTCTATAATATATGATGCAACTTATAAATTTGACTTTAAAACATATAAATTCCCTTATTAGGAGCATGTAAATGATCATTCATTGCTTGGTTCTTCACAATGCCAATTTTTTTAGTGGAATTCAACATTCTAAACCAAATCTATTATTTTTGCAATAGATTTCAAATCTTTTGCCAAATTTGGCTCATGCAACACTCCTTGCAGAATATTCCTCCATTAGCAATATGGACTTGCAATTCTCCAATGTCATATATTTTATGGCAGCTCTTATCTTCGAACTAGATAATTCTATTCATGTAAAGATGGCAATAAATCTAGAGAAATTTTTATTTCCTTGTCATGTGCTATGTCGTTCCTAAGTATATAGTGAAGAAATCTTAGTCATTGGAGTTCTTTGTCTGTTGATTTCTACAGATGACAAGATGAAACAATGCAATCTTCCCTTTCCAATAGTCTCTTTGTATGTTCCCTAGCATATGACAATAATTGGACCTTATATTTTTCTTGTTCTTATATTTTTGTGGTTTCTTGCCACCCTGTTGTTGGCATGTACTCTTGCCTTACATTACTTCATAAATTGTTTGATTTTGTTTCTTTTTCACCCATTTTTTTTACTCTTTAAAATCCTTATCATGTTGATTTCTACAGATGACAAGATGAAACAATGCAATCTTCCCTTTCCAATAGTCTCTTTGTATGTGCCCTAGCATATGACAATAATTGGACCTTATATTTTTCTTGTTCTTATATTTTTGTGGTTTCTTGCCACCCTGTTGTTGGCATGTAGTCTTGCCTTACATTACTTCATAAATTGTTTCATTTTGTTTATTTTTCACCCATTTTTTTTACTCTTTCAACATGGCTTTGTTGGAAAATATTTTGTTTCCCCTTTATTTTGGCATAGAAAGCAACTTATCCCTCAATGTTGGTGTTGTTGCATCAATTATTCTAATTTATTCTAACAATACATCAAAAAACATATCAAAATATGAATTTTCTATGTTCAACATAAGTTATTATTTTCAAAGTATAAAATGATTGTGGCAATGACTTCAATAAAATTGGAAATGTTGGGATTACAGGACTTTATAGTCATCCCTAACACTAGTAAAATGGGAAAATAAATTGAGTTAAAAAATGTGATCACTCATACCTTTTCCCTCCACATAATTCATGTTATAAATTTATGTATGGAAGTACATTACCTATTTTGGACTAAATAGTACTACCTCTTTTCATTGGTCTTATAATTCTTGGTTTTTATCTGAATATTATTACAAACTGTGAGTTCTATTAAGGACATCGCTTTATCCTCTTCCTAAATATTGAATTTCATCCTGACTAGTAGTAAGAGGACTTGGTTTCCATATTGGTTTCCTTAGCAATACCAATTTCTCCTTCCCCTTTAAAAGCCATGTTAGGTTAATCACTGAGTTCTTGTGGTTTATTGTGGCACATGGTTTTATCCCATGGTTTTAATGTTATGGAAGTGTATTTAAGAGGGTTATTGTCTACATTATAATGTGTCTCAAATGGATGGTGTTGGTTGAATTGGGAATGGTATTGGTTGACTTGGTCAAAGGTACTGAAGATGTCTTTGTGTGGTTTTCTTGAGTTTGTATTTACACATTAAATATGGGATTTTATCTATGTTTTCTTTGGTTTTTCTAGCAACAACGACTTTACTAACTGAAACTATGATTTCAATATCAATTTAGTTATTTTGTTGAAACTAATCCATGGATTATTCAAAACAAATAATACCTAAAGCCTATTCATGTTTCCCTAGGTTGGATATTCTTAGCTCGACCATGGGGTTGGACTTTAAATAAATTTTCAAGAACTTGACATAGGAATCACTATCATCTAGTTTCATAATATATGACTTTCCTGTGCCCACAGAGTAAAATTCCAAGTAAGGAATTGTTGGAAATGTTGACATATCCTCCATGCCTTAAAAACTACAATTAGAGACCCTTTATTCCTAATAAGGGATGACGATAAAATCAAGTGGGCCTATATAGTCATTGAACAAGGATTGAACATCATCCGCAACAGTTTGGAAACAATATTTTCTAAGAGGCTTGAGCACATATGCACTACAATAAAGCACAGTCTGTCCCCCATGTAGTTATCCATTTACGTAAGCTTAAATCTTAGAAACCTCTCAAATTGTAACAAATAGTTCAGACAACATGTTAAGAATTTGTATTCCACATGGTTCTTTTTCTACTCGAGTTTGATGGAAAATGGGGACATATAAATACTCTACCCGAGGTTCTACCTATTGTTATGAATCGATCAAATGAACATTATTTCACTTCATATATGTGTTTGTAGTTGGGTCATTATCATTTACATTGTTATATGAAATGGTTGGAAATCCAATCGTTGATAAATTTGATTGCTTGAATGACCAACAGACCTAAAATCCAAAGGCTCCTCTAAATAAGAGAATGCTAGGCTCTCATTACCATAGGTTGTAGGAGTGTAATCATGATGGAGATGATGATGTATCCATAGGTTCTCACCTTCCAATGCATATGAAATACATGGAACATTTATGTTCTTACTTTTATCATTACATGGATAAAAAAACCATGCTTTGTCCAATAACAGGGTTGTCTCAAAGCTCGATACAATTTCAAGTGAGAGTTATCAAAAACAAGGGAACTATGTAGGCTCGATAGTCCTTGAGAATGATGAACATCACTATACCAGTGGAGAAAACCTTGATGATGAAGGCTCTATTGTGAATGACTACTTACAGGGCAGGTCATATGATATTGTACTGGCTCTTTCAAAGGAATATGAAGAATGGATGTCTGAGAATGAAGAGGTAGAGAATTTATGTGGCAGGGACAACTCAGATTTCCAAGATAAAGTTGAACAGAGAAAGTGTGATGAAGGTGATATCTATCCTACTGATAATGCTTGGTTAGGAAATATGGAAAATAATTTGTTGTTTGAGATGAGCTTGTGTAAGAGGGAAATATAGCACATGCTAGCTTTCCCCCAAGTTGAATGGTGTGAGAGATGAGGTTGTTCTTGTGCAAGAGGGAAAGCTAGCACGTGCTAGCTTTCCCTCACAATGGAATGATGTTCGAGATGCGCTTGTGCTTGTGCAAAAGGGAAAGATAACACGCACTAGATTTCCTTAACGGTGGAATGATATTGCTTGAGATGCACTTGTGCTTCTGCAAGAATGAATTTTATCATGTGCAAGCTTTCCTCCATGCTAGAATGATGTTGTTCGAGATGCACTTGTGTTTGTGAAAGAGGGAAATATAGAAAATGCTATATTTTCCCACAATTGAATGATGTTATTCAATATGTGCTTGTGCTTATGTAAGATAGAAATTTATCATGCACTAGTTTTACCCCATAGAAGGATGATGTTGTTTGAGATGTGTTTGTGCTTATGTAGGAGAGAAATCTAGCACAGGCTATCTTTCCCCCACAGTGGAATGATCTTGTTCGAGATGTGTATATTCTTGTGTAAGAGGGAAAGCTAGCATATGCTAGCTTTCCCCCATGGTGGGATGATGTTCGAGATGTGCTTGTGCTTGTGCAAGAGGGAAAGCTAGCATGTTCTAGCTTTCCCCAAAACTAGAATGATGTTGTTTGAGATGCGTTTGTGCTTGTGCAAGAGGGAAATATAGCACACTCTATCTTTCCCCAATGGTGGAATGATGTTGTTCAAGATGCACTTGTGATTGCGCAATAGGGAAAGCTAGCACACACTAGCTTCACCCGATGGTAGAATGATTTTATTCGAGATGTTCTTGTGCTAGAGGGAGAGCTATCACATGCTAGCTTTCCCCCACATTGAATGATGTTGTTTGAGATGAGCTTGTCCTTGTGAAAGAGGGAAAACTAGATTTTGTTAGCTTTCCCCCACGGTTGAATGATGTTTGAAATGTGCCTATGCTTATGAAAGATGAAAAGATAGCATGCACTAGCTTTACCCACGATGGAATGATGTTGTTAGAGATGTGCTTATTCTTTTGCAAGAGGGAAATCCAACATAAACTATCTTTCCACCATGGTGGAATGATGTTGTTCGAGATGCACTTATGCTTGTTCATGA
The DNA here is from genome assembly GCA_009831015.1 of Picea engelmannii. Taxonomy (NCBI): domain Eukaryota; kingdom Viridiplantae; phylum Streptophyta; class Pinopsida; order Pinales; family Pinaceae; genus Picea; species Picea engelmannii. Next base: position 699,590 of record ML780949.1, on the reverse strand, counting down.
GGGAAATCTAGCACACACTAGATTTCCTTGACAATGGAATGATGCTGTTCAAGATGAGATTATGCTTGTGCAAGAGGGAAGACTAGCATGTGCAATCTTTCCTCCATGATAAAATGATTTTGTTCGAGATGTGCTTGTTTGTACAGTTGAATGATGGTGTTCAATATTCTCTTGTGCTTCTGTAAGATGGAAATATATCCTGCACTAGTTTTACCCCATAGAGGAATGATTTTCTTCGAGATGTGCTTGTGCTTGTGAAAGAGAGAAAGCTAGCATGCACTAGCTTCTACCCACAGTGAAATGATGTTGTTCGATATGCGTATATTATTGTGTAAGAGAGAAAGATAACACGCTCTATCTTACCCCCATGGTGGGATGATTTTCGAGATGCGTTGGTGCTTGTGCAAGAGGGAAAGCTAACATGCACTAACTTTCCCCTAGGTTGGAGTGATATTGTTCAAGATGTGTTTGCACTTGTGCTTATGAAAGAGGGAAATATAGCTTGCGTTATCGTTTTCCTATGGTGGAATCATGTTGTTCGATATGTGCTTGTGCTTCTGAAAGAATGAAATATAGCATGCGCTAGCTTTCCCCCACAATGGGATGATGTTGTCTGAGATGAGCTTGTTCTTGTGCAAGAGGGAAATCTAGAAAGCACTATCTTCCCCCACAGTGGGATGATGTTGTCCGAGATGATATCGTGCTTGTTCAAGAGGGAAATCTAGCATGTGCTAGCTTTCCCCACTGGTGGGATGATGTTGTTCAAGTTTCACTCCTACTTGTGCAAGAGGTAAATAAAGCATGCCTAATGGTGGGATGATGTTGTTCGATATGTGCTCCTACTTGCACAAGAGGGAACACTAGAATGCACTAACTTTCCCCCACGGTGGGCTGATATTTTTCGTGATGTGCTCCTGCTTGTGCAAGAGGGAAAGATAGCATCTTCTATCTTTCCCCCATGAATAGATGATTTTATTCAAGATGCGCTCCTTCTTGTGCAAGAGGGAAAACTAGCATATGCTAGCTTTCCCCCAAGGTGGGATGATGTTTTTCAAAATGTGCTCCTACTTGTGCAAGAGGGAAAGATAGCATGCACTAGATTTATCCCATGATGGGATGATGTTTGAGGTGTGATCCTACTTTCTCAATATGGAAATATAGCACACATTAGATTTCCCTCATGTTTGGATGATGTTGTTCAATATGCACTTGTGCTTGTGCAAGAGGGAAAACTAGCACATGCTAGCTTTCCCCCATAGTGGAGTGATGTTGTTAAAGATGCACTTGTGCTTGTGCAAGAGGGAAAGCTAGCATGCACTATATTTCCCCCACAGTGGAATGATGTTTGAGATGCATTTTTTATTGTGCAAGAGGGAAAGATAGCATGTGCTATCTTTGCTAGATTTCCCCCATGGTGGCATGATGTTTTTTGAGATGCACTTGTGCTTGTGCAAGAGGGAAAGCTAGCACACGCTAGCTTTCTCCCATGGTGGAATGATGTTGTTCGATATGTTCTTATGATTTTGTAAGAGGAAAATCTAGCATGCACTAGCTTTCCCCCATGGTGAAATGATGTTGATTGAGATGCACTTGTTCTTGTGCAATGGGGAAATCTGACACACACTAGCTTCCCCCCATGGTGGAATGATGTTTTTCAAGATATGATTGTGCAAGAAGGAAAGCTAGCATGCTCTAGATTCCCCCCACATTGAATGATGTTTGATATGAGCTTGTTCTTGTGAAAGAGGGAAATCTAACACGTGCTATATTTCCCCCATGGTGGAATGATGTTTGGGATGTGGTTGTGCTTGTGCAAGAGAGAAAGATATCATGCACTAGTTTTATGCCATGGTGGAATGATGATGTTTGAGATGCGCTTATGCCTATGAAAGAGGAAGTGCTAGTAGGTGAAATATTTCCCCGAAAGAGGAATGATGTTGTTCGAGATTCACTTGTGCTTGTGTAAGAGGGAAAAATAGCACACACTAGCTTTCCTTGACAGTGGAATTATTTTGTTTGACATGTGCTTGTTCTTTTGTTAGAGGGAAGGCTAACATGTGCAAGTTTTTGTTGATGCTAGAATGGTGTTGTTTGAGATGTGCTTGTGTTTGTGCAAGAGGGAAATCTAGCACACTCTATCTTTCCCCCATAGTGGAATGATGTTTTTCAGGTTGTGTTTGTGCTTTTGCAAGATGCAAAGCTAGCATATGTTAGTTTTACCCCACAAAGGAATAACTTTATTCGAGATGCACTTGTGCTCGTGAAAGAGATAATGATAGTATGCACTAGCTTTACCCCATAGTGGAATGATGTTGTTCGAGATTAGTATATGCTTGTGCAAGAGGGAAATCTAGCACACACTAGATTTCCCCCATGGTGGGATGATGTTCAAGATGTGTTTATTCTTGGCATGCTAACTTTCCCCTGGGATGGAACAATTTTTTTAGATATGTTCTTGCATTTGTACTTATACAAGAGGGAAATCTAACACGCACTATCTTTTTCCCACAATGGAATGATGTTGTTCAAAACGCGCTTGCTCTTGTGCAAGATGTAAATTTAACACGTGCTAGATTTCCCCCATGGTGGAATAATGTTGTTTGAGATGCATTTGTTCTTGTGCAAGAGGAAAATAGAGCATGCATTGGCTTTCCCCATGGTAGAGTGATGTTGTTCAAGATTCACCTGTTCTTGTGCAAGAGAAAAGTTAACAAGCACTAGCATTCCCCCATGGTGTAATGATGTTGTTTGAGATTCACTTGTGCTCATGCAAGGGGGAAATATAGCATGCTCTAGCCTTCCCCCATGGTGAAATAATGTTTTTCAAGATGCACTTGTGCTTTTGCAAGGGGGAAATCTAACATGCACTAGCTATACCCCACAATGGAATGATGTTGTTCAAGATGCATGTTGGTGTATATATATGATCAGTATATTGCACTCATTTATATGTCAATGTGGGATTCATAATCAAAAGAGTTGTTACACTATATATGTCAAAAACATGTGACCTATCTATGTCTGTTGTATCTAGCTCAATCAGGAAATAATTAATAACATAACACTTTGTATCTGAATATTTCATACAACTTCAAAATTAGAAGATAAATATTATCAAAACTATGAAAGAAACACTCAATTGAAAAGGTTCTTGCTTATATAGGAATTATGTTCATTAGAGGCTCATGAAATGAAGGGATGAATTGAGACCTTGCTTCCTGTAGAGATAGAAATAGCAATTAACAATTCACTTTATTCACTCCTAGAAAGAAACCAATCATAACCCTATCAATTCCAATCAAACCTTATTTAATACAGGAAGAATTCAATATGATTGAGAGAGTTAATTACATGGAACATGATGGTGAGGCATGAAGTCTTATGGTTGATGTACCTACTAAGAGAATCACAATAATAAATTCAAAACAATAACAATTGTTTATTTAACAATCCCACACATATATCCAGCTCTTGTTAACTAAATATCAATCTGCAGAAATGGAAATGGAATTATCTACTATGTTCAATGTATAACCATTCACTCACACTGATTAAAAATCAAATAAATCTGTATTGTACTTAGAAAATCTTATGCATTTAAAATCATTTATAACACTCAACTATTAAGTTTTCACACTTACACAATTAACTCACAACACACAAAGACATGTACAGGGAGGCTTATCTTGGTTAGGGTGGTGGGACCTTGTCGAACCAACAAGGTACCTCTAAAGAAATTACAGACTAAAACACTTTACTCATACTTATGAATCGCACAAAATAACATTTGCATTCCTTCAATTGATCGAGTGAATCAACAGTTCAACATTTCATTCAACATAACACTGTGTATCATTCTCTAATTACTACTTACTTTATATCATCTACAAAACAACCCTTTTAAGGTAGGTTAGCTGTTATAACCAAGGTCTAAGGATAATTATCAAATGCTTTCAAAATATTACAATTGGTGATTCATATTGTATCTCTGGGGATGGACTTCATCCTCATGACACAAAGTGCATGAGTGATGAAGTCTATCATGATATCCAAACTTCCTAAGTATATTTCCATCCAACTAAATTCTTGGAATCACCACCAGCATGCTTGTTCAACACATGAATCTTGTAGATAGGGGTTTAGTACCGGAATAACACAGTCATAAATCTAGGTACCGGACCAGCGCAATGGTGGTACCAAAATAGGATCGGAGATGGTACTAGAAGAGGTGAAGAGTTGATACCAAAAGAGATGCAAATATGGTACCAGAAGAGGCACAAATCTGGTACCAGAAAAGCTGCAAAGATGGTACCGAAAGACTGCAGAGTATTGGATCAGGTAGAGTACCAGATCAGGCGAAGTACCGGATTAGGTGGAGTACCATATCAGGCAGAGTACGAGATCAAGAGGAGTATCGGATCAAGCAGTTGTTGCAGTACTAGACCAGTGGTAGTACTGGATGGAGATGCTAAATTAATAGTCAAAGTAATTATGATCATAAATAATCAACCATTTAATTCCAATTTAATAAAATAAATCAAACAAATCATGTTTTAACATAGGTTACCTATCAATGCACATGGACAAGGTCACAAAGTAGGTTTGTGGAGGAAATGGTCAATCGTATACACATATCATAGGTAAAATAGACTCGAATAGAGGATAATATAGGATAATAGAAGTGTCAAAATGGAGACTCAACATTTCCCCCACGTTAAAGTCATTGCATGTCCTCATGCAACAATGTCAAAAATGATACTCAAAAATTTTCAAAATTGAACCATCTCCCATCCTTTCTGAACATCATTTATCTGGCTATAGAATGTTGAGACCAGAAGCTTCGCTCCTAAGTTCCTTCTTAATCACTCTAATCTATAGGATCAAACATAAAACTTTGTTGAGTTTAGCGGAGACCTCTTCTTGTGCATCATGTCACCTTAGGTTATATTCTTTCAATTGTGCATTCTATGCCTTAATATTCCTATCCAACACTTGGTACTATGTAACCTCTTATTTCAGCTTCTCATTTTGTTTTGTCAGTTTCTCAATATTCACTATCAATTGTTGTCTGCTTAGAGAATTGTTAGGATAAGATGTGGTTCTTTGTTCAATCACCTCCTCTTAGGCTTCCTTATCCTTTATTAGACCTCTCAAGGTTTATGTCACTAACTCCTCGGTCTCACTAATCGTCGCTCTATAGCCACTTTCTTTCTCTAAACAGGTCAGAATATCAAAAGGATCTTCTGGAAGAGAAGGCACATGTGGAACTGTTATCTGTTTGTCCATGCTCCTGGAGGTTCTTGGTACATGAAGTGAGGCTTCCTCAGGTTTGCTGACAGGGGTGTAAGTCTCTTCAAAAAACTTCCTCTTCTTTGTTTTAATAGCAGTTATAGGCCTTGGGGACTATTTCTCTTGTACATATTTGATTTTCACCTTGGAGGATTGAAGTGTGGGTTCTAAAGTTTGTTCTTGTTGAACATTCCTTGTTTCCACTCTGGAGGACTTCGGTGTAAGCTCTGAGATTTGTTTCTTTTCAAACTTCCTTTTTTTAAGCTTCCCCTTACTTCCACTTTTCATCTTAGGATTCTTATCCAACTCACTAATTGGCTCTTGAGGAAACATAATAGTTGCTTCAAGGGTCTTATCCAACTCATTAACCGATTCTTGAGGGAACTCAATAGTTTCCTTAGGGGAATCATGTGAAACTTCATTTTGACCTGTTTTCTTCCTTTTTCTCTTCTCACTTCATGGTAGTTGATTGGTAGGGTTCAAGGCTATAATTGGTCCTTTAGATTGGGTAGGCCTCTCCTTCTTATATGTAGTGGGATCCTCTAGGTTTTTTTTTGCTAGCACACCCTTCTTTTGATACTTTTTCCTCCTCTGAATGTTTAGTTCATGGGCCTTTTCGAAATTTCTAATTGGATTTGGTGACAATTCAATGGTTTCCTTAGGAGAACTATCCAATCATTCACCTTTCCAAGAGTCCTTCATTTTCTATATTTTAGTTTTTGGAATCAAGGTTGGACTTTTTTCTTGAGATTGGAAGGTTTTATTCTTTTTGGATGCAATAGGCTCCTCCACAACATACTTATCCTTATCCAATTCATGGATAGGCTGGGATGACCTAGGTGTAACAATATCTTCTTCACCCCCTAACGTCTTCCCTTTGTTTTTATTTTTCTTTCTACTAGACCCCTCATTGTATTCCTTTGTTTCTTGTTCTTCTATAGATTTAGACACTCCTTGAGAATATTTTTTTGAAGTAGTTGTTTCCAAATATTGCCTTGATTTCTCAAGGCATGGACAAACAATAGTTTCATTATTCCATAGTGATGGATACTAGTTTTGGGTTTCTTGGAAGATGATTTAACTCCTCTCACCATTTTTTTTAAACTCATCCAGAGGAAGTGGGGAAAATCGATTTGTGGTCCTCCTTCAAAATGTGACAAAAGTTTCAAATGGTATAGGAAGGACACGACATACCTCCCTTCTCAAGTGAGAAATATCTCCAAACTAATCAGCATCGTCCAATATTCTTCCTTAATTCAACTTTGAGGAATGTCCTTAGTCCAATCAAGGTCCTGATGCTCCGACCTTAGAAATTTCTGACAAAGCTTCCTATCAACGATCACCCCTTTAAAATATTTCTCTCCAGAGGAAGGTAAGCCTGCAACTTCTACTATGGTGTCCTATGAAATCATTAATTTTATATCTCCAAACTGAACACTTTCTTTGTCATAGGTATGTGCAAAAGAAAGAGAGACTCCCTCATGATAGCCTTTGAATTTTTCCAGAAATGGAACCCAACTGGCCTGTTCAAATATCTCCCTGCAAGAATGATATTCAGGTCTCCCTGTATAACTGGAACAGAGGTTCATGTGTATCAACCACCATGTTGTCTTAAAAAAATTCTTAAAGTGTATGAGGCAACGAAACAAAGGATCGAGGGTTGAGTACCAGATCAACACAGTCCGCGATGGAGTACCGGAAGAGGATAAGTATGCAAATGATATGAAGGAACATAATCACAGTGTAAATGTAGGTGGTGTGACAATAAAAAAGGTAAATAATGCTCATTTGGATGGTAAAGCCATCCAGAGGAGCATTTATAAGTTAATATTCAGATTGCAATGGTCACATCCATTGTAATGATGGAAAGGTAAGATAAGTTGAATTCATGAGTAACTTATAGACTCGTATGGAGGTTGGTGTCAAATCATGTTCACAGGAGCATTGGGAAATGATGACAAGGGATGTGTTCATTATGACCAGAATTCACAAGTATGAAATCGTCTTTCGTCATCGTGATTGGAACATAATCATATTTTGACATGCATTAAGATGTGTCTTAAGTCATTCGTATGGAACGTTGTTGGATCATGGGATTATGACATTTATTCACCATAGAAACATAAATAATGAAATTGATCATGTTAGAGGTACAATTACCTCATACTCTCAACATTTTGGTTGTATAGGAATGATTCCTTCATGAGGAGATGTATACGAGGGCTTGTAGAAGTTCATGGTAGGGAGTGTGCAATAATTGAGAGTAACCACATGTTTAATACACAATTGGTCTAATTCCTTAATAAAAAGGAAAAAATGTTTGGTTTATACCTTCGATTACTTAAAGAATTTATATCGAGCAGCAAAAACTTTGAGTATAGGATAAGGATTACCAACACCTCATTACCAGTACCAGAACAAACCTTAGTACCAGACCACTACATAGTGTTGGAACACTGCAAAGAGTTTTTGTAGTACCATACCAACACAAACATTCTCCTTCAGTACCTGATGAACACATGGGTGAATTTGTTACAGTACCAGATCAACGCAGAGTTTTTTCTAGTACCAGAATAGCACATGCCTTCTCCCACAGTACCAGATGAGCACAAACCTTCTCCCATAGTACCATATGAGCACAAAGGTGAACATTTTTGCAGTACCGGAATAACATAGATATGTTATTCACTACCGTATCACTACAAAATTGTATTCTGGTACTCAATGAGAAATGGATAATGTACCTAGTGGTGGTGTTCTATAAACTAGAACTTTGTAGGCTTCACTTTGTAGAAATTGCTGGTGTTTTTTTATGCTATGGAAGAGAACATGTGATTTGATTCTACTGAAATCCCATGTAGGTGAAAAAAATATCAACACTTGATACAGGAACTCTGAATTTGCAGTAGAAGTGTCAGAAAATAATGCAAAAGACTTCAATGACTGGGCCCCAAGATTTGTAACAATAAGGTACTCTATAGCTTGGACAACCTCATGTTGAAATTCATAATCCTCCTCTTTTTGGACCAAGATGATCACTTCTCATGTTGCCACTTCCTTTTTATTATAAAAATAATCCTAACTACTACTATTCTGTGTATTTTTCTCGATCCGAGATTAGTTAATGCTCGTCAGTGCTTTCATTTTTAAGGAATCTAAAAAACTTAAAGAAAACTCTATCTACTCTCCTATGGTTTTTTATCGAGCCCAAGCCAGTTCCTTCTCAATGGTGTTTTCAATTTTTAGGAGTCTGAAAAAATTAAAGAAAAATCCATCTACTGTCCCATGGACTTTTCTCGAGCCCGGGCCAGTTCCTGCTCACCGATGTTTTCAGTTTTTAGGAGTTTTAAAAACTTAAAGAAAAGTCCATTTAGATTATTTTCCAAAAATGATCTATGAGGGATGGATAAAGGGGTAGACCTACACCTGGAAGATGTCCTCCTTATTCATTTATCTACATGAGAACACAATCAAATTTTTGTTTTTGTTAGTAACACCAAAATTTCTATCTAATGACACACCTATTTACATATATGTACAAAGCCAAATTAATTCACAAAACAAACTTACTGTTGGTTATGGAGCCTGATTATCTTCCTGATTAAGAGGTTTTCTATTTTCAGTGATTTTTATAACCCATGAAGTATTTACACCCCAGAGGTATGTACACTCTTCCACAATGGGGAGTGCATACAGGGGTTACCCCCTCTACGGGGTCCGGGGGCGAAGCCCCCAAAGGAAAAAATTCCTTGTAAATTTATATTGTAATTTCATTGTAAATCTCAACCGTTCATTATAAGGTCATAGATCTAATGGTACAAATTATGTTAGGGTTTTTTTCCCTAGACGAAAACCCTCTATTATGAGGGAAATGTATTGCGGCTATGAATTATGGTGAATATTGTATTCTGAGATATGACACTGTGAGAGAAAGAAGAGGAAGTTACAACAGGTTTGTTATAGGTTGTATCGCTTCATTTGTTGGATAATAATAAAAGAAGGACCTGAAAATTTCTCTGGTGGACATATCCCACACTTGGTGAACCATGTATATTTGTGTCTCTATTATGTTGTGTATCTTTTGTATTTTATTTCCGCATTTGTTTTATTTTATTGCTCCACAATCCTGTTTTTCTAACACTTACTGTGGTGGATTAGCAAGAGGAGAAATCCCCTTTCTTACCAGTTGCATTTTAGAATTCTAAAGAACACGTCTGACAAAATGCTCTTTGGATAAAGGCTTATGATAAACCTTCAATCGATGTCCATTCACAACAAAGGAGGTTTGATTCTCATCAATAGTCTTTATCTTAACTGAACCATTCATAGGGTACCAACCGTCTAGTATACAATTTACCTTTAAAATTCTTGAACCTACTATCATACAGTAGGGCCCAATCACTTGACTGAAAAGTCTTCTTCTTGATGTACTTATCATGCCATTTAGTCTTTTTTTCTTGTATAAGGGTGGTCCTTTGAAGAGGATATTGTATGATCTCATCAAGATCATTCAACTGCAGTAGCCTCTGTTTTTTAGCTTCATCCAAATCTATCCCTAGTTGCATGGCAGTCCTGAAGGTTTTCACTTGAAATTATATGGGAAGCAACACCTGCTTCCTATATACCAACTCATAGTGTGTATGGCCTGTTGTGTTTCTCCAAGATGTCGTATAGGCCAATAAGGCCTCAGGCAACCTATCAACCCTGTGTTTGTGATGTAATTGAATAGTCTTGGTAAGGATAGCTTCTATCACCTTGTTGGTTGATTCCACCTGCCCATTTGCTCGAGGTTGATAAGGTGAATATTTTCTATGTTTGATTTTATACTGTTTAGTAAGAGATTTGACCAAATTGGAGGTGAATTGATTTCCTTGGTTAGTTACTATTTCTTGAGGCACACCAAAGTGAGTAAATATTTCTTCAAAAATAAAATCTACAATAGATTGTTCATTAGCAGAATATAAAGCTTTAGCTTCCACCCATTTGGTCACATAATCTATGCAGACCAAGATGTAATTTTTCCTTTGAGATATGGGGTTAATAGGTCCTACCAAATCCAAAGACCATTTATTAAAAGGTTCGATTACTACCTGATCTTGGAGGGGCATCTCATCAACTGCAGTAGGTTTTCCCATACTTTGACAATCATCACAATTGGCCACATACTTCTTTGCATCCTTGAAAATACTTGGCCAATAGTAGCCAGACTGTAAGATATTGTATGTTGTCCTCTTGTCAGTAAAATGGCCTCCACAAGGACCATCATGAAAATCTTTGAAGATTTCATGCATTTCATCTTCCCAAACACACCTTCTAATCACAAAATTAGGCACAGTTTGGTATAAACAATCATCATGCGACATGTAATTGGCACTTAGCTGGATAATTCTTTGTTTTTCTCGGGAGGACAGATTTTGAGGTAGATTTCTTGTTACAAGATAGTTGGCTACATATGCATACCAAGGAATGTAAGTAGAAATAGAAAATAGATTCTCATCTGGAAAATTGTCATCTACTAGAGTATTATCACCTATATGAATGAGTCTAGACAAGAAATCAACAAATAAATTATATCTTTCAGGCCTATAAATATTGGTGATATTGAATTCTTGTAGTAATAACAACCATCTAGTCACTCTAGCATTTGTAACATGTTTTTCCATCAAAAATATGATGGTTGAATGGTCGGTATGTGTTATCACTCCAAGAAACTCCTTAGGGTTATAGGCTAAGGATGCTTGGTAACCTAGAAATAATGCTTTTTATGTGTTTGGGACAATGGGGTCTTTAATGATTTATGTAAGAAACAACTCATCACACATCTAAAGATACATTTCTTTCAGGAAACAACAATCATATCAAATAATTGAAAGAGAGGATGGAGAACACTATTCTTGATTTCCAATACAAGGGAATGTAGGGCTTAATACAAGACAGAGAAAAATCCTTTAATTTCAAGTCTATGAGCTCAATAAAGAGATAACAGTCTTTATAAAATAAAATAAACTGAAAACAAAGTACAAAGAATGAAAGATGGACAATTTTGATGTTGGAAATGAAAGGAAACTGAACTTTATTTCTGCAAAAAGAGTCTATACAGTGGCATAAAATATCTCCCAGTTTGAACCTTGATCTCATATAAAAAATAGGCATTTATAGCCTCTTACAATTTGTTTTACAGATCCTAAAAACATGGATCTGTATTTAATAAAAGCAATTCAAATCTAACTAAACAACTTGAAGATAAAAACTTAACAACTAAACTTACCACTCGAATTGTCTTCAATCTCAAAAATTTGCCATCTGCACCATTCAGCTCCTGGAATCTTTGATGTGGTGCAATGTGTCAAAACACCTGTCTTGACAGTTGGATTTCTCCAACGTTCATGGTCAATATTTGAGGAAGTTTGTTTTACATGTGGTTTCCAAAATTCCCTCAAATATCTGATGTCGAATCCTTTGCAAGCAATTTTCATTCCCTTGATACTCTGGAACTCCTTCATAAATTGTGAGAAACGACATGTTTTGTCCTTGGCTTCAAAAACGTTTTTCCATCTTTCAACAACTAACTCGTTTAATATTTCGCTAGTTAGCTGGTGAAAGCGCTGCCTTTCACCATCTAACAGGTCATAAAATAGCGCTTTGCGCTGGTGAAAGCCCTGACTGTTCCCAAAATGAGTTTTCACCTTCAAAATTTTGATTCCATCAAAACTCAGTGTGTCTCCGATTTCTCACCTTGCATATTAACAACGACTTGAACAAGTACCTTCAGATCTGGATGGGATTTTTTCCTTTGTTTTTGTTTCAATCTTCTTATCTACCTTTTAAGGCATTTGGCAAGCCACCATAGACTATTGTACTCTTTGGTGAGTTTCTGCTTTCTTTTCTTTTCTTTAACACTTTCCCGTGCCAATCTATCAAACGCAGCATTGGTTTTAGCGAAGTTATCAAACAACTTCTTATACCTTTCTTTGATTACCCATTCCAAAACCTCTTGCTGAGCGATTATCTCTTTCAGATGCTTGATCTTTTGATATTTCTTTGACTTAGAACTTTTTGATGTTTCTCCTTCCTCTGTATGAGTGAAGGTCTCATAGTTTTGTGCAAACTCAGTTGACTGCTCAGGACTCTTGGTGACAGGGCATTGATCTTTTTGTTCTGATTTTGAGTCTGTATAAGGCAAGTTTAAAATGTTGGTCCTCTTCTATGTTGGCTACTCTGTGGATTTTTCTGTGGTGGTCTCAAAGCTTAACCTTTTCTTCGACCTATGGGGCTTCACTCCATAGATTTTGTCTTCTGGACGTCCTAGAAGGGTCCTCCTCTTCCTTGAACTACTTTGAGGAGTCAACTGTTTCTTTGAACCTTTCCCCTGTTCATTTGCAGGCTGAGTCTGTGTTTCAAAAACCTCCCAGAATAGAAAATGATGCCAGCTCCTTCCCTGCTGTTTTAATTCCTCCAGAATGATTAATTTAATCAGGCCAAAGTGGTACAGAGTATTCTTCATGCTTAGGGGTTGAGTCCTGATTTTGTTTCACACCTTAGTTAAACTCTTATGTAAGAAAAAAGGCAAATTGAAGAGAGTCTTGCCTGTGAAATGGTCCAGGAGCTTAAAATGATACATCATGAGTTTGTCATACCTTCCCTCTGAGGTAATGTAGAGTTGGATACCCTTAAACAAATCCTGCCACTCTTCCTCTAGATAAGAAACCGACATGCCCTTCTTCCATGCATTGTGCTTGAACTCTTCTTTTAAATAAGCTCTGAAATTCAAGTTTTTGGTGGCAGTGGTTTTAAACCAACTCTGGCCCGATCTTGGTAGGCTAGTTGCTGCAGCAATGGCAACTTCATCTACTATGATTTCCAAGGACCCAACACGAGCCTTATTCCCATCGAAAGTTTTGGCAAAAGCTTCTGCTGTCGACTGGTGGCAACCATTTTGCAACCTCTCAACGAATTCAATACACCCTGCGTTTGAAAAGTGTTTCTGGACTTCGGGATGTGTCTGCAGAAAAGATAGGTTGTCCAGCTCTTTTCTAAGTAGAGAACCACTGCGTCTCCTTGCCATTCTGTAGCTTGAAAACCCCAACAATTTTGTATATCAACCCCTACAATTGTTGTTCGAGCCAAAGTTTTTCACTGTTGAAAGCACTCAGGAGTAGGCTCTACCTTCTAATAATTGAAACTTTAACAAACCTTTGTGAACAATGTGTGATATGGAAGCAATGATCTGATTTCATGTTGTCAGCCCGGTAGTACAACCTCTGTACCTGAGTTGCTGGATTCGAAATTACCATTTCCAGCACCATGAGTGTGTAGCATGCGTCACTGAACAAGATCTGCATCATAATCCTATTTTGAAGTGCAAAACTGAGTCTCCATCATTACCCACTTTCATCAACACATGATTTGGATTTTCATGACGTGGGATGATCATATCATCATTAGTTTTTAGAAATGTGGATAACACGCACGTGATTCCCGCTTTCTCCAGCCAACGGCCTGTGGAAAACGCCTCTTAGCTGTTGATACTTACCGCTTTCACCAGCGCATGATCCTATGGAAAACCCCCTTTAGCTGTTGAAAGTCTTCACTTTCATCAGCGCATGATCCCATAAGAACTGCTCCGTAGCTATGGAAAGTCTTCACTTTCGCCAGCGTACAACCCACGACAATGCTTCATTGGATATTTTGAAATTCAACACTTTCACCAATGCACAGACCTATGGGATACACTCCTTACCTGTTGAAAGTCGCCACTTTCACCAGCTAACACTCATATTTTGGACACACGTTAGCTGCTGACAGAAAATTATGAAAATTTTGAAAAGAAGACTTTTATGGGTCATCTTATTTCTAAAACAAAAACTAAAACCTAGGTTTCGTAGCTAGAAAAACTCAAAAATAATTTGAGAAAACTACCAATAGCAATGTTATCCACCACAAAATGTGACCAAAGGGATGGGTTCATTATGGGAGCTAACATTTGGCTCCAACTGGGATGGGCATCTCCCTGTGAGGTGACCAAGAACCTAGCTAGACTCAGTAGCCTTATTACAATTTGAAACAGAAAATTGAAAAATAGTTTGCTAGTACCATTGGGCATGGAGTTAGTTGAATGACTGAAATAAAGAAAACAGAACTGAAAAGAAATATGTACAAGTAGCACATGGCTTCAAAGGGAGCCTTATGAGAAATAGATCTTCAAGAAGCGCCTGTTGAAAGGGCCACTTGCTACTGCCTCGCCTGAAAGAGTTTGGAAAACAAAGGTATTGTTCTGCTGCACTGTTGTTATGACAAAAGGACCTGTCCAGAGAGCCTCAAATTTTCCGTGTTTCCCCTTCTCTTGCCTTGCTACATCCCATTTTCTTGTCGAAAGTTTCTTTAATTATTTCTTGATGCAATTCTGTTTTTTCCAAGAGCTGCTCTCTATCTTGTTGTAGTTCTACCAAATTATGAATTCTCCTGGTCAAATCACTTGGTTCAGAATCAGTTTCTTGTAATAATTTTTCCACCGGTAATGCAAGTTGAACAAGAAATATGGCCTCAGTACCATATACCAACTTGAAAGGAGATGTACCAATTGATTTCTTACATGTTACCCTGTCAGCCCACAAGGAAAACTTCAGTTTGGAATCCCAACCTCTGGCACTTTGTTCAAGAAGCTTATTTATGATTCTGACTAAACTCTTGTTAGATGACTTAGCTAAGCCATTCCCTTGCAGATAATAAGTTGTGGAATGTACCAGCTAAATTCCTAGCTCTTCACACAATTTCACCAAGTGTTTATCTTTGAATGCAGCAGCATTATCAGTGACTAATCTCTTGGGACAGCCAAATCTGGCAAATATGTTTTCTTGCAGAAAATTTATGATGACAATATGATTGGCGTTCCGGGTGGGAATAGCCTCAATCCACTTTGTAAAGTAATCGGTGGAAACCAGGATCCACCAATGCTGACCACTAGAAGGCGGATGAATTTCACCTATGAAATCCATGCCCCACTGTTGGAAAGGCCCTGTGACCACTATAGGTTTGAGGGGAAGAGACTTCAATTGTTGTTTACCTTCAAATATCTGACATTTGTCACATGTCTTCACAAACTCATATACATATGAAAATAAGGATGGTCAGTAATAACCAGATCTTAAGATTTTTTGTGCTGTGGTTTTCCAATAGTGATGTCCTCCGCATTCACTATTATGAAATTCAATCATGACTTTAGCTGCCTCCTCTTGGTTTACACACCTCAACAATAAACCTATGGGATTATTCCAGAACAACAAGTTATCATTGATGCAGAAATTTGTAGCTTTGAGCTTCAAAGCCCTTCTTTGAAGCTTTGTCAAATCTGATGGGACTGATAAAGTTTGCAGAAATTGAATAATATGACTGTACCATTTTCAATCATCTAAATGAGACGAAACCTGCATTTCCTCACCTTCTTTGTTCTCTGAAGACAGAACATTTTCTGCATCAATACTCATCAGATTTATTTCAAGCAGCCTGCAATTTTCCTCTGCCAGGAGTTTGGCAAGGCACTGACCTTTCACTAGTTTTGTTGGTTTGATTTCAACATCGAATTCAATCAACCTTGCTATCCACTTACTCCTTTTTCCATCAATGTCGGGTTGGACAAGAACATATTTAACTGAACTGGAGGGAACAAAAGATATTACCTTTGCCTGAAGAATGTAGACCCTGAAAGCTTTTAGTGACTTGACAAGTGCATATGCTTGTTTCTCCAAAAATTCATACTTTACCTCTGCGTCCCTCAAGGCCTTACTAAAGAAAGCAACCGACTGCTCCTGATCATCAACATTCTTGTGCAAGAGTACCCCTGTGATTGTATCACTGGAAGCAAATGAAAAAATGTAAAATACCTTGGAGAAATTGGGGCTGATCAAAACAGGGGTTGTTGTGATGGCTTCCTTAATGGCATTGAAAGAATGCCTGGCTGCTTAAGTCCATTTTACCTCAGAGTCCTTTCTCAACATAGCATTGATATGCTTCATGAGTTCAGCAAAATTTACTATAAACCTTCTGACAAAGTTAATAGTCCCACGGAAAGACTGAATGTCTTTCTTTGATCTAGGAAGAGACAGATTTTTAATTTCTTCTACCCTCTTTGGGTCAATCTTAACCCCATCAGCTGAAACAATATGCCCAAGTAATTTCCCCTCCTTAAGTGCAAAAATCGATTTTTTTGGATTAAGAGAGATGCCATACCTTTGACATTTTAGAAATGTCCTTCTTAAGTGCTGCAAATGAAGTTCGTGGCTGCTTGAGAAAATATTGATATCATGAAGATAAATCAGGACAAATTTATCTTTCTCTCCAATGAAAGCAATGTCCATTGCCCTTTGAAATGTTTCTCCTGCATTCATCAATCCAAAGGGAATCTTCTCGTACATAAACACACCCCATGGAGTGGTAAAAGCAGTCTTTTCCTTGTCTTCCGGATGGACAACAATATGGTTGTATCCGGAAAACCCATCAATAAAAGACATCACCTTTGATCCTGACACCTTCTGCAGAATATGCTCCATTTTAGGCAGAGGGTATTTGTCCTTCCTAGAGCACTTATTCAAATTTCTGAAGTCTACGCAGAGTCTGATCTCCCCATTCTTCTTCCTAACCGGTACAAGATTCGCAATCCATTATGAATACCTGAGAGGAATGATAATGCGGGCATCCAAGAGTTTCTTAATTTCCCTTTCCATTGTAGGCAACAACAAAGGGTTGAACGATCTAAGCTTCTGCCTGAATGGTTTGGTGTCTTTATTCAAGGGAATCTTATACTGAATCACTTCTGTGTCAAAAGTATTCAAGTCATCATACTGCCAAGCAAAGATGTTTGCAATTTCCTTTAGCTATTCTCCATAATCAGCCCTTTGTTTTTCAGTCAAATGTGAGGCTAAGTTAACATGTTTAGGATCTTTCTCACTAGCCATGTTATACTGCAAAACATCTGAGTCTTTTTCCCCACTTTGCAATTTGACAACCACATCATTGTTATCGAAAAACCTTTCCAACGGGACCAAGCCTTTAGGAATTATGTTGGTGGACAGCTGAACTATTTCATGCGCTGCGATTTTTCTTTTGAACTTTGGCTCCTCAGCTTCATGGTCATGTTCATTCTCCTGATCAATCTGTAGATCTGAAAACTCATCTATAACTGCAAGGAATCTAGTGAGTTCAGCATCGTCTTCAAAGACCTTCCAAAATTTTACATTATCAGGGAGAGAGGGCCTATATTTAACTTGAATTTCGTAAGTTAATTTATGAGGCAGAGGGGGTATGAATGCACAAGAAGAAACAACCAATGAATCAACCAATTCATTCATTGCTCTAGGTACAAATGAAATCTTAAAATCTGCAAAATCGCTAATTGCCTTCAACACTTCATCTCTGTATTCCTTCAGCCTGACATGCTTCGCTTGAAAGGACTTATTCACATGTTGGATAATCAAATCTGCATCTCCAAACACCTGCAATTTTTTAATGTTTCTCTCTTTGGCTGCATTCAGTCCCAAAAGTAATGCCTCATACTTAGCAATGTTATTAGTCACTTTAAAATCGAGTTTAAAAGACAAATGAGAAGTTTTCTTAGAAGGGGAAATGAATACCACTCCTGCTCCAGTTGACTCCTTAGTGCAAGCACCGTTAAAGAACATGGTCCAAATATCATCTTCGGTTGTTTCTGTGGGCTGAACTATGATCTGATCTATGGGCTTTCTGAGCAACAATGTATCAAGCAGTGAATGATCAATTTGCAAAATACAAGATCCCATACCTGTGTCAACCGAATAGATAGGATGATTGGATGGATTTTTCTTGTCACTGATTACATATGCCAACTGAGATTCCCTGTAAAGCCTTCTGTTCACCCCTCCGAAAACAGGGATAGTAGCATAGGAGAGATCCATTTGAAGAGTACCACCTAGTCTCTTCATCCACGATCTTGATAGTATACATACGAATTTAGGAGGTATGTCAGCCACCACTATATCCATCACCATCGTCTTCATTGATGCTTGGGTCAAGGTTACAGCCAAATCCTTAATCATCCCAAGACATTTGACTTTTCGAGAATCAAAGGAGAAAAGGTCATGATAAGACTTGGTGATCTCCAGCCCAAGCTCATCCATGACATCCTTTGGCATCAAATTGTGCGAAGCACCGAAGTCCAACAAACAATTATGCAGTGTTTTCTCATGAATATTTAAAGAGATGTAAAAGGGAGGACAACTATCATCTCTGTCTTCTATCATTTGGCCCAGAGTGATGGTTGGCTTATCATCATAAATGTTGAGGATATCAGCAGAAATGGATACAGATTGGGGATCTAAAGTTTTGAGGATATCCCTTTTGAACATTTCATTTTTCATCAGATCAACTAAGGGAATAGGAATCTTAATTGTTTGTATTTCAACCTCAAAATTAAAATAATATGGAACCTTATCAGCAGCTTTATCAGAAACCTTTACCTAATTTAAAGGGGCTTCATGATTCTTTTGTTGTTCAACAGGAGGATGACTTTCTGGAGTTTGATGCTTTCCAGGGGCAACAGTCTTCTTGGGGGGAGCTGATGCTTTCACCTTTGAAGGATTTTCTTTTTGATCCTCTGATGTCTGATATTTTTTTTTTAACAGGGGCATAAGTCTTTTCAGGAGAGTCTGGTGCATCTTGTTGAGTAGCATTAGATTTGGATCGAAGATTATATTTATTTTTATCTTCTGTTGTGAAAATTCCATCACTAAGAAGATCATCTTCTCTATGTTCAGTCATCAATGATTCCTCATAGTCATGTTGTGTTAGATAATATTTCCCTGTCTCCTCTCCAACACAATGAATGTCACCTTCTCCATCTTCTTGATCTTCACCATTATCTTCGTCCATCACAAAATTTTGAAGAGGGACCTTTATCCTTTGATCTTCATTAGAATTCTTTTCTCTTTGCAGGATCTGAGTTGGTTGATTATTCCTTCTGAAGTTATTTGGATTTTGGTTCGGATTTCTGCTTGTAGAGTCATAAGTGCTTCTTCCCTTCACAGGTTGTTTATTTTCGATCTTAAGCTTAGATATCTCAGAGGTTAGAGAATCTAGCATCTTGGCCATTTTATCAAGTTTTGGATCAACATTTGATGAAGATGAGGCCTCATTATTTGGTCTTCTCCTATCAGAATCTCCTTTCCACTTCTGGGAGGCCAGAATATTAGATTCCACCTCAAGTGCAGCATCTTGCATGAGATATAATGTTGGTGACCTCCTTTCTCTCAACGGAAAACATAAATCTGAATCAAAAGCATCAGAATATGTGATCTTGGTAGAAGCATCTGATGGTTTAATCTCAACTGGTATTTTTCCATACATCTGGTTAAACCTCTTAGTGAATTCAGAGACTGATTCACTACTTTGTTTTCTCAAGTTTCTGAATTCTGTGATGTAGTAAACAAAATCTCTTCTGTCACCCCAATGTTTCAGAAATGTCTCATCCAACTGCTCGATTCCAACAATGGAACCAGCATGGAGTTCTCTGAACCATTTCCTAGCATGGCCATATAGGCTTTGGAAAAAGACTCGCGTCCACACATCTTCTTGTTCAATATTAAGGTTCTCTGCATAACTGTAAAAAGCCTCAACATGTTCTTCAATAGACACATCGCCTTCGCCTATGAATTTAGGCATATATTTTTTATAGTCTCCCGTTGGCATGGTTGCTACTAGGTTTGGAAATATGAGTGGCGCATACCTAGCAGCTAGGATTTGTTGCATCTCAGTCAAAGGAGGTGGTGCGGCCATGACTATCAGAGGTGGGGAAAATGATATTTTCTTCTTCAAGTCTTCAACACTGGAG
Organism: Picea engelmannii; assembly: GCA_009831015.1. Lineage (NCBI taxonomy): Eukaryota > Viridiplantae > Streptophyta > Pinopsida > Pinales > Pinaceae > Picea > Picea engelmannii. The sequence continues at coordinate 679,444 of ML780949.1, read as the reverse complement.
GAATGCGAAAGAGGTGAATCTTCTAAAGGGAAAGAGGTCTGATAAGAGGTTCTGTAAAAATTTGCAAGATGCCCACCTAAATTTTCTTCACCCTTAGCAGATAGCTCTTGGAGGAGATGTTCAACAACAAGGAGGATAGTATAAATGTTCAAGTGGTTTTCTTGTTGCTAATAATGGAAAGACTCAAGGGAAGAAGCACTGTGGCTTCTTTCTAAAGTCTTAGATGTTTTTTCAATCAAATTATAGTCTATCAATTTATCATCATTAGGATTTTTCTGTTGATAAAAAAGAATTTGTTCTTCTATAGTATTTACAGTGGTTTTTTCATCAGTGTTCTCTGAAAATAACTCAACTTTTTCTGTAGTATATTTTCCAGAACTGAAAAGAGGATTACCTTTTGTATTTGAAGTTTGACCTTGAATCATCTTTCCCTTCCCGAGAATTGATTCTGGATTGGACACTGGTGTGATCGGTGATCCTTGAGGATTCGCCCTAGTACTGATCCTCTTAGGAGCCATGATGAACTTGTGGAGTCGCCAGATAGATGATTACAACCAACTGAAAGTGTCTAATCTTTGTCTATCATCAAAGATCAGCTTTGTGTCGTATCCCAGGAAAGCAGAGCTTGAATTCCGTCTCCCCAGCAACAGCGCCAATTTGTTATCACTCCAAGAAACTCCTTAGGGTTGTAGGCTAAGGATTCTTGGTAACTTAGAAATAATGGTTTTTATGTGTTTGGGACAATGGGGTCTTTAATGATTTATGTAAGAAACAACTCATCACACATATAAAGATACAGTTCTTTCAGGAAACAACAATCAGATCAAATAATTGAAAGAGAGGATGGAGAACACTATTCTTGATTGCCAATACAAGGGAATGTAGGGCTTAATACAAGACAAAGAAAAGTCCTTTAATTTCAAGTCTATGAGCTCAATAAAGAGATAACAGTCTTTATGAACTAAAATAAACTGAAAAAAAAGTATAGAGAATGAAAGATGGACAATTTTGATGTTGGAAACGAAAGGAAATTGAACTTTATTTCTGCAAAAAGAGTCTATACAGTGGCATAAAATATCTCCCAATTTGAACCTTGATCTCATATCAAAAATAGGCATTTATAGCCTCTTAGAATTTGTTTTCCAGATCCTAAAAACATGGATCTGTATTTAATAAAAGCAATTCAAATCTAACTAAACAACTTGAAGATAAAAACTTAACAACTAAACTTAGCACTCGAATTGTCTTCAATCTCAAAAATTCGCCATCTGCACCCTTCAACTCCTGGAATATTTGATGTGGTGCAATGTGGCAAAACACGTGTCTTGACAGTTGGATTTCTCCAACGTTCATGGTCGATATTTGAGGAAGTTTGTTTTACATGTGGTTTCCAAAATTCTCTCAAATCTTCGATGTCGAATCCTTTGCAAGCAATTTTCATTCCCTTGATACTCTGGAACTCCTTCATAACTTGTGAGAAACGACCTATTCTGTCCTTGGCTTCAAAAAGGTTTTTCCATCTTTCACCAGCTAACAGGTCATAAAATATCGCTTTGCGCTGGTGAAAGCCCTGACTGCACCCAAAACGAGTTTTCACCTTCAAAATTTTGATTCCATCAAAACTTAGTGTGTCTCCTATTTCTCGCCTTGCATATTAACAACGACTTGAGCAAGTACCTTCAGATCTGGATGGGATTTTTGCCTTTTTTTGTTTCAATCTTCTTATCTGCCTTTTAAGGCGTTTGGCAAGCCACCACAGACTATTGTACTCTTTAACACTTTCCTGTGCCAATCTCTCAAACGCAGCATTGGTTTTAGCGAAGTTATCAGACAAGTTCTTATACCTTTCTTTGATTACCCATTCCAAAACCTCTTGCTGAGCGATTATCTCTTTCAGATGCTTGATCTTCTGAGATTTATTTGACTTAGAACTTTTTGATGTTTCTCCTTCCTCTGTATGAGTGAAGGTCTCATAGTTTTGTGCAAACTCAGTTGATTTCTCGTGACTCTTGGTGACAGGGCATTGATCTTGTTGTTCTGATTTTGAGTCTGTATAGGGCAAGTTTAAAATGTTGGTCCTCTTCTCTGTTGGATGCTCTGTGGGCTGTTCTATGGTGGTCTCAAAGATTAACCTTTTCTTCGACCTGTGGGGCTTCACTCCAGATATTATGTCTTCTGGATGTCCTGGCAGGGTCCTCCTCTTCCTTGAACTACTTTGAGGAGTCAATTGTTTCTTTGAACCTTTCCCCTGTTCATTTGCAGGTTGTGTCTGTGTTTCAAAACCCTCCCAGAATAGAAAATGCTGCCATCTCCTTCCCTACTATTTTAATTCCTCCAGAATGATTAATTTAATGAGGCCAAAGTGGCACAGAGTATTCTTCATGCTTAGGGATTGAGTCCTGATTTTCTTGCACACCTTAGTTAAACTCTTATGTAAGAAAAAAGGCAAATTGAGGAGAGTCTTGCCTGTGAAATGGTCCAGGAGCTTAAAATGAGACATCATGAGTTTGTCATACCTTCCCTCTGAGGTAATGTAGATTTGGATACCCTTAAATAGCTCCTGCCACTCCTCCTCTAGATAAGAAACCGGCATGCCCTTATTCCATGCGTTGTGCTTGAATTCTTCTTTTAAGTAAGCTCTGAAATTCAAGCTTTTGGTGGCAGTGGTTTTAAACCAACTCTGGCCCGATCTTGGTAGGCTAGTTGCTGCAGCAATGGCAGCTTCATCTACTATGATTTCCAAGGACCCAACACGAGCCTTATTCCCATCGAAATTTTTGGCAAAATCTTCTGTTGTCGACTGGTGGCAACCATTTTGCAACCTCTCAACGAATTCAATACACCCTGCATTTGAAAAGTGTTTCTGGACTTCAGGATGTGTCTGCAAAAAATATAGGTTGTCCATCTCTTTTCTGAGTAGAGAACCACTGCATCTCCTCTCCATTCTGTAACTTGAAAACCCCAACAATTTTGTATGTCAACCCCTGCAACTATTGTTCGAGTCGAAGTTTTGCGCTGTTGAAAGCACTCGGGAGTCGGCTCTGCCTTCTAATATTTGAAACTTTAACAAACCTTTGTGAACAATGTGTGATATGGAAGCAATGATATGATTTGATGTTGTCAGGCCGACAGTACAACCTCTGTACCTCAGTTGTTGTATTCGAAATTACCATTTCCGGCGCCATGAGTGTGCAACATGCGTCACTGAACAAGATCCGCATCGTAATCCTATTTTGAAGTGAAAAACTGAGTCTCCATCATTACCCACTTTCATCAGTGCATGATTTGGATTTTCATGACTTGGGATGATCATATCATCATTAGTTTTTAGAAACGTGGATAACACGCACGTGATTCCCGCTTTCTCCAGCCAACGGCCCATGGAAAACGCCTCTTAGCTGTTGATACTTACCACTTTTATCAGCGCATGATCCTGTGGAAAAACCCCTTTAGCTGTTGAAAGTCTTCACTTTCATTAGCGCACGATCCCGTAAGAACTGCTCCGTAGCTGTGGAAATTCTTCACTTTCTCCAGCGTACAACCCGCGACAATGTTTCATTGGATATTTTGAAATTCAACACTTTTACCAGCGCACAGACCTATGGGAGACGCTCCTTAGCTGTTGAAAGTTGCCACTTTCACCAGCTAACACTCATATTTTGTACACACGTTAGCTGCTAAAAGAAAATTATGAAAATTTTGAAAAGAAGACTTTTATGGGTCATCTTATTTATAAAACAAAAACTAAAACCTAGGTTTCGCAGCTAGAAAAACTCAAAAATAATTTGAGAAAACTACCAATAGAAATGCTATCTACCACAAAATGTGACCAAAGGGACGGGTTCATTTTGGGAGCTAACAGTATGTACAAAAACTTCATACCCTATCATCTAGTGTTTCAACTTGTTAATGGCATGTACTACTGACACAAATTCTTTTTCAATGACAGTGTAATTTACTTCAGTAGGTGAAAGATTATTGTTGGCAAAGTATATAACATATGGAATATGGCCTTCCTTTTTTCCTAAAACAACCCCCAAATATGTGTCTGAGGGATCTGCGTAGATATGAAAATGAAGATACCAGTTTGGTCCTCTCAAAAAAGGGGCACTTGAAAGCTTTGTTTTTAAAATTTCAAAGGAGATTTGACATTGTTGATTCCAACAAAATTAATCCTCTTTGGATAACAGTTTGAACAATGGGGCAGATAGGTTTGTAAAATTATGAATGAACCTCCTATAGTAACCAACATGCCCTAAAAAGATTCTGACCTCTTTTTGTGATCTAGGGATTTTTATTTGAGAAATGATGTCAATCTTGGCAGGGTCTACCCTTATTTCATTACTGGAGATGTGATGACTTAAAACAATTCCTTCAGTGAGCATCATTCTAGATTTTTTATGATTGAGGGAAAGGTTGGTTTCTTTACACCTAATTAGTAATTTCTCCACATTGTCAAATGCCTATTGGAAATCATCCCCATATACTGTGAAGTCATCCATGTAGACTTCTACATAGTCATGGGTCAAATCAGAGAAAATGACCAAGAAAACCCTTTGAAAGGTAGAAGGGGCATTACAAAAACAAAAGGGAAGAACCCTATAGGCATAGGTACCCCATGGGAAAGTAAATGTGGTTTTGTCCTGATTTTCTGGTGAAATTTGAATCTGATTGTAACCACTAAACCCATCCAAGAAAGAAAAATACCTCTTCCCAGACAAAGTGTCCAAGACCTGGTCTATGAAAGGAAAAAGAAAGTAAGCATTGTAGGTACCCTTGTTCAATTCTCGAAATTCCACACAAATCATCCATTTACCATTATTCTTAGGGACAATCACTAATGGGGATACCTGCTTTCTATCCGATATAGGGTAAATAAAATTGGCATGCAAGAGTTTTTGGAGTTCTTCTTTCACTATGTCTTTTAAGGTTGAATTCATTCTTCTTTGGGGTTTCCTAATGGGCCTGATTTGGTGATTAGTGTATATATGATGCATACAAGTGTCTGGGTGAATCCCTTTCATTTCAAGGTAATACCATGCAAAAGCACAAGATTGTCCTTGAATCATTTGAATCAATTTTTGTTGTTGATTTGTTTCTAAACTAACATTGATGTACATGGATTTTCCAGGGCTGATTTCAACAGCTTGGAAAACTGATTATTTCCCTTCATCTACTTTTGAAATGGTGGCTATTGTCGAGGTGGAGGGGTGCCATTTTTTCTTGGAATTCAGAGCTGAAGATATGTGTGTATTTAGGAAAATATTGAGGGTATTCAATCCATTATGTATCAACCAAAAATAGTCTTAATATTTGTTCTTCATTTTTCTATTGAACTCCTTTTGCTTGTTCAAGTAAAAACAAGGGCTGAGTACAGTCCTCCTCCCTATAGGTATTCTCCATCCATAGAGGAAATTCAATGGTTGGTTGAGTAGGAGAAAAGATAATGATTTTTTGACTTTGGGTGCCATTGGAAATTGTCATCTCTCCAGATTGACAACTATTAAATGCATCAATAGTGTCCAACCAAGGTCCGCCAAACACTACTGGATGTCCTGGTTTGGAGAATTTGGGATGAATCACTAAGAAATCCATAGGGTATTCCCAAGAGGCCAAAGTGGTTGTTAAATCCTCTAGACTTCCTATTGGGCTGATGACTGATTTGTCTGCTAATTCCAACAAAGTATGTGTTGGTCTTAGGTGAATTTGTTGCAACATTTTCATGGTGTCAACCAACATAACATTTATTTATTCTCCTAGATCAATAAGTGTGTTTGGAAAAGAAACATCATTAATCTCTATGGTCACCACTGGATTTCCTGGATAATTATATTTGGATGGAATTTATGATATAAATTCTAATAATTGTCCAGCCACCTGTATAAAAGAAGGCTCCTTCCTGTTCCTCCCTAGATTTTTAATGAAAATATCCCTTACTATCTTAGCATAAATAGGTATGTCCATGATGTCCTGAAGTAAGGGAATATTTACACATATGTTTCTAAGTTCAGTCTCTAGATTATTCCCTATAGGTATCTTAGATTTCTTCACAAGTAACCTTTCTGGATAAGGAGGAGGATTAGTTTTCAGAGGTATTTCTGCTAGGTGAGAAGTGTGAGGAGGAATTTCATGTTGTACAGGGGTGTTTCTTTCTTCATTTGATTGGTTATCCATTTATTCTTGTCCTTGAACTGCTTGATTATCTATTTGTTCTGCATCTTGAACTTCTTGATTATCTACTTGTTCTTATTCTTGAATAACCACAGTAGGATTTGGTTTGCTCAAAACCCTTCATGATCTTAATTCAATTCCATTAAATGAAGCATGATTTATCACATAAGTGGGTAATGTTTGTACTTCAATATTTTGTACAGGAGGTGTAGGTCTATTAGTTGGATTAGGAATGGGTTGTGCAAGAATAGGGGTAGGCCGAGGAGGGTTTGGGATAGATGAAATTTTCATTTGTTGTTGCAAATTTGGGTTCATAGACAATACAAGTTGTTGTTGCAGTTGTGGAGGTGGAGGAAGAGTATGGGGATTAAATCTAGGTAGAAATTGATAGATATTGGAAGGGTATTCTGAGTAGGTGGGAAAGGTTGTTGGCTGAAAGGTAACATTTCCATATGCAGGCCCCCTCCACCCTTGTTTCCAAGGCTAGATTTGTGGTTTTTGAGGTGACCATTGAGGATAAGACATTGGATGTACCCATTTTTTTGTGAATATTGTGTGGTAGGATATACAAACATATTAGGATTTTCCTGTCTTCATGCCCTCTTGGGGGGATATGATGTTTCCTAAGGTTCGCACCCTCCCTTGAAAATGGATTTTAGTCCATGTAAATAAGGGAACTCATTGGTAGGGTGATATTATATATAGAGGCCACATATTTCGATAACATTAATGGGACATTCCTTTTTAGGATGCCTTTTGTTACAACAAGGACAAAAAATTGCCAAAGTAGCATTTTCTTCTTCTTGTTTTCTTTTAATTTTAATGGTATCAAGTTGAGAGATGATGGTTTTTAGGATATATGTTTTGAAGTTATCTAGTATATTCCCCAATTATATCCTAGTAACACCTCCTGGTGTGGGTTTACTAATTTTGTTTATAGGACCCCTTCCACTTTTCCTGTTTTGGCTTTACTGCGGAAGTATCTTTTACAATAATCTGCAATGTCTGCAAATGGATTTTGGTACACATATCCATAACTCATGAGGTTTATTACCTCAATGCAGTCATCCCTCACACCTTTTAGGAATATGGTACTAACTGTGGTTTTGTCTAAGGAAAATTGTTTTGTCTTTTGGTAGTTGTATAGGAACCTTTCTAGGTAATCTTCCAAAATTTCCTCCTCAGACTGCTGCATTTTAAATATGTCATTCCTATCATCGATAGGTATGAAATAATATTGATATTTCTAGAGGAAAGTATATTTCATTCCATCCCAAGATAAGGTAGTGTGCTCTCCTAGGCTCATAAACCACCTTAATGCTGATTCTTTTAGTGTGGCTGGAAACAGTTTTAGTTTTTGTGCATTATCAGTGTAATTATAACTCCTACATAGTATATCAAATTCAAACAAAAATGAATTAGGATCTTCTGTTGAAATACCATGGAAGTTTTGAAGCGAGGACAATGGAATATTCTTCATATAAACATCTTTGGTGATGTCTAATATTAGGAATCCAAATGTCTTTGTTTCATTGTTTGAATTTCCCTCTTCATCTACCATGTCTCCAAATAGCACGTTGTAGGGTGTTGGTGATGTATCCCCACTAAGTGATGGTTCAAACACTATGTTTTTTGGTATATCCAACTATTCCAATACCTTGTGTGTTTCCCCAATGGTAGATGCATATTCTTCTATCACTTCCTCTCTCTCTTTTCCAGCTCCTCCTTCTGATGGGGTCGCTAGTGCTTCCCTTATTTCTTGTTGTATTATGCTTTCAATCTGAAAAGTGGCTTTAGATTTAGTTCCTTTGGTTGTTGTTTCAATTGCTGAATTTGAACTTTATTCTATGAGAATTGTTCTTGCAAAAATTTTAGCTGAATTAGTGTGTGTGGGGGGGGGATTTCTTGTTTTTTGTTTTTTGATTTTTTATGAAATTTTGGAAGTAATAAATCTACCTTACTATCCCTATATCTACTCACAAAAATAAGAAACTGTAATACTAATGAAAAACAAAATTTTAACTACCAAAGGTAAGAGGACAACTTGACTTTGGAGAAACCCCACCAAAGTGGATGCGCAGGTTCTTACCTCTCGTCTTATTGTCTTCTCTCTGCCCTGGGGTTGTCCTTAAATCCAATCCAAACTCATCAAAACAATAAAAATCAAAATCCTACCTATTACCTATTACCGTTTACAACTCCCTAACAATGGCGCCAAACTGTTGGTGTATATATATGCTCAGTATATTGCACTCATTTATATGTCAATCCAGGATTCATAATCAAAAGAGTTGTTACACTATATGTGTCGTAAACAGGTAACCTATCTATGTCTGTTGTATATATCTCAATAAGGAAATAATTAATAACATAACACCATGTATCTGAATATTTCATACAACTCTAAACTCAGAAGATAAAGATTATAAAAACTCTCAAACAAACACTCAATTGAAAAGTTTCATGCTTAGATAACAAGTCTGTTCATTAGAGGCTCATGAAATGAAGGGATGAACTGAGACCTTGCTTCATGTAGCAATAGAAATAACAATTAAAAATTCACTTTATTCACTCCTAGAAAGAAACCAATCGTAACTCTATAAATTCCAATCAAACCTTCTTTAATACAAGAAACAATTAGTATGACTGAGAGACCTCATTACATGGAACATGAAGGTGAGAGATTAAGTCTTATGGTTCCTGTACCTACTAAGAACATTACAAACATAAATTAAAAACAATAACAATTGTTTATTTAACAATACCACACATTTATCCAACTCTTGCTAACTAAATATCAATCTGCAGAAATGGAAATGGAATTATCTACTATGCTCAATGTATAACCATTCACTCACATTGATTCAAAATCAAATAAATATGTATTGTACTTACAAAATTTTATGCAGTTAAAATCATTTGCAACACTCAACTATTAAGTTTTCACACTTACACAATTAACTCACAAAACACAAAGACATGTACAAGGAGGCTTACCTTGGTTGGGGAAGTGGGCCCTTGCTGAACCAACAAGTTACCTCAAAATAAATTATGGACTAAAACACTTTACTCATACTCATGAGTTTCACAAAATAGCATTTTCATTCCTTCAATTGATCGAGTGAATCAACAGTTCAACATTTCATTCAACATAACAATGTGTAGCATTCTCTACTTACTACTTACTTTCTATCATCTACACAACAACCCTTTTAAATTAGGTTAGTCGTTATAACCAAGGTCTGAGGATAATTATCAAATGTTTTCAAAATATTACAATTGTTGATTCATATCATATCTCTAGGGATGGAATTTATCCTCATGACACGAAGTACATGACTGATGAAGTCTATCATGATATTAAAACTACCTAAGGATACTTCCATACAACTAACTTCTTGGAATCACCACCAGCATACTCATTCAACACGTTAATCTCGTAGACAGGGGTTTAGTACCAGACTAGAACAATCATAAATCTAGGTACTAGACCAACACAATGGTGGTATCGAAACAGGCGTGAAGTTGGTACCGGAAGAAGCAAAGAGATGGAACCAAAAGAGGTGCAGAGCTAGTATCGAAAGAGGCACAAAGATGGTACCAGAAGAGGTGCAAAGTTGGTACTGGAAGACTGCAAAGTACTGGATGAGGAGGAGTATTGGTACTGGATTAGGCAGAGTACTGGATCAGGCGGAGTATCAGATCAGATGGAGTACTAGATCAAGCAGAGTACCAGATCAAGTGGTTGTTGTAGTACCAAACCAGTGGTGGTACTGGATGGAGCTGCTTAATTAATAGTCAAAGTAATTAGGAGCATACATAATCAACCATTTAATTCCAATTTAATAAAAAAAATCAAACAAATCATCTTTTAACATAGGTTACCTCTCTATGAACATGGACAAGGTCACCAAGTAGGTTTGTGGAGGAAATGGTCAATCATATACATATATCATAGGTAAAATAGACTCAGATAGAGGATAATATAGGATAATAGAAGTGTCAAAATGGAGACTCAACAATGCACTTGTGCTCTTTCAAGAGGGAGATCCAACAGACGGTAACTTTTCTCCATAGTGGAATAATGTTGTTAGAGATGGACTTGTAGTTGTGTAAGAGGGAAATATAGCATGTGCTAGATTTCCTCCACGGTGGAATAATGTTGTTCGATAAGATCTTGTGCATGTGCAGGAGGGAATGCTAACACAACCTATATTCCCTTCACGGTGGAATGATGTTGTCTGAAATTCACTTGTGCTTGTGCAAGAAGGAAATATAGCATGTGCTAGTTTTCCTTCACAATGGAATGATTTTGTTTGAAATGCATTTATGCTTGTCTAAGAAGGAAATCTAGCATGCACTAACATTGCTACACAGTGGAATTATGTTGATTGAAATACGTTGTTTCTTGTGCAAGAAGGAAATCTAGTATGTGATGGTGTTCCTCCACAATGGAATGATGTTCAAAATGCACTTCTTCTTGTGAAAGAAGGAAATATAACATGCTCTGACATTTCTTCATAGTGGAATGATGATGTTCAAAATGTGCTTTTTCTTGTGTAAGAATTAAATTTAACATGTGTTAGCTTTGCTCCCTAGCGGAATGATGTTTCTCAAAATGCATTAGTTTTTTTTAAGAAGGAAAAATATCACATGCTAGCTTTCCTCCATAGTGAAATGTTGTTGTTAGAAATTCTCTTGTGCTTGTACAAGAAATAAACCTAGCATGCACTAGCTTTCATCCACAGTGGAATGTTGTTGTTCAAATTGTGTTTCTGCTTATGCAATAAGGAAACCTTGCACATAATAGATTTCCTTTATAGTGAATTGTTGTTTGAAATGTGCTTGTGTTTGTGCAAGAAGGAAAACTAGCACACTCTAGATTTCTTCCACAATGGAGTGTTGTTGTTCGAAATGTGTTTGTTCTTGTGAAAGAAGGAAAACTGGCATGCACTAGCTTTCCTCCACGATGGAATGTTGTTTTTGAAGTACACTTGTGCATGTGCAAGATGGAAAGTTAGCACGTGCTAGCTTTCCTCCATTGTGGAGTGATTTTGTTTGAAATGTGTTTGTATTTCCTCCACCGTGGAGTGATGTTGTTCGAAATTTAGCACGCGATAGATTTTCCACAGTGTAATGATGTTGTTTGAGATGTGCTTTCTCTTTTGCAAGAGGGAAAGCTAGCACACGCTAGCTTTCCTCCATGTTGGAGTGATGTTGTTTGAGATGCGTTGGTGCTTCTGCAAGAGGGAAATATAATGCTAGCTTTTCTCCATGGTGGAATGATGTTGTTTGAGATGAACTTGTGCTTGTGAATAAGTGAAAGCTAATGCATGCTAGCTTCCCCCCGTGGTGGAATAATATTGTTCAAGAAATGCTTGTGCTTTTGCATGCTGGAAATTTAACACTTACTAGCTTTCCTCCATGGTGGAATGGTGGGATTTGAACCTAGGTGGATAGGATAACAATTATTCTTTCAATGGCTCAAGCTAGACATAATCGATTAGTCCAAACCAAGCTACTTTTAAAAAAAATTCATTTATTGCCACAATCTATTCTACAAATATGTTGTTGTTTAAAAATGTTTGTCCAATATCTTCTATCATGTTTGTTGGGCACGTCATATGATTGATTTCATGATGTTAATTAGATCCTTTTTTCTGAATATGTATATGCGTTTTCCTATTTTGAAGAGTTTTTGAAGAGATTTTGTGTCAAATCGCTATGATCCACACCAGGTATGCATAACTCATGTTTTATGATGATCTTGAGTGTAATTCAGTATGTTTTTATGTTTCTAGGAATCTAATTCACATTTTTTTGATGTCATAGGGAAAAATCGTAGCTTGTTTTTGCTTCCGACATTCTACCCAGTACTCCATCCGACAGTCAGTCCGATACTCCATTTGATACTCCGTCCTACACAAAAACGATGGGTGATTTGGTGGTTATGGTATTGGTGGCTAGTGATGGACAAATAAAAAACATGGGTTTTTCTCATGCTCGTGGCCTCCAACTACTAAACTCTTGACAACTCGATTTGGGTTGTTATGTGAGGCGATTATTGGCTTGCCTCATTTCTAGAAGCCACCGACAGTTAGGGCATCTTAAATACAATTTACTGTTTTTAAAAGAGGTTCGACCCACTAGTGGTCAACCGCTTAGTTTGTAAAGCTTATAAATACCACCGCTGTGGTCAGACAATAGTTAAGAAGAAGTTCAATAATAGAGAGTTAGAGAGAAAGACAATTTTTATTGTTATTTTTCCAGAATTGTGTAAAACCTGTGTTTTTAGTTTTAATGGTGAAATCGCTTTGTTGAAGTTCGTGGTGTGCATTTGAAGAGTGACCACGACTTGTTGGGGGGCCCACTAGAAGTCTGGGTAACTATCCTATGTATTTACTTGTGAATTAAATAGCATAGATTTCTTTTTATTTCTTTTACTGTACACGAATTGCCATCTTGTTTTCTCATTGTGTAAATTGTTGTTATAGTTTAATTGTTTTAGTTTCCTTTTGCAGGTTAATATGAAGGATCTTGTTAGTATGCAATGACTTCTTAGTTAGTATAAATAAGCTTAAGCTTAAGCCACTAACCCCTATGTGATTAAATAATAGACTAGAATTTATGTATGCTCAAACATATTAGTTAGAGTTTTAAACAGAGTTTTAAAACCGAGTTTTAATGCATGCTTTCTTTGACAGGGTTTCGGTGGATGGATAGTGTTAGTCTTAGTTTTAATTTTCAGATTGCTTATTTAATTTATGTTTAGTTTTTCTTATTTAGTTGTTGGTTAGTTTGCCCATTTCATTTCTTGTAATATGATGAAATAGTGTTTGATTTATGTTTATGAGTATTTCCGCTTTTTGCAAATTTGAATTGTTAAGATAGAACTAGTTTAGTTTTCTTCATGCAATTTCTTTCTTAGATCTAGATTGCAATTTCAATTCGTTGTTAATTATTGAGTTTAGTGTAGTATGAATTTGCTTCATTAGCCTAGAATCCAATTGAATTTATTAGAATGATCTCTTTATACTTTTGGTGATTAATGCATGATCAATAATCACATGGATATGCAGGATAGTTAATGTTGTTTTCATAATGGATAAATTCTCATTAGATTGCCTAATTCACACTTTTCACTTTGCTATTTGAAGTCAATATTGATTTTATTCCTCTTGAATTATCGTTCATTGTTAAGTTCCATAGTGATATCATAAGACACCAGAGACATAACCATCAACACTATGTTTGCATTTTCTTGCTTTCATAGATAGTTTCCTTGCTTTTCTAGATTAGAGAATACATTTATTGCCTTAGTAGATTAAACAATAGTTTTCTTATCATAGATTAAAGAGTAGTTGCTAATTACTTTTATTGTCATAATGAATTCAATTGAGTAGATTAAGATTTTGTTTTAATAAATTAGAAGAAGCTGTGAATTTTAATTTAAGAATAAAGTTTACTTGCTTCTTAGCTTAATTAGTTTACTTGTAGAAGTTATCATAGGCTAGTTAGTTGTTTGCTTTCTTTCTTATTTTCTTTAATAGAGTAGTTGCTTGTTTGTCTATTTTTCTTTGATAGGGTAGTTGCTTTCTTATTTACTTGCTTTCATAGGATAGTTGCTTATTGAATTTGAGTAGGTTAATTAAAGTAGTTCGATGTTGTTATAAATTATTAGGTAGATAGTTTGCTTTTGCTTATTGTCAGGATTAAGTTAATTTTCTTTAATTAGGGTTTTCATTTGCCTTAGAACTATCCATCGATCCTTTGTTCAAAAGTTACTTAGGTTACATTATTTAAGTTTCTTAGCAGGGTTTGATCATTAGTAGTCTTTGTTGGAGTAGATTAGCCCTTGAATATATCGTTTCCTTAGCTAGACTGTACTACCAGCCTTTCTACCTTGTCATATATATTGCTACAACTCTATGTTTACTTACCCCAGGTTGACAATTTAATTGATGGGTTTTTAGTGCATATAGAACACCCATCATTTTTGGCGTCGTTGACGGGTAGTTGCCTCAAGGTAGGAAATAGTTAGGAAATAGATCATTTCTAAACCTTAGCATTAGTTTGGTGGTGGGGGAACTTTAAGACGAGAGGTAAGAACCTGTGCATCTACTATAGCAGGTTCCTCCAAACCCAATGGTATTTTTTATTTTTGTTTTTGTTTTCTTTCATGAACAAACCTAGAGACCCCAAAGGTAGATACATTAAATCTAAATCAAACCTTTCAACCAAGGTTCCTTCTGACCTTTTTGGGGGAAGGAGCGTTCCACTCATAAAATCTATAGACCGATACCAAAAAATAAGATATAGCTCAACCCAAAGAGCTAAAGAAGTCTCTGATGAGACTAAAAAGGGAGCACTATAGAAAAATAGTTGAAGAATCAATAATAGTGGGTGTTGCGCCTCTTTCGTCACCTAAATGAGAAAAGTAGAGGTGATTAGAATCTTAGTTGGGTTAGCTAAGAAAGACAAAAGTAAAGGAAAGGGTTAGAATAATAAACATAAAAGACTAAGCTATGAATTAAACTAGGAAAGGAAAAAACAATTAAACTATTGTGCATAATGACATAAGAACAAGAAACAAACAAGACTCATGTCACCAATGGAAAGGATTGTATTAGTGAAAAGAAAACACCAAAGAGAAAGGGGACTTTGGGTCCCTTCTTCCTCCAAGGGAGGGCTCTTGGACCCCCAAGATTGAGCTCTTCTTACAACTTGAAAAATTGAAAGAAATGGTGAAAGACTCCCAAGCTAACCCACTCAAAAGGTGATGTGGATTGCCCAAATGGAATGGTGCTAGTATTCCCTTGATGAGAAAAGAGGTTTCCCCAAGAGAATAGCAGCATCATAACCTTGCAAATGAATTCCTTCAAAATGTAGTGCACC
The DNA here is from genome assembly GCA_009831015.1 of Picea engelmannii. Classification (NCBI taxonomy): domain Eukaryota; kingdom Viridiplantae; phylum Streptophyta; class Pinopsida; order Pinales; family Pinaceae; genus Picea; species Picea engelmannii. The sequence continues at coordinate 664,378 of ML780949.1, read as the reverse complement.
CATGGTCTTGTTTTATATCACCACTTTGAGGTATTGTGCAACTAGCTTTTAGTGTGAAAAGGGGTTGTTTAGGGCACCTTTAGGTCTTTGACTAGCCACCCAGCCAGATCCAACCGAAATTTGGATGTCAAATCGAATTGGAAGCTGAACCAGAAGTGGGTGGGAGGCCGACCAACATCATAAATGCATCGTTCTAAGCTGTGTGTGGCTTTTAGAGTCCACAGTCGCGCATCATGCGCATGTGCGCATTTCCTGCGTTTATTGATGGTACATGTGCACACGTGCCCTGTATAGTCATAGTGCATCCTAATTTTATAACTGGTTGTATAGTTTTGGACCTTTTGGAAATGATTTATGGGTAATTTTGGTCCATGGGTTAACTCATAGTTGTTTGAACATTCTGGATTCCTGTAACCATTTGGGGATGGAATTTTAGTGATCACAGATGCCCCCTGATGGATGAGGTTAGGAGCATATGGATAGCCAAAATTCATCAATGTTTCTTCTACTGAGAGTACCGTTGTAAGAAAGAGCGATTGTGAGAGTATCAAGAATGACCCATTGGAGGGAGAAGGGAATATGTAGGACCCAACCTTTCGCAAGGTGTGGAAAATAAATTGTGTAAAAATGAGGTGGGCATGCCCCATGCTTGTGTCATGTAACTAAAAAAAGGGTGTTGTACAGTAACTAAAACTATGTGTTGATGTATACAATTGCAGTGCCCTCGGGGGCGGTTTTGATAAAGACAGAGGACAATTCTGATGAGGAACAATACTCTGAACAGTAGGCAATGATACCTATAAGAAGTATCATGGATTTTGTGGGTATTGATAGCCCAACAATGTTCAGAGGTCTTCGACAAATATAAAAGACAACTACAATAGTCGCAAAGTAAGACCCACCATAACATGAGAAAGTTTTGAAGTCGAATGTTATGGGGGTCAATGACGACAAAGAGAAATGATGGTTTTCCATGTGTTGTCTAAGAATCCTCATTGTAAGAGTAATGAGAGTCAAGATACTGTCGCCCTTCTGGACACTGTGTTGATGTCGACAAAAAGGGAGATGCAACTCCAAGAAGCAAAGGGCTTGGTGAAATCCACTAGGTGAGTTCAATAACTAAGGAGGTACATGGATGAAGTCAAGATGCATGGAGACTCAAGACTGCCCTTGGTTGGGAATATATGAGAAGTATAAGTGGCCGCAACCGTTCAACTAGGTCAAGTGTCAGGGGGACAATGAGACATGGGATAAGTTGTGGCAGAGGCGGGACAAAGAGAACAAACTTAGAGAGTAGAGGTAGGTGTCCTATGGGATACTCGGAGTTTATGGACGATGTCAATAAGAGTAGGTGATAAGGAATTCCCCAACCAAGGGAGACATGGGTTGCATTTTCCAAAAAGGAAGAAGGTTGCCAAAGGTGATGACAAAAAGCTATGTAAGATGCTGGAAACAAAGGCTTAGTTACAAAAAGAATTACAAATTTGTGGGGATAATAATGCAGATATAGAAATGGGTGCCCCAATGTAAGATGGCTTGGCCTAAGTATGGCACAAGTTGATTAAGAAACAAGTGGAGGGTTGGGGCCCCATAGGCAGGTTTCTGTAGTAGGGAAATGCATGGAGGGCAATATGAAGATGGGAAAACCAGCGATGGATAAAATGGATGGTAAATGATGTTGTGGGAGTGCAATAAAAGTAAAACTGTGAGGAAGTGCCCTGGGAGTCCATTGGGTAGGCTAGCAAAATGAGGAGAAGGAGTATCTGGCTGATTCATGACATGATGTAAGACTATCGTGACTCCCATCCCTAAAGGTTTAAACAACATGAGTGTCAAAGTGCCAAGGGGGGCTATGAATGGGACAACTCATGTGGGGGAGAGTGCTACCAGGTGACAGTACCCAAAATGCAGTGGAGGTGATAGTACTGCAGAGCCGGATATAGGGACCCTAAAGGTAAATTTTAGAGGGTGTGACTGGAGATGCAATTTAGATTCAGAGGGAATGATTACATGCCAGTGTCGATTATATACCTGAAGGGGTCACGCTGGTGTGTGATGACCAAGTACCTGCACACATGACAACCAAATACCCGACGTGAACAATATTTGAAGATAATCGAACATATAATCGTTTATTTGATAATTTTGAACATGAGCATGCATACCTGAACGGGGTATGGAAAAATGGCTCCCTAGGGGCTAAGGATGAACAATGGCCTGGGGAATGTCTTGATGTAGATGATGGGGTGTTGATCCCGTGGCTAAAGATGAATTGAAAAATGGATGCTTGGAGCTCCCAGAATTGAGTCTGGAAATTTGGCAAAAAGGGCCTATATATAGTTGTGGGGACCACATTGCCACCTCATTTGTACTTGCTTCTATAGTGGTTAGAGAGGAGATTGCAGAGTAGATTCGAAGATTCCAGAAGTGTGAGGAATATGATTCGGGAGGTGTGAGAGTCAGGTTAGTGGTCTCATGCTCCTGTATAGTAGTTAGGTGTTAATTTTTGGGTAGGACCGTATGGATGGTCGTACGGTGGACTTTTAGAGTTGTGCCCCCCCCAAGTGCGCAGGCGATCTATGGTGACCCATGCATGAATGCGCGGCTGTAATGGGCACAAATGTGTAGGGGGGGCACATTGTTTGGGAAAGAAGGCATGCATGGGGTGCGCTCCTATCTGAAACACAGCCGCGCATATGTGCGCGACTGTGTTGCTGACAGTTGCGCATGAGTGTGCAACTGTGTATCGAATAGGCATGCACCGAATGCACACCTGTGGGCTTAACATGCATGCATACATGCGTACTTGTGGGATAAACAGGTGCACATTGGTGCATGCCTATGGGAAAAATAGTCGCACCTTTGAGGCAAAGCTAAGGGTGAGAAAAATTATCTCCCCCTTTTTGGGAGATTTTGGTGGTTTTGTGATGGCTGATCGAGTACTATATATGTGGATGGAGGTGATCATTTGGGTCAATTTCGATCCGTTGGAGAGAGAGGGACTGGACCGGATAGAGGGAGGTCATGAGGGATGAGGAGTCGACAGTTCATGGTGCTTTGGTGGCCTGTGGGCTGCTGAAGTTTTTTTAGTGTCCCCTATTGAGGGCACAAGCGTATCTACTGCAATTCCTGTTCTCAATGTGGAGTCCAGAGTTTTAGTGTTTTATTGTTCATGGGGAGCACTTCGCATTCTCTACTGAGGAGGATGTCTATTTTCTTACTAGGCTCCCTTTTCGAGGAACCCTGCTGCTGACCGAGCCGGTGGTAGTTGGAGAGGGAAAGTTGGCTACCCTTGCCTAGACATATTGTTCGGGAGAGGATTTTATGTATGGGTCAGTGATGAGGATTGGGGTGATGGATTCCCTGGTACATAGTTGCATGGAAGCGATGGTTGTGAGAGTGTATGGGTCGTTCGTGACTCAGCGTATCAGTGGTGGCCATCTGAGGATCATGCAGCAGGCACTATGGGGTGAGCATTTTTCCTGGGCTTGATTTTGCATGCCAAGATGGTGGGATAGCTCACCAGGTGTGGAGTGGCCGACTCAGGGAATTTTTCCTTTGGATCTATCTTGGTGGCTTGGTTTTTAGAGAGGGTGTCGATGTTGCACCTGAGAGTTTTGTTAGACTCATCGATAGTGTGATAGCCACGACTACGGTGGTGGTTGAAGATTTTGGTTCGTCATGGGGGTGGGGAGGGTGGCCACTACTTCATGGTCGAGGTTGCACAGGTGTGGCGTCAGATGCCACATATCATATTGCATTTTCCATACAGTGGGATAGATTTCTGTGATGACCCTAATATGATATTACCTCCGGGAGAGGTATTCGATCTTTGAGGTATGATGTGTTGGTTGTTGGTTTTGTTGATTTTTTTTTTTTTTAGATAGTATAGCATATGGTTGATATTTGTATGGATGTTGATGCTATCATGTGGTTTTTTGTGTAGATGTGGGATCGCGTGGACGAAAGGTTGAGCTAGTCAGAGCGCCATCCTGCCAGGGGCCTGTGAGACCACGACAGGGAGAGTTGCGAGGAGGGGAGATGCGATGTCGAGAGGATGCTGGGAAGAGGCCTGGTGATGATGATAAAGAACCCCAGAGATGCCATTGTGATGAACCCGAGGCAGGGCCGTCACATGCTCTTCCAGCTGAGGCCGGGGGAGAGTTTGATGATTTACACCACCGACTAGAGGCAGTTCTACAGTGAGTGCCTGAGAGGATGTGGGTGCGGATCCAGGATGAGGGGATCCTAGAGAAATGTATTGGGCTGCAGGCGAAGTCGCGGACCTTGATCCACAGAGCAACTGTAGCCGAAGTTGCGATGACTAAATGGTTGCCTCCGGGACTTGAGGGACCTGGAGCTGGTGGGGTACCTCCGCCAGAGGGAGGACCTGGTGTTGGAGCACTAGGGGTGCCCTGAGGGCTTCTAGATATGTAGTTGTGCATTTGATATAGGTTGGTGAGCCCATTTTGTATAGTTGTGACATCCAGTTTTGTATTTGGTGGGGATGAGGTGATTCACCTGCCTACAGGTGATGTACTATTTTTGTAAACACTTTATGACATGTNTATATATATATATATATATATATATATGGATATACATTTTTGGATCTGTGTGTACATGTGTGATGTGTTTGTTGTTGACGATTTTTTGTGATGTAGTGGATGATGATTAATCTATATGCTGTGATAGACTTCTGATGGTTTATGTGTATGTGAAAATGTATTGATGTGATATATGCCAATATAGAATAATGTTAGCCATGGTATCTTCTATTTGATTGAATTGTCTTGGGATATGTGTAAATGTAATGGAATCAAAATGTTTAGATAAAAGTCTAACCTGTAGGTATTTGCGAAAAAGGCAAGGATCAGAGACATGGTATACATTATTGAGATGGAAGATGATAAGTTGGGAATCTAATAAGATGTTAAGGTGACAAATATGGCAATGATTTGCCTCAATGAGGAGGCCCATGACAATGGTGTACTCTTCTTGATTTTTCATGGCTGAGCCTAATTATATGCCACTGGTGTGGAGCAGGTCATGTGAAGGCAAATAGAGGGCCCAAGCAGCTGAAGCAAGATTTTGTGTCTAGCGGCTAGATCTGTCGGCCTAACTGATGTGGTAGGATGATGGAGGTGGAATATGTCAATAACATGAGTGATATATTAGACACGAGGTAAAAAGAAGACTAAAAAAATAATCTACAAAAGACGTACAAAAAAGAAAAAACTTAGTGTAGTATAGCTATGCTTAGGCATAAGATTTGTTTAAGTACAACCCGTTGACGGGTTCCTTGGGAGGATGGCCTTCAGGGGAGGCTACGATGTATGCGCCTTTAGTGAGGCAATGTTGGATGATGTATAGTCCATGCCACCAGGACTCAAATTTTCCATGGCCAAGGTTATCGTAAGCGATATCGTAAACGAGGATGAGGTATCCTTCGTTAAATGAGCGAATGTTGACATGGCGATCAAAGGTGGCCTTTGATCATTTTTTGGCTGCTTCATTGTTCTGTACTGAAGATTGATGATCTTCATCCAGGGATTCTATGTTTAGAAAACGTTGCTCTATTGGGGCAGTGTCGGGTAATAGCTCAATAGTGGTGCGTAAGGTGGGAATTTTGCACTCGATGGGAAGAGTGGCCTTAAACCCGTGGACTAGATGAAAAGATGTGAAACTAGTGGCAGTTTTGACTACTATGCAATAAGACCAAAGCGCGGAAAATAACATATGATGCCAATTGGTTTTATGTTTGTTAACCATGCGTTGCAACATAGTTTTTAAGACCTTTTTAACTGCTTCTACCTGTCCATTAGACTGAGAGTAGTATGGTCAGGAAAACTTGTGGGAGAAGCCTAACCGGGATGAGAGTTCCATGAAAATCTCATTCTCAAAATGTTTCCTGTGATCAGAGACTAATTGGAGTGGTACTCCAAAGTGGGATATGACGTGGTTAAAGAAAAAACGTGTTGTTGTGTCAGTGGTTTTATTGAAGGTAGGCATGGCTTCAACCTACTTGGTAAAGTAATCAACTACAATGACTATGTTTTTGTGTCCGTTGCTGGATGTAGGGTTGCAAGTCATGAAGTTGATCCCCATTTACAAAAGGGACCAATGGTGATGACTGGGTGTAGGAGAGCAGGTGGTGCACATGCTTTGTTGGCATAAAGCTGGAATTTGTCACATTGTTTCACGGCATGGATGTAGTAGTCAAATAATGTAGGCCAAAAGTAACCGACGCAGATGATTTTATGAGCGGTGGATAGTCCTGAGAGATGGCATCCGCAAGCGCCACTGTGGAAGTCGTTCAATACTCTGTCACCCTCATCAATGGTTAAGCATCGATGGAGTATGGTGTCGATTCCTCACCAATATAAGATGTCCCCGATGAGGAGATAATGAGGTGTCTGGTGACGAATATAATGACGATCATATTTGGAGAGTGGTTTTCGAACTTTTGTGTTCAGAGATAGGCAAGAAGATCGCCATACCAAGGGTCATCTGAGGGGATAAAAAAAGGATGTTCATTAGGGAAGTTGGTACTGACCGGTGGACTGGTAGTGTTGGAGGGAAAAGTCATGATAAGTTCAACAAGGATGAGAGATTTCTTTCTCTTGGGTGTTGAAAATTTGATATCGTATTGTTGAAGGATGACGATCCATCGAGAAAATTTACCATGAATTTGCCGACGACTGAGAAAGTATTGCATGGGGTTGGAATATGCGATGACTTTGGTAGTTTTAAGAAGAATGTAATGGCACAGTTTCTGGACTATGAGGAAAATTGTGAGGGTTATCTTTTCTTCATTATTGTACTTCAAGGGTGTTCCTGAAAGGTTTTTACTAATGTAGTAAATCACATGGTCACGGGTGTCATCCCCTATTTGGACGAGCACTCCTGCTACTGAAACAACTAAGGATGATATGTAGTGGAGATAATCGCGGTTATAGTCAGGTGGACTAATCGACGAGGCATTGGAGAGAGCTGCTTTGAGATCGTTCAAAGAAGTTTGGGCATGTTTATCGCATTGAAATGGGATGTCGTGACGAAGTAAGAGAAGGAAGCCATGTGCGTGAGTAGCGTAATCTGGGACAAAGAATCGTAAAAAGTTGGATTTTCCTTGAAGGCTCTGTAGTTGGCGTAAATTCCGTGGGGGTGGAATTTTTGTGATGGCTTGGACTTTGAGGGGGTCCACAGTAATGCCACATTGGGAAACTATGAACTTAAGAAGGTGCCCAACGATGACGCAGAATACACACTTGAGGGGGTTCAAGCGGATATTGAACTAATGACACCTATGGAAGATGATTCATAGATCATCGAGATGTTGAGTGCGTTTCTTAGATTGAGCAGTGAGGTCGTCTAAGTATGAGAGGATGATATGAGCCAGATCGTGAAAAATGTATGTCATGGCCTGTTGGAAAGTGGCGTTGACATTCTTGAGGCCAAATGGCATGACACGATATGCAAAGGTGCCCCAAGGGGTCATGAATGTGGTTTTGTACTGATCGGTGGGGTGAATTTGGATTTGGTTGTAACCAGAGAATCTGTCCATGAAGGACAAAGCCTCATGACCTGTGCAATCATCAATTATTTGGTCGATGAAGGGTGTTGGAAAGTTGTCTTTGGGACAGGCATGATTGAGGTCACGAAATTCTGTACAGACACCGATAGTTTCCTGTTTTTGTTAAAAGGGACAGGGTTGGAGACCCAAGACGTATAGGATATGGGGTAAATGAACCCTACAACATGTAGTTTGTCAATCTCGACTTTGATGGCTGCTGCTTTGGATGGATGTAGCGGTCACTGTTTTTGGTGGACGGGTGTGATATCAGGCTAGGTGTCTATGCGATGTTCGAAAATAGAGGGATCAAGGCTAGGCATCTCTATGTATGAATAGGTGAAAATGTCCCGGTATTCTTGGAAGAGGGATTTGTAGGCGATGAGTTCTTCCAGAGAACATGCAGTGCCAATGGTGATTTCCTCGATAATTCCAGATTTGACGGAAATATATATTTTGATGGTTGGGGATATATTGGCCATATTTCCTTCCTCGAAAGCATCGGGGGTAGGGATAGGGTTATTGAACCAATCTATATGCCCTGATGGGAGAAAATATTTGGTTTTGACTGCATATATGGGGTGTTGGTTAGGAGGCATGAAGGCTTCATGTGAAGGAAAGAGCGCTCTGTGGTGGAGCGCATCCCATGCACAATCAGGGGTAGTTAACTCCTCGAGGATATCTTCATCACAATGAAACTGGTGTGAATATAGGGGATCGAGAGGAGTGACCTTGGTCATTGTTACTATGGCATTGTCTCATTTTGGTAAAGACGTAGGGGGATTGATGGGGGGGGATTGCGATGGTTCGGTCGACATAAACCAAATATCCATATATTCTGGGTTAAAAATGGTAGTCAGGTGTAGAATGTTAGTGGGGAAATGAATTGGAGAATTGGGGGGATTTGGGGGTAACTCCTCATATAAATCATCTAGGAACCATGGGGGAGAAGGGAGTGCCTCAGGTTCTGGTGGGAATATGTGAACCATATCAATTGATGGGGTAAGGGTATTTATCAGGTCTATTGGGGGGGTATGATTTTGAATAGGGGCCAATTGATGACACCTGTATTCAATGATCATAGGACATTGATATGTGAAATGATCAAGTGATTCGCATAGAGAGCAAGGAAATCTCATGCGTTCGTTGACTGAGGTTGTGACATAATGGATGTCAGTGATAGGAGTTGGGGTGGGTGTTTGATGAAATCTATGGAATACGGTTGTTAGTGTCTGTCGGAATTGAGGTAATGCGAGATAGTGGTGTGTGTAATGGCCATATTTTGAATAGATGGTGCATGTGAATTTGGTTCGCAGTCCTTTATTACTTGTGCTCTATAAGATAGTGGAAATATTGAAGGAAGCGATGAGCGGTGGTGGTGATCGAGGGAGTTGGATGAGATTACGTAACTCGGGGAGAGATGGGCATTTGTTGGTGGGTTGTTTGTCTTTCTCGCATAGCACACAAGGATGTTGGATGCGTGGGGGAAGTGGAGTTGTGGGCTCCTTCTTCTTCCACCTACCCCCATCTGTAGCAGGGGGTTAGTGAGTGGGGGTGTAGGGGGTATGGTGGGAGTGAGTATGGGACTCTACATCGGGATTCCTTCTGTTTGGGGAGGGAGGGATGGTTGAGGAACCATCTCAGGTGGATGTAAATACCAAATTGTGATTTCCAACACCATATTAGGAAGGGTAAGCATTGCAGCGACCTGAAAGGATTGTACACCTGGTGGGGGGTAAAAGAAAGGGATTTGGGTAATGTCTTGGGGGATTTTTTCCCAAACCAAGATCTGGCCCTAGGGAAGATCAAGAATGGGTCGATATGAATTAGTTCCAGGCGATTCCTAAGGGAGAAGTTCTGCGACTAGTGGGATGTTAGGGATGAAAGAGGCCTTGGTGGGAGGGAGCTTAGTTTCAGTTGTTGTTCCATTGGAGGATACGACACATACTTGTGTTGATGGATGGATGAGTGGTGGTGCTCCGTGGTATGTCCCTAGAAAGGATGGGTCTTTGAAGATTCTGGGGCCCATCTTGATGAGTGGATAGGCATCGCGATTAGTGTGGATAAAAGGGAGGATATTATCAATGTTGGATGAAGGGTTAGGCTCGTAATGTGATACTTGATCGATGGTAATGATATTTCCATTATGGGGAAACATCATGGTTTGGAACATAGAAGAGGCGACGACCTTCATAGAATACATGTAGCTAGGACCAAACAAAATATTGTAGTCGAGCGGGGCATTGATAACCTCAATGTCAATCAGAACGATTTTTCCCCCGAGCTCGATGGGGACATTTTGGAAGAGTCCTTAGGGGATGAGGGTCTTCCATCATAGGCTCTTAAGGTAATGGCAGATGGGATGATTTTTGGGGAACCAAGTTTATTCCATATGGATTTTGACATGATACAGGTGGATGCGCCTTCATCAATGATGCATCAATGAAATGTAATGTTTCGAATTTTTATAGGGATTTGAAAAGCAATAAGAATGGGGAAGCAAGGTTTTCCATTGTCGAGGTCAAATGTGATGAGTCGAGTATCGACAGGGTCGACTGCTCCCAGGGAAGAAAGTAAGGACTTCCGCTGGGTGGGACAAGTCTGAAGGACTTCTAAGACTAGCATGGCAGGCGAAGATTGTGCCAAGTCATCAACCAAACTGTAATTATGAGCTGCCTTAGCTTAATGATTGTGGACATTCCTGCGCAATGTGAGGTGAGGAATATGAAGGGAGGTTTCAATATTAGGGCAAGGAATTTTGAGAGGGGGTCTGGTTGTGACTAGAATTTCTTCTAAGGTGGTGGGAGCAGATTCAGGGGGTGTGCTATACTGACGACTGTGCATTTGCAGAAGGACTTCTTCCTCACTAATAAGGAGGATAGTGCAATCGACAAAGGTGATCATATTGGGATACTGTCCCAACTGTGGTGGGGTAGGCTACATATCTATTTGGGTATTTATCACCCCTTGGTGTGGGATGGGGTTTTGTAGTACAGTTGCGGGGGGTTGTTGCACATATGGTTGTGGGGCCTATTGAGGTGAAGGAAGTGTTGCATAGATGATTTTAGGGGCTAAATTTCGCTCATGGGCTAATTTTCCACGGTTTTTCCAAAAACGAGATTCGTTATTTTAAAAAAGATTCGCCCAAATTCTATAGGATAAAATTATTTAACCTTAAAAATCGCCAAAATTTTATAAAAACTATATAAAATCCTTAGAAATTTGAATAATTTTACAAAATTATCGCCAAACATTTATAGTTGGCATATGAAGGATTAGTAAGATTCGCCAAGGTTTCTATATTTTAAAATAAATTTCCATCCTTAAAATCATCCCTGAAGTGTTGAGGGATGTGGTACATTCACAGAATCTTTCATCCGCTTAAAGTCAGTGATTTGGGGGCAATGGTGAGTAGAGTGACCAAACTCACTGCAAAGTGAATAAGGGAAGGTGGTCCTAACATTGTTTTTGTTCCTTCCTTGACGTTTTTTGTTGTTTCCCCCTTGGGGGTTTTGGTTTCCCCCGGTAGATTTATTTTGTTGAGGTTGGTTCTGATTTCCTCCTGGTCCAAAATTATTATTGTTCTGATTTTTTCCTTTCTTTCTGGTATTGTTCGATTGATGGGGTGGATTTTTCGTGTTCAACTATTCAAAATTTTGATATTGTTTAATGGGAGAGGGTTGAACAAAATTAACCCCAGCATGTGGTGGTCCTTGTGGTGGAGCCCTAGGCTGTGGGGGGGCGGAAAATGGAAAGTATGGATTATGTTGAGGCAATGCTCCATAAGGTACATAGGAGGGCATGGCGCTTTCACTACTGCTTAGGGTATAGGCTGAGGTAGAGGGAGTACCGACACTTGGTTGGATAGGTGGGTGGTTTAGGGGTGTTGGCGGGGGTCCACTTATGGGTGGAGGTAGGGAAACAGGGTATGGTTGTTGATAAGGGAGAGGAGGATAATAAGGGATTCCTCCATATGCCGACGAATATTGAGGTGTGCCATACATGGGTGGTTGTCGAGGCGGTGGGTTGTGGTGTGTAGTGTTACCAATCAATCCGTGTGTTGAGTGAGACATCCCAGGCTTGTCTTGGCCAAATGGCATGGGTCTTGGGGCATCTGAGAGTACCATGTATAGGTATCCCGACTGGGCGTAGATGAGTTCAAACTATTGGCTCTTGCTAATGGATTCTTCTTTAGTTTGGGGGAAGGTGGCGGCCACATCTTTGGCAAGGAGGGAAACAAGTGATTTGAGGAACCAATTGAGACACTGTTGGGCGGTAGTGTCAGCTTTACAGAGGCTACATCACCGACACCATTCATGGATGTGGTCAGAAATATGTGTAGAGGTAGTTTGTTTGAAATCTGAGAGTAGTTCAAGGCCATTGTCATGATGAATGGGTAATTGAAAGAAGGTAAAAAATTCTTTGGCCAAGGATTCAAAAGTCGCGTGGGACCCAAATTTTTCTTCGACATACCATTTGGCGGATGGGCCAGTGATTGTACGTTGAAATAAGCTTAGTCAGATGGAATCGTCCATGATGTTGTTCGAAGAACACCATAGGTGAAATGTCATGATATGGTTGGCAGGATCATCTCCTGCTTTTCCTTCAAACTTGGGGATGTCTGAAGGGAGTTTGGTAGGCATTGCAGGCCATGTGGGGTTGTGAAATATGGCATCATTGGTGAGTTTAGTTAGATCTGATATGTTGAGGGAAGCTAAATACGACATATGGGGTGGTGGCATAGGATTAGTTTCGGCCATAGTGTGAGTGTTCTAAGTACCTAACCCTTGGAGGGGACTAGGTGGGTTTGTGCTTCCCCCTTGAGAGGAAGTTGGCCCCCCTCTTCCATGTAGGGGAGAGAAAGTGGAAGGTGGACCTTGAGAATTGGACCTAAGTAAGGTGGAACCAAGCAAATCTGATCCCAAGACAGTGGCACTCATAGGAGTGTGAGAAGGTGGAGCCGATGAGTTAGCAAGACTAGGCACTCCCCCTAGAATAGGAGGGAGATTTAGCAAGCGTCTAGAATGACGAGGTTTCTATGGGTCCCCTATGATGCCCGACTAGCTGAGTGAATGTGTGCGAATGGTGGTGATAGAAATAAATAAACAAGAGCCTTTGCTGCAATTTTTTGAACTTTACACGATATATATCCAAATCCAATGTAATCAGAAGGGCATCATACATAAAGTGTTTTGATAAAGAAGCATATATGTGGATAGGTGGATTTTGTCTGCGTGGGGGAACAAAGAAAACAAATGCTCGTGTCCTAAAAGACGTAACGTCCTTCCTCTCAAAATAGCACTGGACCTTCCAATAACACTCGACAGTGGGGTCTGAAGCCACTAGAAGAGAAGCTAGTGAAGGATGAAGAAATCAGTTATAATGAGGGGTAGAGGGGGTATATCCCAAAAGAACTGGTGATATTTCCCAATAGCCACATAAAATTTGGTCAAGGTGCAATTGTAGCCCACAATTGCCACCTGGGTAGATGTCCTAAAATTTGGTCACTAGGTACCTCAGTCAAAGTGCGACATTTAGATTTTTGGCCTAAGAAATGGTTCATGGGCGGGATCCCATACAAGAGGTGGGTGCCTCAAGGGGGGATGCACAGAACAACCGTACATCAGCCTTCAACCCTTCACAAGTATCTCCCTGCCTTATGGTATTAAGAACACTTGACTTGGAGGATTTAAATATCCCTATTTGACAACTTCTATTATTTTTAAAATGTGAGAACCAGATAACGTGGAGTTATTTGGATGCCTATCCCCGAAATCCTACCTAGACTAAAAGATTTCTTTTGGCACCTCCTATGGAGGAAAACTTAGTGAGTTTTTAGAAAACATTTAGATGTGGTTGTTTGAGAGATTGGGGGTGTGAGCCAATCTCGTTGAAATTAACTGGGAGTGGATAGTTTCGTCAAGAAAAGGGTGGGGTGTTTTAGAATCCCTTTGGAGGAAACGTACTTCAACCTCCACATTTCAAGATGAAAACTATGTGAGTGAGAAGTGACTTTTGTGTGTGAATGAGAGAAAGTGTGCCAATTTTTTAATGAATTAGGTGTCACCTTGCTGCATGTCGACTTCGCTTGGTCCTTACAAGTCTTTGATTACCTATTTAACTAAATTTTATTGGTACAACCTAGCAGAATTCAAAAGTCCCTAGGAAGCTAGCATGTGAACATGTGGGTCCTTTACTATTCCCTTAACTCCTTAATGTGATTTAATCTAAGGAAGCTTTGAAAATATCATATATTGTGATCATGTGGGCATGTATGGGCCCATTACAAAACCTTTAAACTTCCCTAGTGATTTAATCTAAGAAAGCAAATTTCAACACTATCCTATCTTTGTAGCATGTGGGCATGTTTGGGCCCGTTAAAATCTTGATATGTGTTTGAAAAATAAACTAAGAGGAGTCCTGAGGGGGCTATTGTCCTCTCCTAAAGATTTTATCTTTTTAAGGGAGATGAAATTGTCTTTCAACCTCTTTCTGATTCTCAAGATCACTTTGGAGCATGAGAGAAGAGCATACTGAACGTTTGATATCCAATTTCTAGTCCCAATGCAAGTTTTATATGTGATGTAGAATTATTCCAACTTTTAGTCAAAGCAATCCATCCATGTGGCGAAATAAACAACAGAAAGACGAAAAATAATGATTTTTAAACCCAAAGTGCCTATGTGTTTTGACTAATCCCTTTATATGAGAGGGAATGTAAGTGTGGTACAGATTACAACATGCATGGAATCATATTTAAGAAGGCTATGGGCCTTCAACAGATCATAAAAAAGATTACAATTTGTGTTTTTTTTCACAGGTGCGGGGATTTTAGACTAGACAGAGGTGCTCTGAGCACCAATGTGCGAGCTGAAAAAGAATTTTGAGCGTAGGTGCGCAGAGGGCACTGAGTAATGCAATGATTTTGGCGCACGTGTGCACGATGTGCGACTGTGGGCCAATAAACCCACGCACAATTGTCACACGGTCATGATGAAAATTACGGATGGAATTCTGTCAAATTAGATTTGAATTTGAAGTTTTGTAGGTCGGCTTGGGCCAGTTATGGTACTTGCAGGTTAAATAAGTAAAAAGAAGAGATAAAATAACGCAAGTGGGGTAGGAAATTGATACCTTTTCCTAGTGGAGTCGCTAATCTGTTGGGCCTCTTTTGTCACCTAAATGAGAAAAACAGAGGTGCTTACAAGCTTAGTTGGGTTAGCTAAGAAATACAATAGTAAAGGAAAGGGTTAGAAGAATAAACATAAAAGACAATACTATTCTCTTCTTCAACAACTTCTGATGCCAAAACAAGTAGGTTGGTTGATTCTTCATATCCAAGTAATCACTGCGATAACTTTTTCATATATGGATATGAGTATGTTTCTTATCTTGCTCTGCACATGGTTGCATTGGAAGAGTTCTTACACTTGAGTAAATATTTTCCCTCTCTTTTTAGGTAGGGTAGGATAGTAAATAAAAACTACATGTTGTTAGTTTAGGTTAAATTCTAATGCAACCACATTTTACATTTTCTTTAATAAAATAACTATGAGATACATGTTCCTATGATTTGATCTCATTGATCTCATTAGTTTATTCTATTTTAGAGTGTTGTTTTTGCAAACAGTTTTAGAGATCTTTGTAGGTATTTATATCACCAAGGGTCGACAATTTCAAGGAGATATAAAATAATAATGTTTCTTCAAAACATTGCTATACTTGAACCTTGTTGTTTGCTAAGCATCAAATGGATAATGACACACTGTAGTTAGCCATGTTTTTGCAAAAGATTTTCATCTTCTTTTTCTCAAGGCATATTAAGAAGCAGTTGCTCTTGAACCTTCACCACTATATAAGGAAGTGAAACCTTAACCATCAAGCTAAGAGGTTTCTCGTACAATTTCTCCAAGAAACCTGAGTAATTGAGCAAAGAATATTTATTAAAGAGTAACAAGGAGGTCTGATTAGTAGTTAGTCATGGAAAAATCACAATAACTTACAAGAAAAGAAAGTGAGTTGAGCCTTGAGATACGTTTCTGTTCTTTCTCAATGGTACCATCTATTACACACTAAACAACTTGATTATATCATATCTTTAGAAAGGCCACATCCTCTTAAGTACCCCTTACATAAGGACAATCACTAAGGAATATATATAACGTAAATTCATCCTCCAACATAAAGACCATCCCAATAAAAAGAAAGAAAAAGTTGTTTTCAGAGTTGTCCCCCCATCTTCTTTCATAAAACACTCTTATACTAAAATATTAAAAGATGGAGGGCCAGTCTCTGAGGGTGTAAGAGGCTAACCCGCTGGGATACTAAACATGTTTGTTGGCAGTGGGTACCAGCCTGTGGTATGACTAGGTAATTGCTGAAGTACTAAACAGGCTTGATGGCAGCGGGGCATTCCACCTAGCGAGGATGGTAATCCAACAAAAATAAATAATAAATTTAAAACTTTTCATGATGTACGACATTACTTGTAGACAAATATGACACGATGTATGTATGGTTAAGCTAAGGTTAACGAACTCCATAAATTTTCCATTGGGAACTAACTTTGAGACTATCTTGAAACTCTCTCGCCTACCTCTTCTTATCTATATACATGATCTCTTATCCTATAGGTGGGTCCATCTTCTAACTGTCTCGTCGGACCAATCTGTGAAATTTATATCTACACTTAACAAGCTTTAAATCTTTGTCTATTGGGAGATCTGACAGGTTTCCTATATTTTTTATTGCGAGGTGTCATGATACTTAGGTGTGCGGGAGGGGTTCATGAGTTGAAAAATGATAACATTGCCTAGAAGAAGTAAATATTTGTAAAAACTTATGTGTGTTGTTTTCATAGTACAACCTATTATATCAACAATTATTTTATTTTTGAAATGCTAATTCCCCGTGTGTTACAAATTGTTGTACATTTCATTAACAAGCCACTTAACTGGTTTATTTTCATTACAAATTGTTCATTATAGAGTGATGATTACATGCCTTATAGAATGCAATATGGATGAATGGATTGTGTAAGCACAATGGAAAAACAAATAATAATGAAACACTCTTAGCTTGCCTTTGCTCTTATTCAATGTTTTTGTGGTCTATGAGGAATCAATTACTTTAGCCACAAATCTCCCAAGAGTTGGAGACCGCGGGTTAAACACCACCAGTTTCCAAGAGCAAGCTATAAACAGGGTTTTCAAAACCGAATTTCAGAACATCTATGGAGCTAAGGGATGCTCCAAAGAGTGGATAAAAGAGGAGCTAATCAACCCTCTCATATTCATCACCAGATTGATCACATGTGAAGGTAGATATTCCGTCCTTAAATCCTGTCACTTTCGATTATTAGATCACTTTTCGTTTATAAGACATGGAATTTTCTAGTCTCGAGAAGATGTCTTCCCAAGTAAGGAATAATGTAACTAATCCCCATAACAACTTATTTCACCATGGCCTTATCAAACTACTTGTCTTGGCCGAATTGGGTAAAATGCGGGATGAGTTCATTTACCAATTTGAAAACCCTCATCTTACGATCAAGACTAGCAAGAATACACTTGATCTAGGGATTGTTACTCCACCCAAACCCTCATGCTCAAGCTATTCCTTTACCGGAACAAAAGTCCAAGAAACTTGTTGATACCCCTACAACCTCATCGGGAAAGAAGACCAAGAAGCCTATTTTTAATTCATGGCATGAGGACATGCCATATCTTCAGTCTGGGAGAATTTTACTGAGCTAAAAAAATTCTAAGCACTGCCCATTTGTATAGCAAACCCATGAGAAGAGGAAGTAGGATTTCTATCAAAATTTTGTCATACTGTCTTGGGATATTATATCAATAATTTTTTGTATTGGTATGCTAAATTATATACTTCTGACATCATTGTGTGTGTTATAATATTGTTATGAATTTTTATGTTTATTCTATAGAAGACTTCTTATACTTAAATACTCTTTGTGACAAATACAGAGTGATAACAACTGCTAAATACTTATTTCCATTTGTATTACAATCTTATGAAAATAGGAATTTTTTTTTGAATTGTCATATATCGATGATAGGCAATACAAGTTCTCTTTTTCACCATTCCTACTAGTACAAACCAAGCCTTTTGTTAGTATCTGTCAGTTCTGTCAATCACTAGTGATGAAATTTACTCTTTCATGTGATTGATGGGGTTATTAGGTCAAATTATTATATTTTCAAAATAAAATTTTCAAATAAAATTTGACATATCTTGGTTGTAAAATAGTCATTGGTGTGTCTAGGTGTCATTACTACTCCCTCCACTCATCCAAGGTCATAAATTTTCATCATGGTCATGTCATCATTTCTTGTCATAAATTTTCAAATAATTGTCTTGGTCAATGTTCTACTTCAAAATTGGTTTATGAATTAAGGAAGATGAATTTGACAAACGTGAAAGAGGATTTTGTCAATAATAGACCAATAAACAAAAACCTCCTTCATTTTATGCACAGGTGTTATTATTTGAGATAACTTCCCCAAATACAGTCGCTATAGGAGGGTTTCTGCACATTTGGAAAACTTGACTTCAAGTTAGTTTTTCAGAGGTTTGGAGAAGGAATTTGGAGTGATTTATGGTTCCATTGTATAGAACACATCATACAATTTCCAAAAATACCACTTTCAGCCCAAAAATCCTCCGGGAAGGCCTCCAAAATTCCTCTCAAAGACCACGTTGCACTTCTGCTAAGAGCACGTTGTGTTTCTGCAAGTTTTGAGTAACCAACTTCAAGCTGGGATTATGAACAAATGGGAAAGTAATTTTGAAAAATGGAGGAGGTTTTTGTTCATAACATACCAAAACACAATACCCTCTCTCCGTGTTTGAATATACATTATGGTTTGGGATATATTCAATCATCTTAGAGGCCTAGTTTTTCAGAAAATAAAACACTCTGTTTTTCCTGTTTTAGCCATGTTTTCTTTTCATGTTTTCCTATCAAATGGAAGTGAAGTTTAGAAAATGAAGAGAGTTTTTTTATCAAGAACATATTGAAAAACAAAAACTCCTCTCATTTTTTACACAGGATTTACTATCTTGTAGTTACAAGTGTCACTTTGACACCTATTTTTCACAAGTTCACCAGGCTAGAACTGTTGCGCTTTTGGGAAGTCACTTTTGGAACTAATTTTGCAGAGGTAAAATTGTTGTTTGCATGGTTTAAAGGATAAAGGGTATAATATACATCTCAAGGATTCCTCACATGTCATCAACAACCTCAAAAAGCTCCAAACCCTCTAGTTCAAACTTAGAGAGCATGACACACTGAGTTGTTATTTACGCCATGATAACGTTGTTCTATAAGACAAGATGAATTCTCTAGGGTGTTTGGTTGATGATATGAATTCCACCAATAATAGTCTTTGGATGCAATTGAAACATCACAAAAGGCCCAAGACAAAATCCCCCAGACAAGAGGAAGAATCTTCTAAAGCTAATCCACCCCCTCCTTCGCAAGTCTAGTCATGTTGGGTGATTCATTTTTGTTTGCAGTGAGACCTACAAAATCTTAGGTGTGGGGGTAATGTTGGGCCCGTGATATGATTGATTTCATGACATTAATTAGATCCTTTTTTTCGAATATGTATATGCGTTTTCCTATTTTGAAGAGTTTTTGAAGAGATTTTGTGTCAAATCACTATGATCCACACTAGGTATGCATAACTCATGTTTTATGATGAACTTGAGTGTAATTCAGTATGTTTTTATGTTTCCAGGAATTTAATTCACATTTTTTGGTGTCACGGGGAAAAATCATAGATTGTTTTTTCTTCTGGCACTCATTTTGGTACTGCATCCGACACTCACTCTGGTACTCCATCCAGCACTCTGTCTGGCACTTCATCCTGCACAAAAATGATGGGCAATTTGGTGGTTATTGTATTGGCGACTAGTGATGGATGAATAAAAAACATGGGTTTTTCTCGTGCTCGTGGCCTCCAACTACTGAACTCTTGACAAATCAATTTTTTTTTTATGTGAGGCAATTATTGGCTCGCCTCATTTCTAGAAGCCACCAGTAGTTAGGGAATCTTAAATGCAATTTACCCTCCAGTGGTCGACCTCTCAGTTTGTAAAGCTTAGAAATACCACCTTAGTGGTTAGAAAATAGTTAAGAAGAAGTTCAGGAATAGTGATCCAGGTGGATATCGGTGGCCACCCACCTTCTCCAACTGGCCCAAAACATGTTTCTGGCAATTTTGATAATTTACTATTTTTAGCAGTTTTTAACTTCCGGGGCCATTTTGAGGCCCTAAATGATGTTTTTTGAGAAAACGAAGAGTGATATGAATTGTACATCATGTTTCTCACCCAAAAGTTGTAGTTCTGGGATAGATCTTTCCAACGATCTATTGAGCGCCCCAAACGGAGATCGTATGCAAAAGTTACACCTCTGGGAAGTTGACGTATCAACTACCCCCATCGGGGCCCACAAACCTTTTGGGTTTTCATCTTCCGGTGTTAGGGTTTTGGATTTTACTTATGTTAAAAATTCCCTAAGAGCCTCATTGTAAGGATCGTCTTCTCATGGATGCGAGTAGACATCACATATCTTCTCAGAGATAAGCTACCACCATTCTAGTGAGTCTTTCACTCTATATTTTACAGTCTCTGTACATTTATTTCGTTAATAGAAATCGTTTATTACTGTATATCTATGACTCTTGTTTTATTTCCACTATATCTCTGTTATATTGTTGTCTCTCTTGCAATATCTCTAAATATTTATGTGTTATATCTCCGCTCTCATTTCATGCCAAAAATAATCTGGATCAGTGGTATCAGAGCAGGCTGCTCTTGATCGTTTTCAGTGCATGTCCCCGACAAGGTCCAAGTATAGCATGTTGGGTCTCGATCTTGTCTTTATTGAGGATAGTCTCTCTCGCACACCCAAGAAACCCTCAATAGCAGAAGAAAAGAAAAATGATGGAGCATACGATCCTATCAATCTGTTGCTTGAGCAAGATCTCACGTGACAGAGGGACGAAATGATGGAGAATTTTTCCCACATCCTTCAACGCCTCCTGATAGCATCAGGTGCTTCTTCATCAAGAAGCCACTTTGGAGGTGCCTCACCTTTCAAGTTATAGGTTAATTTTGATATTCCCGTATTTGAAGGTTAAATAGATGCAGATTCCCTAGATAAATGGTTAAATCTGTTAGAAGGTTATTTCTTTGTTCATAATTTTTTAGACAAGGAAAATATCACCTTCGCACTCCTTAAGGCTCTCCCCCATGTCAAACATTGGTGGGAAACTTACTGGGATCAGAGTTCCACAGAGGAGTCTGGAATATATGGGGTTGATCCCACTTGGGATTTTTTTGTGGATGCGGTAAAGGAACAATACTACGCTGTTGGAAACTATGAGGACCAATACATGAGATGGACCACACTGCGGAAAGAGAGGGGCCAATTAGTTTCGGAGTTCACTAATAGCTTCCATACCTTGCACACCAAGCTGGGTATCAAAGACTCTGAACGACATTTGGTTCTGAAATACTGTGGGGCTCTACATAGATACATCCAAACTGAAATGGATTTCCTGGACATCTCATCACTCGATGCTGCCTATCGATATGTTGTTAAAATCGAGCAGATATTTAAGCACCAGAACAAATGGGAGTTCGGGTATACAAATCCACAACAACCAAAGTATGAAAAATACAACCCTAACAAACAATCTCTTGAAAACCAATCCAAGCCACAAGAAAAGAAGGGTCACAGGAAGACAAATAAGGAAACTGGAAAATGGTGTGATTTCCACAAAAGCCCCTGGAACAACATCGATGAATGTCGCTCAAAACATTCATTAGTGGCTGAGATCAAAGACAATGATACAAACCCTAATTCAGAATCCGATTATGAAAATACTGGTAAAAGATAGATCATCGACGTAGACCCCACTGCTATTGTCGCGACCGCAAGAATTCAACCAGAAGAACCAACAGATTCAGAAGAGGGGGAGCGCCTTTTTCATTCAAAGATGTGGGTGAAGGGGACCCCGCTGCATTTTATTGTTGATAGTGGAAGCCAGAAGAACCTCATCTCAGTAGAGGTTGTCAAACAGTTGTGATTTTCGACAACACCACACCCACAACCATACATCATTGGGTGGCTTCGCCAAGGACGAGATCTTCGTGTCAGCCAACAGTGTCGATTGTCATACATCATCCAACCCTTCAAGGATGAGATATTTTGTGATGTTTCCCGTTGGATGTCTGTGATGTTCTCTTGGGCCAACCATATATGTGGAAGCGCCATGCTATTTGACATCAATATTGCGATTATACCTCTTGAATTAGCTTTCAATGTCAAGTGCCATCATGATATCATAAGACACCAGAGACATAACCATGAACACTATGTTTGACTTTTCTTGCTTCCATAGATAGTGTTATCACTCCAAGAAACCCTTTGTGGTTGCAGACCAAAAGTGCTTGGTAACTTAAGAAATGGATGTTTTTGTATTTTCTAAATGTGGATCAATGGGATAACTCAATTCAGCTAATGACATTAAAACATCAAAATGATAAACAAATAGACAGTGCTCTCAAAGATTGATTAATCAACAGATAACTTTTAGATGGGTGAAGAACATACTGTAGCTAAATGAGTACAATGTAGGGTCTAAGAGACAATCAAGAAATCTATTATCAGGCTATGAGCTAAACAATGGGATAACAGCCATTCCAAGCTTGACAACACAGATAATAGTGCATAAAGAAAGATGGAAAGCTGACATCAAAATTGAAAGGAACCTGTGATCTGTATTAGCATAAAAAGTCTGAGTACAGAAGCAAATTACTCTATCCAAAATCGAACCCCTTAGAGCTCCAAATGTCTTTGGCTTTATAGCCTCTTACAATCAGTTTCAGATCCTAAAACAATGGATCTGATATTCTAAAAATAGAAAGTCAAAACTAATTCACAAAAGATAAGGAGA